>JAPKIE010000003.1:0-316544 GCA_026725045.1 Vanrija sp. TS_01
TAGAATCATCAACCTCTATGAAATGAAAAATCAGGTTAAAGAATCATGGCCATGATTCCGTTGGGTATATGTTAGATGATTGCCGTTGCGCTAGTTATCGGTCGTAGTCAGCAGAAGTTTGTACAGTACAAACTTCTGTCGCGATATATCACGTGACCTCCGTTTGTGGTCGTACTTTGCTTGGATATGTCGTATCCGAGAAGTTCGTGCAAACTTCTTACTAAATTTGGCTCCGTCGATGTTTTGTTGGATTAGGTCGTGTCACAGGTTTTGTTGGATTAGGTCGTGTCACAGGTTTTGTTGGATTAGGTCGTGTCACAGGCGTGACAGTGATAAGGAAGAGAGGGGTGGTCTGTGCATCGGCGATGACGGATGATGTGGTGTTACGCTGTAACAACTCGTCTCTCTACTCCCCCTCGTGCCCACACCGGACGACATGCATACATTCTGGTCACTTAGACAGCAGCTCCAAACTGCTGGAAATACGTTCCGTCCTTGAGCAGGTCGATGAAATGGGGGCGGGCGGGCTCCCACCCCAACGCCTTCTTAGTGGAAGCGTTGGAGGCCGCATTGTCGTGGCCGAAATAGCCAGCGATGGGGCCCAGGAGCTCGACCATCTCGCCTGCCGAAACATCCTTGACCTCGACGCCCCAGTGCTTAGCGATGACCTCGGCGATATCACGGTTGGACGTGGACTCGTCGGTGGCATGGTACCTGCTGAAGCCGTCGGGGGCCTTCTCCAGCGCGAGGCGGTAGACAGTAGCGACATCCGCGACGTGGTTATACGTCCACTTCTCGGTACCACCGTTAACGACCGGTGCGAACCCGGCGAGGCGGGGCTTGCCGACAATGTCGAGTAGGAACGACCGGAGGTCCCCGCCGTGGGTGATGCCGGGGCGGATGACAATAGAGCGAACGCCTTGGCCGCCGAGCTCGCGCCAAGCGTCTTCGGATTTCTCGCGTGGGTTGCCAACGCTGCCGTCGTCTGCCTCGGTGAAGGGATTCTTGCCCGTACCCACGCCCACAAACGTGCCGGACGTGCCGATAAAAGTCTTCCCCGTGTCCTTGTATGCTGCGCCGACGGCCGCGATGAATTTCGGTTCCTCGGCGAGAGATTCATAAAGACGATCGAACTCGAGGGCGAGGTGGACCACAGCATCGGCTTGGTTGGCCTCTCGGACCACGATGTCGAGAGCCGCCAAATCGCCCAACACAGGTGTCACACCTAGCGCCTTCAGCTTGTCGGCCGACGCGTTGGAGCGAGCAAGGCCCCGCACCTCGTATCCCTGAGACACGAGCTGCTTCGCCAGTTCCGTGCCAATGTAGCCGGTGCCGCCAGTCAGGAAGACCTTCTTGATGGATGGCATGGTTAGGGTAAGGACGCTGTTGCTGGATTGAGAGGGATCTTGGCGGGTTGTTGAAGGATGGTTTCCGATCTTCTGGACCAACGCTCCGATCTTCTGGACGAACGGCGCGCCTCTTTATCAATATGATGAGCAGCTGTGATAGCTCGTTTGTCATCGCCGCCGGGGGGGAAGAACTTGCTGATTGACACATATTTGTAAGATGGTCATGGCCGCAGGCCTGGCGAACCTCGACGGTTGTTTATAGAACTTCGGATTAACCCGAGGCAGTCGGCAATCCTTACCAACAATGGAAGACGGCCTCAGCCGCGAATCGCCGTTGCTGGCCGCAGCACCGCAGTGGCGTTCTCCTACATCGGCAACGCCTTGTCCCACTACTCTTGACGCGCCACTGTGCACCTCTTGGTCCACCGTTGACGGTGGGGAAGTGACCAGAGTTGTATGATCGCGGGGCGACTGGGTTCATCTCCTCGATGTTCCCATGTTCAGACACACGCTGACTGAATGTGCACACAGTGTGCTGCGAGCGCACACGCCGAAGCGATGTCTCTGATCCTCATTTTCAGTCTCACAACCAACCTGCGGCCTGTCAAGCCCGTTCGCACAATAGCCGAGCCGCCTACATCCGATCTATCTTCTACTTCTATCACGCATCTAGGATCTCCCCAATACGGTTCCAAACACTCTGCTTTGCCTCAGCGCTGCGCTCGGCCAATACCTCGAGTTGAAGCTGTCGTGCGCGCTGTCGCAGCCTGTCGGCGCCGCTGCCACGGCACAGCGACAATGCAGCGGTGACACTGGCGTGGAAGTCGACGATGGGTTGGTCAATGGAGCTGTTGATAACCGTCGCAATGCCGCGGGCCTCCAGCACCCTCGCAGTGAAGAGCTGGTCGCCAAAGAATGGGAAAAGGATCATGGGCTTTCCGGCGAGCAAGGTTTCTGTTGCGCTGTTCCACCCGCCGTGTGACAAGAAGAACCCGACATTGGGGTGGTTGAGCACCGCGTGCTGGTCGACCCAGTTGCAGATGTATGCCTTGCCTGCCTGCACTGCGGTGTCGAGCTTCCGGTTGATGACGTCAACCCGCTCCGCGTCGATGCTGTGAAGTTCCGCAGTAAGCGACTTTTGGCCGCCAAGAGTCCAGACAAATGGGATGTCAAACTCGTCTAGGAGCGTCTCGATCATGTCGGCCAGCTGCTCCGGGTTGGGTCTGAACAGAGTTCCAAATGACACATACAGCGTCGACGCTGGAGCCTGAGCGTCAAGGAAGGAGGCAACAGCCGAGCCACCCTCCTTCGTCTCGACGCGGCCGAGCATGACGGACCCGATGGGCACGATAGGCGTCTTGATAGACGACCCAAGGAAGTCGAGGGTGTGGCGCTCAACACACCCGTAGGTGTTGATCAACATGCCATCACTGCGCTCGACCAGACCTTGAATGTTGAGCAAAGACGGCGTGATTGGAATGTCAAGCAGGTACGCCGGGGCCTGAGGCGACATCTCGCAGTCCTTGATAGGCACAATGTCGCTTCCAGGGATGTGATACACGTCGTCGCCAAACCTTCTGCCAAGCTGGCGCTCGAGCTCGGCCTTGTCATCGGGCGAGTGTCCCGTCGCGCTGCAGTATTCGGCCCATAGTCGGGCGACGCCACCAAGACCGCCGTCCTGACGAGGGCCCAAGATGCGCGTGCTGAAGAAGCAGCTGTGGTCAAAGAAAGAGAACAGCTTGGTCGACGGCGCGATGGCCTTGACGAGCTGGTCGATTCCAAAGGTCATCCAGTTGCAAACAACAGTAGTAACTGGGGCACCGGCGGAGGGGACATCGGCGACCGGCTTGTCGGCCAGCAGCAGTGGAAAGACTTCCCGGAAGTGAACCGCAATCTGTGTCGCTGCGCGCATCGTCTTGAGCAGGCTGGTGTTCTTGTCGACTCCCTTGGCAGCCTCCGTGAGCTTCATCGGCTCGTCGTCTAGTGGGTTGTCGCCGAGCGCCTCGCTTCCCGTGGGAATGATGCGGAGTCGACTGCCAAACTCTGACCGGGTGTGTCCAGCCCGGTCAAGGAACGCGACCATGTCGGGCGACGTCAAGAAGGACAAGATTGTGTGGGGTTGAGCCTCTAGCAGCGCCAAAGCAAAGTCCATCATTGGGGTGACATGGCCGACCGCAGGCCAGGTCACAAAGGCGATGTGGGTTGTCGCCGGCGTGCTTGACTCGGGCTTAGGCAGCAGAGCGGCCGCATCAGGGGGAGGTTGGGGGGTGGCGACAGCGAGCATGGCAAAGGATCACTGGCAGGCGTCAGTGAGGGGCCCACAGCAGCACTCACAGGTGGGAAGTAGCCTCTGTTTGGTTGTGGTCGTGGCCTCTGTCTGGTTGTGGTCGTGGCCTGTCTGGTCGTAGCCGTGTCTGCTGGGGAAGACATCGCAACAACCCGGCCCCGCGGTTTATACCACCAGTGCTGCCACGAAGCCACACCTGAGCAACCCCCCACCCCCTCAGCACCGCTGTGTGTGTGCATACGCAAGCTCTCACTGTCGTTGAACGGGGCTCGCTTCCCCCGAGAACGGCGTGGTGTCGGTGACGCGTGTGGCCGCTGGCTGCTCGCCGAGTCGGTGGTCCGAGACTACACCAACCCATTTCCTCGCTGATCGTGATCGAACCGGTCTCGGTGTTGTGTCGGGGTCGCCCTTGACCGCAGCGGCCTCATCACTGCCGAGATTAGTCGAGACGGTGTCTGGCAAACGGCGACGTTGATTTCGGTGCTCGCCGAACAAGCAGGGTTGGGAACTGATGCCGTCAGGGTGTTCCAAGCGAAACATGCACCAAACAAGCCTCCAAACACCGAACCCTTCGCGGAGTCCATTCTCGGCACTTCGACTTATCGTTCACCCAACACGCTTCGCCTCCGAGCCACCGAGGCAGTGTCAACGTGTGTTGTCGCCGAGTCATCAAGGCAGTGTATCAACTATGGCTCCTGCCCAGTCGAGCCGCCGAGTATGGGGGCACACTGCTAATGGTGCGGTGACCTCGGTGGCTCGGCCGCCGTTGTTACTGAGCTTGACCCGTTGATGATACCTCCCGGACAGGCTGGTGACCAGTACGCCAGCAGTAAGATTGCTCAAAGCCTGAGGCAAAGGCAGTGGCGACTCAACACCCCTCGATCCAACTACGATGACGATTCTTACCGCTACCCCCCCAAACGCTGTCAGGTTGGCGACGCCGCCCGGTGCCCAGCCACTGAGCCGCCCATTGTGTGGCTTGGAAAAGCTCTGGGCATTCACGCACGATCACCTCGGTGGAGCGTATGACATGGTCACATGCTTCCAGGTGCCCGTCACGTCAACGCACACTGTCAGCGAGTGGAAACAGGCCTGGGTCCAACTGGCCACCGAACAGGCCATTGTCCGCACGCAGTACATCGATAACACGATTCAGACCACTTTGTGGCCGCGCGGCGTGCCCGAACCCTTCCGTGAACAATCATTCACGGACATTCCGATCGAAGACGACTGGACAGTGCAAGACGGCATCGACTTGTGCATGGAGTGGAGCGACTTTAGCCGGTTCCAACTCGCTGTCTTCCATCATGATGCCGTTGTGCGCTACATCATGATCACCAACACACATGTCTTGGCTGACGCGGGCGCCGTCTTCAATCTCGCAGCTCGACTGTCCGGGCACTTGGAGCGCGACTCCTCCCTGATTGTGTCCAGCGATAACTTGCCGCTGTCGATCTATGAGGCCTTGAGGATAAAGCCCGACTCAAGCAACCTAGGGGAGCTGCTGACCAAGGCTCAAACAGTGAGTCCCATTGGTGACCTCACTGACATGCCCAGCCCACCCATGGCCTTAACATCGTGTCACATAACGAGACGGCAACAGCCACGTTGTGGCGTAATGTTCACGTATTTGACGAGGCAGTCACTGGCAAAATTGTCTCATACTGCCGAGGCTCTGGCTTCACCCTCACGTCTTGGGTGTATGCCGCGGCGTGTCACGCGGTTCTCGCTGCCAACCCACCTGCGAGCTGGCCCGTCAGCTTCTCCTCCCCTGTTCAACCAGTCTCCAAGCTCACCGCATCAACTGGACACCCTGCTGGCCAAGCCGCCTCCTCCATGGCTGCTTTACCGCTTGCCTGGAGGGTTGAGACGACAGACGATGTGTCGGCCACCGCCCAACGAATCCTTGCCGAGCTGAAGTGGGCCGCCGACACCTCCGCGGCTTCCCAGGAGGCATACATCTCCACCATGCTCCAGGTGTACCAGGCTCGACGCAACTCGACGAGGTCAGTGACGCAGAGCTCAGTGACGAATGGAGTAGATCTAACAACGTAGCACCATTGCCTTCCCCACTGTGAACTCGCTCGGCAACCTGTCACCATTACTGGATGCGTACCAAGGTGTCCAAGTGGCGACGCGGAACAACTTGCCAACGCTCGGCGTTCATGCGTACACCGTGGGTAGGCGACTCAACCTCAGCTTGGCGTGGTGCCCCTCACGATTCGAGGTTAAGGAGATCGACAAGTTCTGGAGTGCACTGCTGCACTTGGTGGTACAGACCGGAGCTTAGTGTGAGGTTTGTCGAACGCGCATGCAAGAGTTGTTCAAGTAATGGCCCGATCTGTAGGCTGCCAGGCTGGCTGACAATGTAGTTTCGGGGGCTAACAAAGCCTGATGACCCCGACTCTCCTGAATCTCTGTTGAACAACGCCACCGGGAAGAGACGCTCTCCTAGATCTTGGGTGAGCGCAGAGCGGTAGCACCAGCAAAGACCATCCAATGTCGACGACACCACAGACAGCCCTATGACAGCACAAGCAGCACCAACTCACCACACATCAACACAATGTTTGCATAAAGCTACCTGCTTCTTGTTCTACTTTCTTCCTCTTCACTTCATGCCAACCACCTGCCCACCGTCCATCTCCGCCTCCGCGGCCTCCTTCTCATCCTCGTACCGATTGAGAATCTCCGCCGCAACCTCGTGGTACATGACATGCTTGCTTGCTGTCTTGACCGTAGTTCGCTCAAACTCGCTCTGGACGTCGGCGATCCAAGCCTTATAGACTGTGTCAGTCTTAAAGATACCATCCAGCAGGCCGATGGCGCCAAAGTTCTCGTTGGTGTAGTAGTGATGCCAGTCGTGAGGGAGAGCGACCGTGAGGAAGGGAACTGCGTGGTCAGATCGAACAACAGACTTGACCCACGGTTGTAGCCAGAATGGTGGGCATGGGTACCGATCATGAGCCCGTGGAAGAACATCATCTGAAGCGACCAGTGGCCGCCAGTGACGATGAGTCCAACCACAATCGGCATGATGTTGGAAAAGTAGTACTCGATGGGGTGCGCATAAGTCGCGGAGATGGACGTGGGCGCCTTGTACTCGTGGTGCTGTTTGTGAATGTACTTGTAGACCGAGCGATGGTGGAGCGCACGGTGAACAAAGTAGAAGCCGACTTCCTCAGCCATCAAGCAGACGAACCACTGGCCAAACAGCTTCCAGCCGCCGGGCAGGTCCTCGAACCGCGTCGAGTTGCCGCGCCAGCGTGTCATGTACACAAAGGCGAGGTTGGAGAGAGTGTTGACGACAAACATGTTGAACGCCACGGTTGGGATCGCCCGCTTGATGTCTTGCCAGGTGCTGTGCTTGTTGGGCTGGACCTTGTACTTGGCAATCCACTGAGGCTGAAACAGGTCGAGGTAGGTGAACAGGCCGATGACGGTGATTTCGGTGATGGTAAAGATTGTTGCCGAGATGACAACCCAAATGGTCCAATCGTCGTACGAGTTGAGCCACGAGTAGAGCATAGGCGCAAAGGGAGACTTGTTGAACGTGATGGTCATGGCCATGAGAATTACGTGGGGCATGAGTCCCATTGCTTTGGTGTTTTCGTAGGCACCACGAAGGTACGCCCATTTGCGCCTCTGGTAGAGTTTCTCCTCGACAACGTCAAGGGTTCGACCGTGGTACTTGAGGGTGGGTGCGATGCGCTCACGAACAGCTTCAGGCTCGCGTTGAATTGTGGGGCGGAGGATCCCCACCGTGGTGGGCGCTGCGAGTTGCTCTGTCGTCGTTACTGACATGGTGCGACTGGAGAGATGGTGGCTGTTCAACAGCCGTGAGTCTCTGCCCGCGTTTAAAAGTTGGGGTCAGTCTTCTGAAAACACCTTGACCCTCGGAGAGTGCCCGCGTCGCCATACCCCGGGCTTAATGCCTCTTCGTCAGCCCTTCCAAGTCGCTCGGCTGACCAAACCTGACCGAAATTCTCGGAACCCGAGCAATCTTATCGACTGTATCCTCCAGGGTCGCCGCCGATAACCGAGGCCGCTCAATTCTCGGTGTCGGCAAATGATGTCTCCTCTGAAACACAAAGGACGCTATCCTGATGCATATGGACCACCTGAGGCGCTCCTGAAGCATTGCACCGAATCCATTCCTCGCACATCGACTACGCCCTTCTTCGCGTCCTTGCCGAAAATGGACAGCAACAAGTCGAGTTTTGCTGCTGGCCAATCCGAGCCCGGCCGAGGATTGCGTGAGCAACGTGATACCCCGGCCCGTGTCACCATCAACTTGACCGAGGTCCACCAGCCCACCGAAAGTGGCAGAATGAGTAGTCGGATGAAATGTCCTTTCGATAAATGGACCACTCGGGGCGGCAGCCATTCCTCTCGAGTGGTCTTTTCCACCGACGCCCACCCCCTCAACAACAATGTCGTCGCTCGAGCACCACGACCTCGACCTCATCTCAAGCAGACTCAACTCTTCGGTTGAGTTGGTCATTGACGTTCTCAAGGATGGCGGCTCATTCAGATCAACGGCCCTGGTGGCCATTCCCGGTTCTGTGGCGGGGTTCATCATTCTCCTTGTCGCATTCCTCTTCTATCGCTTCCCCGACATTGCGGTCGGCACTCGGCCCCGTCCCGATCTCAAGGGGCCAAAAGGTCATCCTCTCCTCGGCAACCTGCTGTTCACCATGAAGAACAAGGATCCCCTGGGATGGCAGCTTCAAGCCCAAGAACAGTACGGAACCGGCTGGACCTTCACCCTACCTGGAGTCGGCCGCCTGATCGACGTGTCGCGACCAGACTGGATCCAGCATGTCCAAAAGGACAACTACCTCGGATACGTCAAGGGAGAGAAATTTCACAATATGATGAAGGACGTCCTCGGCAGTGGCATCTTCACCGTCGATGGCGATCAGTGGAAGCACCAGAGGAAGATTGCCGCCAGAATTTTCACTGTCAACACCTTTAAGCACATTATCACCAACGCCATTCGCCAAGACCTTGTCCTCCTCGACAAAATTCTTGCGGAAAAGGCCGAGACTCAAGAGACGTTCAACATCCAAGATCTCTACTTCCGATTCACCCTCTCAAGCTTTGTGAAAATTGCCTTCAGCCAGGACACCGGATCCCTCTCACATCCCGACAGCCCCGATGAGTTTGGCGAAGCGTTTGCATACGCCCAAAAGGTCCTCGACATGCGTTTCGTCAAGCCTTTCTGGAACATTACCGAAAAGTTCAACGACATCGGTCGGAAGATGCGGGCTTCACGCAAGGTTATCGATGACTTCTCCGACAACATTGTTCGGAAGCGTCTTGCTGAGGCAAAGGAAGGCAATGTGGCCAACGCCGATCACGCGGATGCGGATGGTCGCAGACAGGACTTGCTCGACCTGTTCATTGCCCACCGCAACAAGGACGGATCGCCCCTTGACCCCAAGAGCCTTCGTGATGCCATTCTCAATCTTCTCATCGCTGGGTACGTATTGTGAATCTGCTCCCTTCTAACGCACCAGCCGTGACACCACCGCCGAAGCCTTGTCCTGGATGACCTGGCGCATGATCACCAACCCTGAGACATACAACTTCGTCAAGGAGGAGATTAACGGGCAACTCGAAGACACTGGCTCCCTTGACATTGACTACGGAGACTTCAAGCAGCACGTCCGGAAGCTCGCCACCATGCATGAAACCCTTCGTCTTCACCCAAGCATTCCCAAGAACATTCGTCGAGCCGTAGCGGACGACATTTTGCCCAACGGCGGCCCACGCATCGAGAAAGGC
Source organism: Vanrija sp. TS_01 (assembly GCA_026725045.1). Lineage (NCBI taxonomy): Eukaryota > Fungi > Basidiomycota > Tremellomycetes > Trichosporonales > Trichosporonaceae > Vanrija > Vanrija sp. TS_01. The sequence goes on from JAPKIE010000003.1 coordinate 9,427, forward strand.
GACATTGTTCTCTACTCTGACTGGGCCATGGGACGCAACCCCGAAGTCTGGGGTTCGGATGCCGCCAAGTTCCGCCCTTCGCGCTGGATCGACGACGACGGTACCTTCAGTCGTGTGCCCGCCAACAAAGCCCACTTCTTCTCTGCCGGCCCACGGGCATGCCTCGGTTCCACCCTCGCCATCTTCGAGGTCTGTCAGGTCATCAACGTGGTGTTTGGCAAGTACGACGTTGAGCTTGTCGATCTGGGACCGAAAAACTCTGCTACTCGCGACGCTGTTCCTGAGTACCTCAACTCTCTCACCCATCCCATGAAGCGGCCGCTCATGGTCAAGGTGAAAAAGTGCAGCCCTTAGGCGTGTGCTTCTGCCACTTTCGCCTGGTGTGAGAGTTGGTACCATGTTACCCTTAGAAATGTACATGTCCCAGCAGCAGCATTTGCTCACGCCGATACTCGGCCTCAGCCCCTAGCCATTCCTTCTTGTAGAACTCTTAGACTTGTCTGACGCTCATTTGGTCCTCTATGAATACGTGTCTCTGGCGTTTGGCCTCACTTCAATGGGTTCAACTTTTGCATACTTCTGTCCGGATTCCTCTAAATCACGCAGCCCCAATGCATCGTCCCGACCGCTTCGCAGCCGAACCTCCCAATGTCCCTACAGCATGGCAACTACTCGATCACAGCCACTAGTGTGACCGGCATGCATGACCATGGCCAGTGACCGAGAGTAGTGATGGCACCTCCGGCGGCAGGGGAATAGGATAGGGCATTTCCTGCAGTCACCGACACCCTGTAGGTTCCTGGTCCATCCGAGAATATACTGTAGCGCGCTCACCGAAAACTCGCTCGAACACCGTGGACAGCATTAAAGCGCAAGTGAAGTTCATAAACGATCGGATCGGCACCGAAAACAGCTCTCGGAGGTGACAGACCCTGTGTGCCTGACGCCTTTCTATTCAGAGCCGAGCCCCCGCTGGCTAGATCTCGGACCACGATTGCTATCGGCCCCAAGTTCTCGGGTAGTTGGGCACGCCGATTCGGTGAGAGACCGACAAGAGTACTGGCATAGACACGTGGTGCATGTCATCTGAGGGGCTCAAGGCGTTCGATAGATGTATTGACAGAGAGTATATATCACTTCTTCCTACCCCAGTTCAAGCCAACTACAACTGCATCCACAACAATGACAGTCACTGAAACCCTTGTCCAGACTCCCCCGGCAGCCCATGCCCCCACAATTATCAAAGCCGTCAACCCCACCTTTGACGACGCAATCAAGGTGTCCGTTGTCGACCCCGCAACAGTCCCCTCAGAGCTCAAGGATCTGTTCGACCTCCTCCACCCCGCCGATGCCAAAGCCATTTACACCGCGAAGGTGCTCCCTTCTTTCGGAAACACCCCGGCAATGCCCAATGGCGGCCACCTCGGCTCCATCATCCTTAACGCCTGCCTTCAGCACCAGGCCGCCAACAACGAGGTCTTGTGCCGCGATCCTCTCTCCATTGCTTTCGACTACCTCGCCCCAACACAGATGGGGGACGCGTGGGTCGTGGTGCGCAACAACAACCGTGGTGGACGCCGAAGTGGCATGCAAGACGTCCAGGCCGATATGTTCCAGCTGCAAGAGGTCAAGACCAAGGAAGCAGACGCACCTCGCTTGGAAGTCCTCGTTCAGACCATCCGCAGCTCGGGGCTCTTCGGCACATTCTCCACCAAAGGCCCCTCGGCCAGCTACTCCGACCACTTTGGGCCTCGTCCTCCCCTCGAGGACACGCCAGCGCCCCACCCCAAGAGCTGGTATCTCCCGCCAAAGGTGGCCATGCTTTCACACCAGCTCGACCTACTCGTGCATCTCGAGGCGGAACGCCGCCCTCGCGCCGACTACTGGATCCGCTTCCACCCTCCTGGCGTTCCCCTTCAGCAGTTTGACGCTGGAGGCGTTCCTGAAGACTACACTCCTCCCCCCGGGCCTTTGGTCAAGAACAGCCTCACCTTGCCTCTCCGCTCGCCCACTGCTCGCCGTGTAGACCTTGCTGCCCTCCCCACCTTTGCCGATTTCCGCCGCCCGGCGATGGAGAATGTGCTCAAGAAGGATGCCACCTCGCCCCTCGACGAACCGACCCGCAAGTGGGCATACCCTACGCTGTCACTCACACTCCGTTTCCTTCGCCCTCTCGCTATCAATGGTGAGGCCAGCCCAGAGTGGCTGTACGTAGGATGGCGCGAGCAGGCGCTTAATGGCCGGGTGACGAGCGAGTTCAAGATGGAAAACGAGGGCGGCGACCCGATTTGTGTCGGAAGCATGGACACGGTCATGCTTCCTATTGAGTGGTTTAAAATGTAGAAGCCGTAGTTTGATTGGACATGATATGAACAGTATGTGCTATGAGTTGACCTTAGGCAGAGCACCCAGCTGTGAGTCATGGGGGTGAGCTCCTTGCTCATTGACCATCACCGCCGTCGCTGCCGAGTCCCTCAGATGTTCAAAGTCGCGAGATTCACTACAGACTGAACTTGGAGTGGTAGGATTCCCTGCGCACGAGGTGCAACCCGAGCAAAGCCCCGTCCCATCCCATGCAGCCGACAAACTCCCTATCGCACATACCGTACAACACGCACATATCCGGCATGACCAAGCCCTCGCAACTGTAAAACCTTCATTCACCAAGTCCTTTAGATATCTACCAACGACACAGCCTACGGAAGAACAATCGCATAGCGCTTCACCAATGGGAGGTTCTCAAATGCCTCGACGTCACACGAGCGGAGTCCGATGAGAGCAATTACACCAGGCTTAACCTGCCAGTCGGCACCACGTTGAGTACCGTTGGCCTCACCTCCTGCCTCCGGGTTGAACCCTTGCGGGGCGCTCTGGATGAAGACCGTCCCGTCAGAGCCTTCGATGACAAGAGAGCCGGCCTGAATAGGAGCGGTAGACACAATAGTCGTGTAGATGGGCGACCCCAGGGTACCAAATGTCAGACCGGTCCAATCGTACTTGGTCAGGTTGGAGATAAGAACGTCGTGGCCAAAGAAGGGATGGTAGTTGGGCATGAATCGCTTGCGGAGGTCTTTGCCCTGGAGGCGGATAATGGCGGCCATCTTGCCTTCCGAAAGCTGGTTGAGGTCATCTCGGAGACGGTGAGCCACTTTAAGCACACCCGACACGCTCTGAGCGTTGAGGACATTGAGAGGCACGGCGGTGGTGTGCATAGTGTGGACATTGCCGACGTACGAGTCCGAGTTGGGAACATAGCGACGGCCATCGACGGTGAGCACAATCCGCGAGTCGCCTTCGCCGTTGATCCTGCGAGCAGCAGTGACCGAGCTCCAGAGAAGGGCGGCGATAGCATCGTTGGTGGAGATCCAGCTAAACTTGCTGGGCCGCTCCTCCACGGGGAGAGTCTGGGCGCTCCGGACAGTGTCGAATTTGAGTTGCTCCAGCTTCTCGCGAGAAATGTACACCATGCGGTTGGTGACATTGCTTGGCGGGAGCTTAAAGTCGCGCTTGTCCCAGACGCCACCTCCATTCTCAATGTACCACTCGTCGGCGGGGAATGCCTCAGACGGCACGTCGGCAACCAGCTTGACAATGTCGCGGGTGTGGTTTCGGTAAGGCAAGTCCTCGTGCGGCTGAGACATGGCCTTCGCTAGCAGAGTCATCATGTCATAGTAGCCGGCAAAGTCGACGATCCAGTGGTGGGTACTGGTTCCGATAGCAACTGAGCCGCACTCAAACCTGGTCACCTTGATGACCAGACCTGGATGCGCATGGTCGGCCACATAAAAGTTCCGAGCGCACACATTGTGGTCGACGCGGCCGCCAGATCCAATGTACCCTCGACCCAGAGCGCGAGGTGAAGTGGCAAGCTGAACGGGGATGCCGTGGTCGGTGTAGTTGATGTGCCAGATGTCATCGTCACCCTTGCTAAAGTTGGAAGACGCGGCTGGGAACTGGGCGACAAGTTGCTCGAGGCCCTGGTTGAGCGCAGCCTTGATGTCCGCAAGGGTGCGACCTTTAAGCGAAGGGTTCGCGTCTGACGAGAAGAAGATGCAGGTGCTCTGAGACTTATTAGCTCACATTCGGCGTGCCTTCCAGCCCTTACCATGTAGAGGTCGCTCATGGCCAAACTCTGGCCGTCAACAGGGATAGACTTGCCCACGAGCTCGTGGTGGAGTCCGTCGGCTGGAGCGCGCACGACATACGACTCGACACCAGTGATCTCGAGGTCATCCGGGGCGGGGCCGCCAACTGGCTGGAACTGAAGTTGGGTCATCGCAGATGTCTTGACGCTGGTCTGTGGAGGGTGAGGGACCTGAGACGTAGAGAATACTGGCCGCCCTTATGCACTTGGCAACCCTGCCCCAGGCTTCCTGGGGCACTCATTGCCGACGACTTGGATGGTATGGCCGGTACGGTTTCGGTAGAGTCGATGGGATCCTCGCTGGAGGTGGTGGTGGACGCGGCTGTGAACGAGCAGTGTCCGTGTTTGTTCTCGGCCCCAAGGTTCAGGGTCATCGAGGTTGGAGGCGGCCGAGAAACTCGGGTCAGCAGCATTGAAGCAGGCTGCCACCCTACAATGCTCACTGCACCCTTGCATACACAATCTCGTCCTCGCACATGTGCCATCACTACTCACAATACTCGGAGAACCGACCCATCGATTCTGAAACCTACGCCGAGAATCTCTGATACCAATCCATCAACCACCATTAGCGACCATGCACGATGTGGTCAGGCATCTTCGGGCCGAAGACCTCGTTTGCACGTGGTGCGGACCATGACACACCGCGTCGACGATGCTATTGTTGTCTTCACAACAGTGCGAGTCCGTCGTATAAGGTAGTCGAACAACTCCCCGCGTTGCGAGCAACAACCGTGCTCACAACTTCACCGCCATGAGCGTCCTCTTCGGCAGGAACGTGACCGACATCATGGCCGGGACTGCAGACTTCTCCTCGCTGGCCAGCCTGCCCCACCCTTCTAAGGTCACCTTGATGGTGATTGCGGCTGTCGTCTATTATGCGATTCAGGTGAGGCATCAGACATCTCCGCGCCAATGCTAACATGCCAGGTCGTCAGGAGCATCTTTCTTTCCAAAACCTCCAAGATCCCAGGTCCGCTGTTCGCCCACTTCACCGTCCTGCCCATCGTCGTAACCTACCTGAGGGGGACGCAAATGTACAACATGGAGAAATGGCACAAGCGCTACGGACCGGTGTTCAGACTCGGAGCCAACACAGTTTACATCTCCGACCCTACTGTTGCACGCCAGGTTCTTGTCAAGGAGAACCTTGCCAAGGCGCCGTGGTATGCGTATCTCTCCAGGGACCCCAAGTCGGCCGGTCTGTTCACCAGCGTCTACAAGGACTACCACCGCCAACGCCGTAAGCTCTTGATGCCCGCCTTCGGTGTCGACTACTTGAAGGGACTCGAACCGTTCCTGCTCGGCAAGGTGGAGCAGTACTTTACGACCTACGCGCGCCGACTCGAGGCTGCTCCGTCTTTCTCTGGCTCCAAGTCCATTGTTGTTGACCTATACGGTGACCTCGCCGACCTCACCATGGACATCCTGGGCGAGACTGCCTTTGGCCGAGACGGCGGGTTCGGACTAGTGACTGGCCGCGACAAGAGCAACCCCTACCGCGACATATGCTCCATGCTGGCCAAGTACATGCACGACGGCGGCATTCGTTTCTTCTGCCGCCCCCTCGACAAGTACCTCTCCCGTGACCTCCGCGTGTACAAGCTCATGAAGCCATTGGTGCAAGAGCGTTTTGACAGCGGCGAAACTGGCCGCCGCGACATCCTTCAGTTCCTCGTTGATGCCTCGAACGAGGTTGTCAAGGGCCAGAACGGCCAGCTCACGCAGCAGCAGGTCCTCGACCAGTGTGTCGAGCTGTTGATTGCTGGCGGAGAGGTGAGTGATGCCCTTGTGTGCGCCAGCTAACCGTGACAGACTACTTCCAACACCATCACGTACATCCTCATCGCCCTCCTCAGAGCCCCAGAGTCCCTGCGCAAGTTGTATCAGACTATCCCTATCTCGTCCCTCGACACGCCTGTCACCACATTCGACGAGCTTGCGGACACGCCTTTCCTCGACGCCTGCATCGAGGAGGGCATGCGAATGTACCCCGTCACTGCCGAGTTTGGTCGTCGTACCCTCAAGGATGCCTGCGCCATCTCCGTCCCGGCACGCGACGGCTTCCCTGCGCAGACTCATATCATCCCCCCTCGTTCCGCGGTCAGCGTCAGCCTTCGTGCCATGCACTACGACCCACTCAACTTTCCCCAGCCGGAGCGTTTCTGGCCTGAGCGCTTCCTGCCAGCCTCCCACCCCGACGCGCCTACGGACAAGGAGCTCGTGGGCGACACGACTGCCGCGGATCGTACCGCCTTCATGCCGTTCTCAATCGGCCTTCGCAACTGCATCGGCATGCGCATGGCTTGGTACGAGATGAAGATGGTCATTTGGAACCTCCTCAGCCGATATGATCTGGAGGTGCTGCCCGGGCAGGAGGTCGACCTTCGCCAGTTTGTCACCCTCCAGTTGACCAGTGGAAAGTTCAAGGTCAAGTTGACGGAGCGTGTGTCGTAGAGACGGGCAGGGGTGGCTCATGCTCAGCCTCCTTAGTTAGACCAGTGATACAGATAAATGCACCTGTGTCTGCACTGTGGTGGGGATTGACCTGATTTTGGGCTTGGCCTGATTTTCAGGCTCTGCCGGGACACTACACTCCATATCCATGCATCCCCACCTGTGTGTATTGTCTAAGATTCTATCCTTCTAACCTCAATCCCTACTAGTTACATTGGGCCACTACTGGCACCACCAAAGAACGGGATTTCTATCCCGCATCCAGATAGCAGGTCTAGCAGCTCTTGGTCAAGGAGGAACGGCTCATTGGGTGACAAGCCAAAGTCAAAGTCGTTAGCCTCTGCCGCCGAGACCATCGAGCTTGACTCCAGGGGAACGATTGAATGCCCAGATGACTCGGAGAGGTCTGGAGCCAAGGTTGGTTGGGAAGCGTCGTCGGCGCCACTGGTCGGCACGGCGATGCCTGTCGGCGTCGGATCCAAGGCAGGTAGTGTAAAGGCAGAAAAGTAGCCACCCATCGAGGACAACACAGGGGGAGAGATGTAAGGGTCTATGACTGTTGCAAGTTGCGCTGGTGGTGCTTCAAGCGCGGCTGCAGCCTCGGTTGATGAAGGCGGTAGAACGGGGAAGCTGTCGAGTAGGGGCTGCAGCGGTGGCGACGGTGCTGGATTGTTTGATGGTGCAGGTTCTTCACTTCTGGCCGGCAGTCCGCTTTCGCCTAATGGCTCTACCAATGGAACAGTCGAACTCGCTCGATAGACTGCGTCACACAAGACGTTGGCGAGCATGCTCGAATCCGGGTATGAGGATGCGCTGCGCACGGCACTAGCCAGTGTCTCGGCGAGGGCAAAGTACTGGGCTGCGACGCTGGGGCTAGTGGTCGAGTTCTCTGTCAGTCGGCGGACAAGCAAAAGGACAAATGCCGCCATGTGGTCCCGAACTGCACGCGGAGCCCTCTGCATCAAGTCGTGCTTTGTGATCGTTTGCGCGAGTCCGGCCATCCGCTTTGTCGACTGCATCGTGGCGGCATCCACCATTGCGATGGTTTCGGCTGGGAAGGCGGGATGCTTGACAGCGTTCTCCTTCACCGCGATCCAGCAGACCAGATAAAGCCAGTTGTGGCTGGAAAGCAGGAAGGCCGAGTGTTGTGGGGTGTTGCGACGGTCGAGAGAGTCCCGCCTCTTCCGCTCGCTTGAAGCGACCTCCATGGCCTCTCGAGCTAGACTACTGGGATCAATGTTGATGCAACGACCGGGTAGCTCGTCCAGGGCTGAAATGGCGTCCTGAACATCGGCCACGTTCAAGCCCTGTACTTTGGCTCTCACGCTTAGGAGGGTTGTGCAGATCTGGCGAGCAACACGAGCGATGTTCATGTGTGGATCCTGTGCAGCATCCGAGGGGACTGGCCAGCCGATATTGACCTCTGACAGTCGACAGGCCACACTCGCAGAGGCAGACCTCAGGGCGTCAAACTTCCACAGTGTCCAAAACAGCGCCTCTCTGCGGTGGTAATCAGAGTCGACATCGTTGCGATTCAGCGGTGGCACGTTCAGCTTGTGGTAAAGAGCGAGGTCGATAGCGAATCCCTTCCCCAGGGGATCGAGTTTGAGTGGGTGCAGCTTTGCGGTTGGTGACTCGGAAAGCCCGGGCGTCTTGGATGGAAGGATGATGGTATTCCTGCTCTGCACCAAGGCGTGTCGGGGCCGCACAAAGCGCTCAGCCAGCAGGTTCATAGCTTCGACAGCGTCCAAACCTCCGTGAGCCAGGTGATCAGAATCGGCAGCCAGCTCGACGCATCGGTTGTGGATCCTCTGTGCGAGCTGAGGATGCGAAGATAGGGGCGATCCCAGGCAAGCCACTGCCAGGGCCAAGAGTTCGGATGTGGCCGGCACGTCCGCCAAGTCGTGGGGAATGTCGAGCCCTCCCACATCGCAGATCATGACACGGACGCGTCGTAGGAAGTAGTCACGCGGTTGAGACAGGTGGTATGTCTGCCCGATCGAGGTGAAGAAGGTATTGATGCAGTCGTCGAGAGCTTGCCTGGTGAGCCCAGGGACTCCCAGCAGCCATGCGCGGCTTGGTATCGAATGGGTGGGGGCGCAACCAGTGGAAGTAGCGGCCTTGGGATCGAGTAAGGAAGCATGGCTGAGTTCGGGCACGCTACGCAGCTGCTGTCCAGTCTCATGCGGATCATTACTGGGCTCTCCATTGCCTGCCGACATTGCCGTTCCCGAAGAGGGCTCCGATTGCGACAGCTGTGATTGTTGGTGTTGCTGAAGTAGTGTGAGGATGCGCTTTCCACGCTTGTGCATTCCCGGCGGCCGAGGTCTCAAATCGTTCTCACTTGAAGAGCGCGACGAGCCAGTCTTGCGCTTCTTGGACGGCGGCCGAGCGGGGGACACAGTCATGGCGGCTTGGCTCATTGGTGATGGAGATGATGTCGACGTTGTCGTCGGGGCCTGTCCTGGAGCTTTCTCGGACTGGCTTCATGTGAATCCGGGGCGAGGCTGAAAGGTGGCTGGCGAGTGGGTCGAGATATTGACTGTGCGGAAGGGTAACTGTGCTGCTAGTGAGAGTCTCTCGACGAGTATAGCACTGATGAGCATGCTGTGTCCGACTCGTCCAACGACGTCGACCAACCATTGCGTCCAAACAATTCGACTGGCTTTCTGTTGAACCTAGCAGCTTGCGCGTCATGGCAGTACAGCACCGCAGTGTTCAAGGTCCCGAAAGGCACCGTCTGCTGCGTGCGCTAAATGGTTGGCGTCAATAGCGTTCATTAAGTCAAATGCCGAAGTACCGACCTCGGAGAGCATGCCGACTGTTAGAGCCGCCGTGCACCATGCACACGCAGCACCCATGCGGTGATGATGCCTGCCCAGCCGAGTTGTCAATCAGATCATGTGTGCAGTATCTGAAGCTATTTTGGGGCAGGCCTTGCATTATTTCGGCGATGAACCCTACTGGCTCCAACAACCTGTCCTGTTCTCGCAGCGCATGAGGCCTGACACGTTGTTCGAGTTGGTGGAATAAAACGCCTCTGACCGCATCCGAAGCCGCCCAAACTGCGATGCCAATGAAATGAGATTAATTTCTCACTTCGAAAACAAATGAGCTCCTAACACCGGGGGTCGATGAGCACACGCTCCACAAAGGGCAGTGGCCACCCATGCGGCATCAGAGCCGGCAAGACACATGTGCAAGATGCGTACACCACGAGGCCAAGGGAGGGCCTCGTTTGAGAATCACATCCCTGACATCCCTGATGGTCCCAGCGGCTATTAACGATAACAGCGAGAACGGAGACAGTATCAAGGGTGACCGGCAAATGGATCTTCCTGTTAGGCACACTAATTACTGACGACTGGGAGTGGAGACCGTGCGAGGCGACCGGCCTTTTCTGTTCAGTACCGGCGCCGAAGTTCGGCACATTGGACCGTGGACGGGTTCCTGGATTGGACTGCGTGCATAGCAGTAAAGAAGTCAAGCATGACTCGAAGACCTGCTAGCAATACAGAGACGTTGGGTTTGAGTGAGGCGAAAGGGGATGACGGATGACGGAAGGAAGGTCCACCTGCGCCACCTGACGTCGCTTTGCATCATTCAATGAGATTAGCATTTTCGGCAATGTCACTGACCCCACGCCGAGAGTTTATCTTTGAACCTGCAGGTATACATACATACATCGCGAGTGCTGGTGCGAGACACGAAGCAAACAAAGTGGTCACAACGGGAGTAGACAGTGGCGTGCTGGGCACTTGCCCTTTAAAACACAGGCCCAATGGCCAGCTCAAACCCGCACTCTTCCAAGGTGGTCATAAGTGACGGCCAGTCGAGTGGCACCTTGGTGTGTAGTCTGGGATCGGGTGGAGCAGAAGAATAGGCTCCGACCGCTGTCGTGGGCCAGTACTGAGGGCTGGGGAGAGAGGGAGTCGAGCCCGCAGACGAAGAGGATGACGGAAGGGGTGGAGAGAAGGCGGTAGGTGAGATCGTCCTTGTGTTATGAGCGTGGGTGGTGGTGGACATTGCTTGCGGCGTTTCCTCCACTGGAGGCACACTGGCTGCTTTGGGCCGAGCCACTGCAGTCATAGTCATCGGCTCGGTAGAGAAGTTAGGTGGCGCAAATGACGGGGCCGTCGATGGTCGCTGGTGATCATGGGATGTGGAGAAATGAGCTGGAGAAGACGCCTTTGACGTCCGACCTGACATTGACTGGTGAGGTTGCGGTTGTGAATGTGTCGAGGAGGCCCATGAGGCTGTCGGAATCGTGTGAAGGCCGTCAAGGCCACGCTCGCCAACCCTTGCAGCATCCTGAATGTCGATACTGTTGGCATGATATAATGCCATTCGGAGCGTATCGGCGAGGGGAGCAGAGTCTTCAAATAGTGACGCACTTCGCACTCCACGGTTGAGGGTCTCTGCAAGAGCAAAGTAATGAGATGACTGGTGGACGGTGGGGGTCTCGATGGCCGTGAATGTCCGAATAAGGAAAAGGATAAAGGCAGCCATGTGATTGCGGATGCTCTTGGGTGCATGAATGTGCAACTGGTGCGCCGTTGAGAACTGGGCCAACTGGGACATGTCCTCGCACGCTGCCATCGTTGATGACTCTACGCTGGTGATAACGGAGGCTGAAAGCTGCCCCGGGTACGCCTCAATTTGCTTCTGCACGGCAACCCAAATGACCAGGTAAAGCCAATTCCGCATGCTGAGGAGAAACAGCTGCTCGACGGGGCGCAGTGGTCGGCTGGCGTGTACCGGAACGTTGGCCTCGGCAGACGCTGAAGAAGGGGTTTGGCATGCTGCGGACAGAGTCGCGAGACTGATCTTGATACTGGCGCTGAAATCGTTAAGAGTGCTGATCGCCTCTCGGATGGGTTTATCGGTGAGAGGTTTGGCTTTCGACTGTGGACTGAGGAGTGTAGAACAGATCTGGCGGGTGATGAGGGCCAGTGCCATGTATGGCATGTTGTCTGAGGCAGGTCCCATTGGCCATCCAATGTCCTCGTCGGAGATCCGGTGGCACGTATGTGCGCTTGCAGACCGAATGGCATCATGGACAAACACTGTCCAAAATAAGACAAGACGTCGCTCAGCGTCCGGTGCTCCCGGTGGTGGGGGAATGTGAAGTCGGTGGTAGAACATGAGGTCGACAACCGTGCCCTTCCCCAGCGGGTCGAGGAGAGTGGGGGAAGAAGTGAGGCCTTCGTCCGCATGGCGTGGCCGGACAAACTGCTCAGACAAGAGCAATATGGCCTCGATGGCGTCGAGTGGATTGTTGGTCAGGCTGTCAGGTTCGTTGAGAACCGAGTTGCATTGAGCGTTGAGGGCGTCGGACAAGAACGAGTATGGGCTGAAGGGAGCACCTCGGCAGGCGACAGCTAGAATGAGGAGTTGACTGGCTGGGTCGCTGGCGACATCAGTCAGCTCAGGAGGTACGTCCAAGCCAGAGTCGTAGTAGAGATGCACGCGGACGCGGCGAAGGAACTGGCTCTCGGGCTGAGACAGGCGGAACACTTCGCCCAGTGTGGCGAAAAATGTTTGAATACAGCTGTCCAGCGCGGAGCGTGACAGACCCGGTACTCCCAGGAGACGTGAGCTGCGTGATGGCTGGGTGAATGTGGTTGAGAAATTGAGGGGGCCAACGTCGGCGTTTGATCTTGATGAACCTCGCGGTCGAGCTGTGGACGGGGCAGTGGAGGATGAAGCCGAAGCCTCGCCGCTGCTGTGAACACCAGGCAGGTGGGTAGGCAATGTGCCCACCACATATGGAGGTGTTACAGCACCTGATGCGGCACCGCCCGTTGCCTTTCGACTCCCCTTCGCTCTCTGGCGCTGTCTAGGAGAGGTCGTGCAGGGAATGTCGATAGAGGTGCAGAACGCACAGCGGTCTCCTTGTGGCACGCACTTGACTTTGCGGAGGCGGCAAGCGTAGCATGCGTTAGGCATGATGGGTGAGCAAGCCCGATCGAGCAGCGGTCACTTTGGCGTTGTCGATTGAGGAGAGAGGTTCTGGACAACATGAAGGTAGTGAAACGCTTTTGACCGTTGTTTTGACCACGAAGGTCCTCCGTGATTGTCACTGACAACTGTTGCAAGAGGTAGATAACCAGCTCAGGATGACGGACAACCGCACCCCTGGAAAAATGGCAGAAATAGACCTCCTACCCGACTCACCGGCCTTGCAGCGTGAGAATATGCGCAGAACCCTCGACATCATCCCTGTGCTACCCCCAACGTCTGTTCTATGTTGGGCCTCCTTGATGACTACAGTATGTGCTGAGCGAGCGTACCTGTGCACACGCGCATAACAACGTGGTGAGGGAAAGAAGGTAACCGCGGCACTACTATGCGCACGTTTGCCTTCGATTGCACTTAATCTCCGTAGGTAGCGCTGATGCAACCACCATGATAGATGCAGAGCTCCGGCATCGCATTGCTGTGATGTTCTTCACCGATGCTGCACCGAGTTGTATGGGCTATGTACACCGCAGACCCGCAGATGCCAGAATCCGGTGCTGGCGTCCACCACAGCCTAGGGCACAAAAAAACAAGATTACGCCAGAAATGTTGCCCCAAATGTTAAGCGCACCGCTGCCTGCCTCGCAGTCTCCAAAGCAGCCTCGCCACGTCTACAGTGTCTTATCCTTCAATTCACGACGCGGAGCAAGGTACCATTCCGGCGTTCCGAGAGGCAGGGCACGTGTGAGTGCCTGGAAGTAAGCGAGCGCCTGGGATTCGGTCAGTCAGTCACCGTCCGAGTAGAGGGGCGGGGGGTCGGCGGCCGGACCCCGGAAAGCACTGGCCATAGGGGCTTCCTATCCAAATAGGTTGCATTGCATAGGATGACTCGACATCCTACTTGCCCAAAAGTGTGACGCACTGCGGCCCCGCACTGTTCTGGATGTATCCGACCCCCAAGCCTGTTGTCTCTCGCAGCATGTAACCGCGTATGACACCCAATAGCTGCTACGAGCGCGCCGAATTTCCCTCACGTGGTTACTCTGTGTATGCCGCCCTGAATGGAAACCTGATCCTGCACAGTCCATGACTTAGGCTTCTCCACAACCCAACCTGGCGTCCGCTCCTGCTCAAAACTGGGAGAGGGCAAGTTACGAGGTGAAACATAACCGGCTCTCTCCAGGCGCCCTGTCCTGAGCAAGGCACCTGCTGCCCGCTTGAGCGATTTGCGAGCGTGACCCAAATGCCCGTGCAGATCGAGAGAGACAGGCTGGCATGAGCAAGTATCAGGCGGTTGGGCGCCCCCGTATCGGAGGACTGAACGGACGGAGCTGTCCGCTCCCCAGCCGCCTCCAAGGCACGCTTCTAACACCGGCACAACACAAACCATAACTTTGTGCGGCCAACTCTCCCCGGGTGGGACGGGCTTTTACGCTCCTTGAAATGTTGATCAGCATTTCGGTCGCTAGTGCCTCCGAAAAGTAGTCTGTCTGATGATCGAGAGAAGGGGGATGAGGTGGTCACAAGCACGCACCCACGCGACGGGTGGTCTCCGGCTCCAGCGGCCGCTGCCTGAGGAGCAGCCATCGGAGGGTCTCCGTGTGGCTCCCTATCGGTCACCGAGACACGGCGGGGCAGTTGTTTCAGTCAGGGGCGACCATTGGCCGTAGGCGTGGTGACGAAAGGATGGGCGTCTGGCGGCAGGTGGGAGAAGAGGGAGGGGGTGCGAGGGCACCTCGGTATCATGCGTCACCTTCGCCAACCGCTTGAGGGGGTGGCGAAGTTTCCAGCCACGAGCACGCGTGGTCAAAGGAAGCTTTTCGTTGACACGTAGCTCATAGCTGACGGTTGGGGCCGATAAACTCGGCTTGCTCGGCTCGGTGCAGGCGCGTTCACCGAAGATGCAACACCGCCTGGCAGAGAGTCGCGTTGGCTACACCCTCACTCGAGCCCTCGACTTCCGCTGCTCCCTATGCCCCGTATCAGACCTTTCACTGCATCGCCGCCCGGTCCTACAAGCCCCTCCACTCAAACCGCCGCTCAATGTTAAACGTGGCGTTACCCCACATCGACTGAGCCGTTCGGCCGACCATGACTCGCCACTCTCCAGGCTCTGCTCTCCACGTCTTCCATAGTTCGTCCCAGTGTGATACCGCATCTGGAACAGTCAGTTCGATCCCACACACACACTCGCCAACGTACACTTGTCCAATGTCAGGCGCACCTCGCGCGACTCGCCGGGTGCGACGTTGTATTCTTTGGTGAAGCCCTGTAGCGAGTGTTCGGGATGTAGCAGTCCCATGGGGGCCAGTGGGGGTGGCGAAAGATACACATGAACGCTGTGATCCCCGGGTACATCTCCAGTGTTAGTCAACACTAGTGACACTTCAAGTTTCCAGTCGTCTGGACTGGCGTCGGCCGCAGAGGCCTTGAGTTCGGAGTAATCAAACGTGGTGTAAGACAGACCGTGTCCAAATGGGAAGAGTGGCTCGATGCCCCGCGCATTGTAGTGCTTGTATCCCACCCAAACTCCCTCACCGTACATCACTTGCGTTCTGGCATTGCGGAAGTTGAAAGCCGCGGGAATGTCGATCTCGCGCTTAGGGAAGGTAATGGGGAGACGGCCAGATGGGTTGTACTTGCCGTAGATGACGTCGGCGATGGCATTACCACCCTCGTTACCTCCGTACCAAGCGTAGACGACACCATCCACTTGGTGCAGCCACGGCATGGACACAGCTGAACCAGCTTGAACCACGACGACAGTCTTCTTTGCGACCTTTGCAACCCGCGCAATGAGCTCGTCCTGTCGACTTGGGAGTGCGAGGACCGTCCGGTCGGCCCCCTCCGATTCCCATTCGGGCCCCAGACCGACGCAAATAACAGCGACGTCGCTACGAGATGCAACAGCCTCTGCTTCCTCGAAAAGATCGTCGTCTGATACCTTCAGCGATGCACCAAGGCGGAACGCGTTAAAGATTTGAGTCTGAGCGTTGACACCCATAGTTGGACGGCGCGTATCGTTGACAAGTCGAATGAAGTAGGTCTGCATCGTTAGACTGAACGACGTGTTGCGCTCACCTGTCCTTTCTCCACCTCGATCTCCACACGCTGTTCCTCGGTCCCATTGCCGAAGAAAATCTTGCCCCTCGGCAAAGACATGGTCATGTCAAGCACCATCTCGCCGTCGACATAAAGCATGGCCGTACCAACGCAGCAGACGCCAAGCTCGTACTTGCCGGTGACCGGGGCCGTGAATACGGCACGCAGCTCTGTGACATAGTCGGGGAGCAAGCCTGGGCCCGGAGTCCAGTCACAATAGAGCATCTCCGAGTTGGTGTGGCGATCGTGATACAGTGGCTTGGCCGACGGCTGGCCGTCAACCAGAGGGTAATAGAGCAAGTCGAACCCTGGCTGTCCGTCCGTGCAAGTAAAGTGCTCGTCGAGGATAGGAAGGAAACAGTGGTTGACACACCCGAGGGCGTATTCGATCTCCATCTCCGGACGCGGCCGGTTATCGACCAGCCCCGAGAGTGGGCAGGACACCCATGCCGGCTCCAATGCCGCACTCCCACCGCCTGTCATGTAACCCTTCTTCGCGGCGGGCCCAATCACAGCGATTCTTTGTTGGGAGGATAGTGGCAAGGCGTCATTGTTCTTCAGAAGGACGATTGCCTCGGCAGACATGGCGCGAGTTGCTTCTGCGTCTTGGTATTGTGTCTCGAACCGTGTTCGCTCCACAGGCCGAGGGTTATAGACAATCTCGGGATTGAGGCGTGCCAGCTTCTGTACCCATCGCAGCACTTGCTCAACACGGTTGTCAATTGTGCGCGGATCAAGCTTGAAGCAGGCAACGCTCAGTGAGATGAGCAGCTTGGTTCGCCATGTGCCGGGTCCGCCCATTTCAAGGTCCAATCCAGCATTGAGCGCCTCAACTGTCGAGTATGTGCCACCCCAGTCGGACATGACCAGACCGTCGAAGCCCCATTCACCGCGGAGGAAGTCCCGAAGGAGCCAAGTGCTCTCAGAACAGTGGATGCCGTTGAGCTTGTGGTACGATGGCATGTAGGCCCAAGGCGAGGCTAAACGCTGGACAATCTGGAACGGTCGGAGGTATACTTCTCTGAGTGTCCGCGGATCGATCACAGCGTCGTAGCCCTGGCGACCATCCTCTTGGTCGTTGGCGACGAAATGTTTGATAGTTGCACTAATGCCGTTGATTTGCAGTCCGTTGACTACAGCTGCGGCGAGGTGGCCAGACAGGGTGGTGTCCTCGGAGTAGTACTCGAACGTTCGGCCGCCCAAGGGGCTGCGCGGGGTGTTGACTCCAGGTGCCAGAAGGCATGTCGCTTGGCGCGCCTTGGTCTCCGCCGCCAGAAGCGATCCCACTGCGTGTGCGGTCCTGCACGAAAATGTTGAGGCGATGGCAGTTTCACATGGGATGATGACCGCTGGAATACGCTTGACGAATGTATCCCCACGCGCCCCGCATGGTCCATCAGTGACCTTTACTCTGTTGGGAGTTAGTGGTGTCACGTGCAACGACTTGGCATCGCTCACGAGGGAATGTTAAGGCGTGGAACATCGCGTGTCTGCCACGTGTCCTTCCCAGACAGGAGCTCTGCTTTCTCTTCAGCAGTCAGCTTGGCGACCAGATCCGGAATCGAGGCCGTGAGGAAGGAGCGGTTGAGTAGAGGAGGCTGGACACTGCCATTGACGGGTACGGGCGACATGTTGGCTGGCTTTCCCACTCTGTGAGTCCCTCCTTCTCTATATGTATTGCTCACGTTGCTAAGCATTTTAGCGAAGTTCAGCAAGTAATTCAAAAGACCGCGCTGGAATCACTTTTCCGCGACGGGAACGGCCCGGTGTGACGTGCCTTTTACAGTCAGGCCACGGATGAGACAAAATGTGCGGAGACTTTGAGGTAATGACCTGCGAAAGGACCGACGCAGCTCAAGCGAATTGAGGTACATTGCAATACCCCGCCGGCAACAAGATGCGCGGTACGGAACACTTCCTCAGCTCCCCACGGTCGGGACTTTCTGGCACGCTCTTCAAGCCTCTAAGCTGAATTGAATCCAGCTGCACCACCTGGGACTGCAGGAGGTCAAGTGGAGAACCAGACTTCGGGTGAGCCTACAAAATGATCGACATTGTGGCGAAGACCACCGCCCCCCGAAAGCGAGGGCAGACCGACCGCCACCACAAACCAACCACTCGAACGCAGATCAACCATACGAGCTCCAATGCCGTCCCAATTCAAGGGGATCGATAACAACACGGCACCACAGTGAGCAAACCTGACCGGGTTTGCGCTGCTGCAGTCGCTAATGTTGTAGATGGTGGCGGGACCCGGGCCTCCGCCGCAATGTCCTCTGGGTGACGACCTGTGCACTCTGCACAGTGTACGGAGGTTTCGATGGCTCACTGTTCGGTGGTCTCCAGGCCGTGCCAAAGGTAATATATACGTCCATTGTATCCTCCCTGACAACCAGTGGTTTGAGCAGTTCCCGACTTTGAAGAACCCGGATACTCTCGGCCTGATTAGCTCTCTAGGCGCGTTCCCTAGCCTTGTTGTGCCCCTGATCGGCTCATGGGTGAGATTGTGGTTCAACATAGTAGTTTCAGGCGGTGCTTCAGTGCTTACACATTCGCTAGATGGGTGACAAGTTCGGTCGTCGCCTTCCCAACATTATCGCTGTCATGGGTGTCATTGCCTTTGCCATTATGCAAGCGTTCTCCTTTACTCTTATTAAGTGGTCGGCCGCGCGAATTCTTATTAGCATCTTCAGCGCCCTCAGTGCTCCAACCGCGCCCGCTTTGCTTGTTGAACTTGCCCAGTGAGTTCTGGCCCGACGTCTGGTGATCTTCGCTGACATTTTCAGCCCCCGGTACCGCCCAACTGCTTCGGCTTTGTGAGTTACTGCTCCCCCAGCGGTTACTTACCCCAGGAACATGTCAGGTTATTACATCGGAGCTATCCTTGGAAGCTGGGCAGGGTATGGGTCATACGTCAATTATCAGGACAGCGACTGGTCGTGGCGCCTCCCTTGTCTGCTGCAGTTCATCATCCCCACTTTCGTTCTTGTCGGCTTCCTCCTCATCCCAGAGAGCCCTCGCTGGCTCATCTCAAAGGGTCGCATCGACGAGGCCCGAGCTGTTCTCGCCCGCGAGCACGCCAATGGCGACGAAAATGACCCTCTCGTCAACTTCGAGATGGATGAAATCCAGCAGGCGCTAGCAGAGGAAAAGGCCATTAACAAGAATGCCGGCTCTTGGCTATCTCTCTTCCATACCCCGGGAAATCGCAAGAGGTTCTTCATCATGCTTCATGTCGTCATCGGTGCCCAATGGTGTGGCAATGGTGTTATTGGGTATGTCCAGCGCGTAGCCACAGCTCACAGCCAAGATACTACTTCGTGCCCGTTCTTAAGAGTGTCGGAATCACATCGTCGTCTCAGCAGCTCCTCCTGAACAGCGGCATGAATGTAAGTGCCACTTAAATCGATCCTATCTCACGAAACCAAGATTTGGAACTTCTTCCTTGCTGGCGGTGCGGCCCTCACGATTGAACGCTTTGGGCGTCGAAAGCTCTTCCTGACGTCCACCACCGGCATGTTGATCTCAATGGTTGTGATCACCGCTTGTTCTGCCACGTTTTCAAAGACTGGAAACAACTCGGCAGGCATCGCTGTTGTCGCTTTCCTTTTCCTTTTCTACGGCTCGTACGACATTGCAATGACTCCTCTGAATGTTGCCTACAATGTGGAAATCTTGGTGCGTGCCTTGTTTGAACGACATCTGACGGCTTCAGCCCTTTGCCATTCGGGCCAAAGGCATGGGCATTTGGCAGTTCATGCAGGCCGTTCTCAACATTTACAACACATACGTCAACCCGATTGCGCTCGACAGGATTCACTACTGGTACTACCTCATCTACGTTGGCATTCTCATCTATCTCACTTTCATCATCTACATGTTCTTCCCGGAGACCAAGGGGTATGTCCCATGTTGCCTTTGAAGACAGCACCCGCTGACAACTTCCAGTCTTACACTCGAGGAGGTTGCCGTCAAGTTTGACGGCCCCCAGATGGGTCACCTTGTTCAAACCCAAGAAGTCGGGTACTTCAAGTCGTCCCCGAAGCACCTCGACGACGCCTCCAGTGAAACTGAGAAAGAGACCCCTAGGGCTTAGTTTTTTTATTGCACCGGCTTCAGGTATCCAAACGAGTGCAGTTGAATCGATCACCCCCCCTCACCACCTGACGGGGGAACTGGGTTGCACACAGGCGGCATCCCAGTATCCAGTAGCCAGGGAGGCAGCTGTGATGAATCCTTGAACTCATGAACCTCCTGGGGACGAGGACTGGGGCTCCGTCATATGACCAGCTGCGAGGTGGAGAGCTTGGCATCACGCGTAGTAATGTACATACTGTGAATAACGTTTGTCCGCCGATGAGGTGAAATAAGTCGAGGGTAAAACCCCGAGGGGCGGGGAAAAAGCAACGGGATGGTATTAAAACACCGGTGTTAAAACTCCGATGGTTGCTGGACCCAGTTCTGTTTTTGTCCGCTCCACCTACCCGTCAATACACTTTCAGCCATTCAAGTCTTCCCAACCGCCAAGAATATGCCGCCCACGACGAGGAATAGAGGGACTACACGAAGTAAACTAGGGAATGCGTGAGTCCATTGCCTTCCAGCCTCCTGCTTGTCTCACGCAATCAGTTGTTACTCATGCCGGTTGCTCAAGGTGGGGACCCCATGTGAATCTGGACTAGGAGTGTTGCTGATCGTCGCCGGAAGACGCGTTGCTTCAACGATGGAACGTTGGGTACTCCGTGCGAGAGATGCTGTAAGGCTTCCCCTTGATAGCCCCCACATGTTCTGACCTGATGAACAGCGGAGCAGTCTTTGATTTGCGATTACTCGAGACGAAAGAGGGGCCGCAAGTCCAAAGCAGAGTAAGCACTCACTGTGTTTGTTCGGCTGACAGTCTCTGGCTAGCGCAGCTAGCAGAAGAAGCAGACAATCAGGGCCTGGGGTCCTCTACTGCTGGTGTTCGCCGACATGATTCTCTGCGAGTGATGAGTGCCGACTTGTCACAGGAGCCGTGGCTTCCCTCGAGCCCAGAAGGACGAGCGGGTTCAGGGTGTGAGGAGGACGTCTCCACCCTCACAGGACATGATATCATCACTCGTGTGGACACTGAACAGCAACCACCTCCGCTGGCCGCCCCATCTTCCCCCACTACGCGCCACATATCCTCCGCCTTGGTCGACAACGACCAGGGTGCCGGGATCTCTGTGTCGGTCGACGTTTCTGACAGACTGAATCCTCGAGACTTTCGACGCTCCCGGCAACCACGTACTGCAATACCACCCCATCATAGGCATGACTCCCAGCAGTCGGCATGGAATGGGATTGAACGGAGCACAGACGCTTCAACGCGGCCGTTCGAGGACCCTGGTGAGGATAACTCCCTCACATCGCTGACGCCTCCAGTGACCCTTGGTTTACTCAGCGAGGCTCAAGCAAACAGTATGCTCAACATGTGGGTGTGTGAGGGGTTAAGTGGCTCTAACGGCAAGCTTCTACGAACAATTGAACCCTCAAATTGCAGTGCTAGACCGTGACTGTAGGGGACCGGCTGGGAAATAATACTGACAGTCAGACCACAAATTCAGTCACATTCGAGGAGCGTCACCAATCTTGCTCTCCTCGATACTGGCAGCCGTAGCCAAGTTCTTCGACTTCCAACTGTACCAGCCGATGCTCAACCATGCGCAGACACTACTGAACCAGAAAGGGATGAGTGGAAATGGGAGATACGACATCTATGATGTCCAAGCGATCCTCATCCAAGTCTATTACAAGCACCCGTCAGACCGCACGGTGTGGATTCGGATTGGCATGGCGCTTCGCATCGCCCAGCAACTTCGTCTGAATGATGCGTACAGACGGCCCCTACCAATTGAACCGCTTGAAGCGCGCCGACAACTGGTACCGTCGCCCATCGGTTCGTTACTGACCCGTCCCAGAATCGCGAACGGACGTGGCTGTGTGAGTCCAACTCCCATCGACACATGACCCCACTATCCCTGCTGACGAGATCCAGTACTTGTTTGTAAGTTCGCTAGCAGACCCACTACTTGCCCTGTCTTAAGTCTACCAGGCTTTGATCGCACGTAGGTCCAGCTAACCCAGTGGAATCTTCCCTGACCCTGGTATCAGATACTCGTACAATTTCGACCTGCCGTTGACTGTCAAAGTCCATGAAATTATTGATGTGAGTCTGCAAACTAACGAATGGAGTGTGACCTTGCAGGCGGAGGCATGGGCGCGTGGCCATGCAGATCTGGGCATCATTACGGACTGGCACCTGGCATGCAGCCACAGGTATTTACTTCCTGATAATGGGTTTGGTCTAACATACCAGCCATGGCCCTTATGATGACATGCTCGTCATGTATAGGAAGTCTATCGGCATGAGTGAGGCGTGGGCGCGTCAAATGCTTGCCCAAATCTCCAGCGGGTATCGCAAACACCTGTGGAGATGGTTTGACGCCCCCGACTGTGAGCATCAGTCCAACCCCATCTCAGCTTACCATGACAGTCGTCGCCTCAGTCCTCACTCCAAGGGAGCAACGAATTCTACGAGTAGATCCATTGAATCAGCTGCTTTTGGTCAAGGAAGCGGAGCTGGAGTTATCGGATTGGGAGAACCAGACCGACCTCGTAGAGTGGTTGTCACTGGCCGACCAGGTGGTCCAGCAGCTGGAGCGGACCACAGAGGACCGGGGCTTCCTCTACCTCCAGGACACTTGTTCTCTATCAATGTCATCGCTGGCACTCAACCTATTCAAAGTGAGTCTTTGCTGGTCCTGTCTGACTTGAGAAGGTCTTCGAGCGCCAGCCCGCAGGACCCCTCGTTGTCACCATCCAATCTTTACTACGACGGCTGCACAATATAAGCGTAACACTAAGTGACGGCCACTTTGAGGAAGCGCCAGCATACGTTGCACGCTTTGTTCAACGCCTGCTTCGCTCGATGACAAGTGGGTCACGTCCTACCTCACGTTTGCCTTCCCCACAAACAAACGAGGCCCAGCTACCAGAGCTCCCAGAGTTTGATCTTGTGAGCAATGCCAAGTCTCACCGTCAGTGTTTCGAGCTGACTGAACAACACAGACCGAGTTCCTCGGCGGTGCCAATGCGCTGATTCCCGAAAACCTGGACATTGAGAACGAGTACTGGTGAGCTTCAACCAAATACACCAAAGCCCATCACCAACGCGCACAGGTCCACCATGTTCTCTACAACATCCGAGTATCCTCAAATTATGGCTCAGCTACAATCTCTGGCACCCATTTGATACACCGTCGCGTGTTCACACTCGCGGGCTCTTTACACTGCCGAGCCCGACACTCCCCATGTTTCATACCTCTTGTCCTATCTTGTATCGGATTCTGTGGACGATCTCCAGATACGCCGTGGTGTTATGCATTCTGTACCATAGTCATCGCGGCATCTGCCCGGGTGTGATGCAAAGACGGATGACGACGCAGCGACGGAGGTGCCTGGAAATCGCCAAGACGGCCACTTTGCCCGTGGTTGACGTGTTTGGTGTTTGATCGTCCCCACACGTCATCCAACGATGATATATAAAGGGATGCTTCACCGATACACCATGTAACATCTAACAGCCGTCATTCCTAGACACAGCATGCCCCAGAAAGTACAAGGCAGACACGTCGTCTCCATTCTCACGAACCCCGAAGCCGATGAGATCCCTACCTTTGTGACCCCGTTTGGAAGCGACGCTCCCCGTCTTGCCTGGCAGCCCCATGCCGATGATGATTTGGACTCGGACTTCAACTCTGATTCGGACTTCCAGGAGAGCGACGATGAGCCGCCTCGCAAGAAGTCTCGGAAAGCCACCACTGCCCTGAAAGACTCGAAGGCCCAGCTCAAAGCCGACTTAGCCGCCGGTCGGCGGCTTCTACCCCGTGCGCGCATTCTCGACATCCATGGGTACCGTGGAAATCGATACGAGGAGTTCGAGACAGCTTTGGAGGGCGTCCTCGAGAAGGTTGAGACACTGCGTGTCTTTGATACCTCCTACCTCTTCCTCTACGTCCGCCCGCCGCACACCATTGTGTTCTTTGAGCGACCAGGCTCATACCTCAACCCCAACACCCGGAAGCTGGTCTATCACTACTCCGGAAGTGAAGAGCAGGTCAAATCGGCGGGCCTACCCGACTGGGAGGCTACTTATTCTTCTTCTGAGATGGACTCAATCGAATGGGTCTACCTGCTGCTGAAGGGCCAGCCGGCTGTCAACATGAGGCAGTCGAAGCCTATCCCTCCGGGAGGGCTGATTCGAGCCGCCCTCGACGTTGACTGTGGCTGGACCCCTAACCCTGCAGACCGTCGACAGCAAACCATTGTTGGAGGACGCAAGCTCATCCTATCTGCACTCGGTCTTCCGCCCGACGCAACGCCCGAGGATCTCCAAGCTGCAACCAGTGAACATGTGAATGTGCGCTTCGTTACGCCCGAGGAGTATGAGTCGGAGGTTGGGCCGGAGCAGTTCACACTGGAAACTCGGGCAGACCCATACGATGGCCCTTGTGCAGTGTTTCACCCGTAACCTTTGCAGGTGTGAGTAATCTTGTGGAGCACAAGTGCAGACGAACGACGCTAACCACAGTTTTCACTAGTCATGCTATGCACAGTATTGAGTGTAGTTTTTATCTTTCCCTCTATCAAGTTGCCCCCATTGGCCGAGTCCGGTTCACGCATAGAAGACACAAGTGCCTGTTTGGCAGGTAACGCTGCCGAGGGTGACGCCTTTCAGAGAGGTGCAGCTGGTACCTGTCAGAATGGCCTTCGCGCAGACAACTCACTCGACGCCGGCGGCAACTCCGCCATCAGCTTCGCCATACAGACAACCACCGCATGACTCTATGATCGTTAGACACGGGCTTTGCTTCTGATACTCACCGAGCTCGACCCTGGTATCGACGCATTCGTAGCCAGCCTTAGGGTCAGGACCAACGTTGCAAGCACTCTGGCCTCGAGGGCAAAGCCTGTTGCTGTTAAGCGTCTGTTGGAGCCTCCTCTCTCTGGCGCGGCGGCGGACATTTCCTGACACCTCTGGCAAGGGGGCTGGGAGGTATTGGAAGGTCATAGCGTTGCCGTCGGCTCGGCACGGGACAACCGGGGTGCCGGTGAAGTCACCCTGGAACATCCAACAGTTTGGAGTTCTGAGCGGGTCCCACACAATGTTGTAGCCGAAGAGGTAGGTAAGCTCCGCGGCTCCTGCCTTGAGACATTCGATGGCGGACGTGGCTCCAGCTCCGCTCAAGTCGACGTAGCTGTTCGGCTGGATGGCGGGCTGGAGGGTCGTCCAGCACATGGACATCTGCCACCTGTCCTGTGGAGTACGCTTGGGAGCGATGATGAGGAGCTGCACTTGTTAGGTCATCTATAGAGAGGACAAAGGCGCCACGCACATCTGCGTTGT
The DNA here is from genome assembly GCA_026725045.1 of Vanrija sp. TS_01. Lineage (NCBI taxonomy): Eukaryota > Fungi > Basidiomycota > Tremellomycetes > Trichosporonales > Trichosporonaceae > Vanrija > Vanrija sp. TS_01. The sequence continues at coordinate 34,521 of JAPKIE010000003.1, forward strand.
TGTAGTTGTCGCAGTAGCCCTGCCAGTTCGCTGGAATCTGGTCCGCCCATGCGGGAGGAGGTGCTGAGAGACATGTACAGCTCTGCGAGTTCTTGATGTACATGAAGTATGACCAGAGTCCATTGAGAGACCTGCAGGCATTCTGGAGAGGTTAGCCAGCACGACCTCACCGCTACTCACTCCACAATCAAGGTCTGGCGCACCCGGGCTGATCGTAAGATCAGACGGCGGAATCACAGTTCCAGCCGGAATAGCTGAGGGGGGATAGCAGCCGACCCAGTCATCGTAGAGGTATGTGTTCTGCTGGGCGGCAACCGAGCTCAGCAAGGCGATCGCAGAGAGGAGAGTAGCGGTGCGCATTGCCAGACCAGTCAAAGTTGGGGGCACTACATGTCCACGGAACCCTCTTATGTCTTTCAACAGCGTCCACAGCCACCTCGTGCTTCGTACAAACACTCCTAACCTTCCTCTCCTGGGTGCGCCTCTTGTTGCCAAGATGAATGGGTGCTGCCACCAACATTGAAGGCCCGTGGCGGCTCGCGCAGCCGGGGCTCAATGTGTGCCTCCGCCATCGAGGAGGCAATTCGGCCCTGCCGGGTCTATCAGTAATCATCACCACTGATCAGCAGCCCCTGAGCACTGTAATGTTGCAGCCGAGACCAGTGGATGCTTGAGCCGATTCCAAGGCGTTCGTGGCGTGGGCCATGTGGTGCCTAGCCCGCTTGGCTTTCCTCTCTCCGCAAACCCAGCCACTCTAACAAGCTGACCGGCAGACTACCCCAACCAGACGGACGCGTCGCGTCCGCGTGGTGACGCGCGTGGGGAATGCCCCTCTGTGCCTTTGTATGCAACTGAGCTTTACCGATTTTCAAGGATGCTGTCCTCACTGCAGGTGCCTTGTGGGTGCAGGCAAAGGGTGCCGGCACAAATGCAGTTGCCGTTCAGAAAGAACCTGCGCGGCGCGTTCTGTTGCAGCCGTCCTTTCCTCACGTCCCTTCGGCAGCTTGCTGGGAGAGAGCATAGTACACATGCTCAGCATCGACGATCCTCGGTACCCAGTGACCTCACACCACTGTTGACTCAGCAAGGGCATCATCACTCGTGTTGAGGGTGGAGCGGTGGCTATTCCGGCGCCACTCCGCAGGGCAAGTCGGACGCTTGAGCCACCACAGGTTTGTGGGAATCGGCGGCCACTCGGACCTACTCAAAGAGGGATACCTCGGCCACACCCTCGGTGGGTTTACTATGCCTGTAGGCTCTGTTCCGGCGCTTTCCCCTAAGCATGAGTAGGCAAGGCCCACCACGCCTCCCATCCAGCCAAGCGAACGAGCTGGGACTTCTCGCTCAGCAGGTAGGCTGGCGCCAGGGATATCGGATGCAGCCCCCTTGGCGGTCAGGAGAGCGTGCAACCGAGGACTTGCCGCAGCAGCATGCGCTACAGCTTCAGCATATGCATTGCTACCGATGTCACTTGTATGCATGGACACGCGTGGGTCAATTCATAGGCTTGCGCTGGGCGCTGCCGACCGGATACAGATCCGACTGTGTCCACGGCTTGTTGTCTCCGGTTTGCTGTTATGTGAGCCATGAAAGTCTCGGGCTTTGAGCAAAGGAGCGTATACACACCTTGACCAGGCTGCCATCGGCTTCATACAGCACATGCTCGAACTGCACTTGGTCAGGACTCTGCTCTGGGAGGCTTACTCACGTTCCAGTCCACCTCGGCGCCGTTGGGGAGAAACGAGGTGTCGCCGTTTACCACCTGCCCCCACCGTCCGATGACCGACCCAACGGTTGGGCCCTGGCCTCGAGAGTACGGATCTGTGCGCTGCACACCAGGAACCCCAATAGCCCTCCCGTTGAGCCGGCGGTACTCCGAAAGGGAGACGGTGGGAGCCCGGACGTCCAGAGAGTAGTCGCCGACCAACTGGCTGTCAGCACTCTGGTCCTTTTTCCCCACTCACCGCCCGACCAATGCCGATCACCGTCGCGGCATGGCACATTAGCAGCACGACCTTGGCCTGTGGGTACCTTTCCTCCACTAGCGGAATGAAGCTTTCAACGAAAGCATCGCAACGCTCCCGGAGCTCCTCGACGGTCTCTCCCCTGCGATCAGGAAAGTAAAGTGAGCTCCACGTGGGGTGAAGCGTGATGTCGGAAAAGTACTGCTGGAGCGCATGGGCGGAACGAGGGCGGGGCAAGAGTCCGGTCCCTTCACGCACTGGGGTGTACCATTCCCCAATGGCAGCCTCACAGTGAACAGGGAGGCCGGTCAAGTCGGCGAGCGGCTCGACCGTCTGAAGGCAGCGGTAGAAAGGTGACGAGAACAGGAGGTCGGGGGTAGGCCTCGTCGAAGATAAGTGGTGAGCGAGATGTTTGGCCTGCTCGAGACCACGCCTCGCGAGCTACACGGGGTCAACAGCTGAACATAGTAGAGTCAACCTGCGCACCGGTGGGTCCTGAAAGGTTCCAGTGACGGAGGTGCTGTTTTTGTTAGCACGGATCTGCCCGAACCGACCCACGTTATTGACGCGTCTTCCCAGTTGGCCCGATAGCCGTGTCGGCAGATGTAGATTGTCTCAATCATACCGATGAGGTGGATGGCATGGCTCGCCCTCTGCTGTGCTCGCTATTTGTATCCTGCGGCGCTTGCAGAAACCAGTCAGACCTGTGGACTTTCTCCATCATGGTGCCGAGGTTTCTCCTAAACGGTCAAGGTGGTCACTGGCCGCACCCAAGCATGGCGGATGGACCTTGGCTCGCCCTCGAACCGGAGTCGGACCGAAGGATCCTTTCGCTGAGCACGGGGTTGGGGAGCGGAGCGGACTGGCATGGCGCAGAGAGAGTTATGGACGAAGAACAACCCCGAGGGGGTGACCCCACGTTTGTCGGCTTGTCGGCGCAATCACCGCATTACCTCACCAACAACCTAAACACCACTCAGGATCTCCTCCTCTCTTTCGTGTCTATCTCGATGCCGCCCACTCCTCGCGTCACCAAAGTTTCCAAAGCATGTGATGCGTGTCGGTTACGCAGGACGAAGGTGTGTATATGCTGTGACCGGTTGAGCCTGACCCCAGTGCAACGGAGCGTGCCCCTGTCAGCGCTGCTCGACAAGCGACATAGCGTGCACTTACAACACTCAGCGGCAGAAGAGAGGGCCTCAAGGACGGTGGGTCAGCTTCACGCTCATTCAACTGACCGACAGCACAGTCCGGCTTCTTCAGAGTATCGTTGGGACATCCAGCTCTTCCATGTCACTCTCGCCGAGCTCGGCTGTCGACGCGGCCTTCGCAGCACTGGCAACCTTGTCGCCCGGCTCTCCCGTCCCGTCAACCGTACCTCTGCCCTTTGGACAGCCCTTCCATGCGAAGGCCGATGTCCTCAACCTCCTCGAGCCGTCCTTGAACGCAGCTATCGACCAATACTTTGTCAAGCTGCACGCCATCAACCCGATCGTGGACGCAGAGGCGGTTAAGCAGAGGCTTCGGCACCAGGAGCATCTCCACAACGAAGTGTTTGCCGCCATGGTGCTCTGCATGGTAGCCATGCGGTTCTGTCTTCCCGACGCGGCACCGCACAGCCCCACGAGCAACGCCGTCGTTCTCCTCCGAGAGGCAATGGCCTTGGGTAGCGTGCGTACCGACTCCGATCTGCGACCCACACTAGATCGAATGTCGGCGTCGATGCTCATGGCCAATGTTCTCCGAGTCACCACTGGCTTCAACTGGGCGTTCGTGAAGACGAGAGAGGCGATTACACTGTCAGAGCTGCTGCAGCTGGGTGAGCCGTCGGCCTACGATCAGTTCACAGAGGCGGAGAGGGAGATCGCCATCAGCATGTTCTGGAAGCTGGCTGTTGCGGAACGGTGCGTATCATTGTGGGAGCTGAAGCTTACATGCCCAGATCCAATGCCTTGCTTGCCCAGCACTGCGGTGCCCACGCATTCAGGCCTTCGATTTCAATACGCGGGCAGATCACACACCTCTCCTCTCTTCGGAAGGCCACAGTCGACAAGCCGGTCGTTTGGCGTCTAGAGCCCACGGCCCGCCTGTTCGAGGCAATGGATCCGTCACTGATCGACTGTATCACGGGCACGTGTACCCCATCAAACTGTCGCATGACGGTTTCGGTTGCACTGCTCGCCCATACGTCCCTCGACGCCGTGCCCCTGTCGGTACACCAGTCGCCAGTCCAGGTGGCCGATGTCTTGTTCACCCGCCTATGGATGCACAGTGAGGTATGGCGAGCCTGCATGACTCATTCACTGCTCCAAGCCGAGGACGAGGAGAGCCTGCCGCATCTGCTGGTTCGGTATCCGGTGGAGATCATGTCCCAGGCCTGTGAGATCGCCGATGGGATCGCCTTCGAGGCCATCCTTGGGAACGGGCAAGCCATGGTGGGTGCAAGACTTGGGCCGTTGTAGCTGACTGTCAGTCCAACAAACTACGAGCCATTGCCTCAACGGCTGACTGGGTTCTGAGTCTGCCCGAGCCGCCGCCATCGTATGACGGGGTTGACTCAATCGAAGCCGGCATGGCCCTGCGTGCCCGACTGAATGAACTTGCGGACCGTCTCGCGGATACACCATGGGTGCGGTATGACATGCCCGAGCTGGGGCATCGCGCGTCAATACCACGCCCACTCGCATAGCAACAAGAAGCCCGCTCCATTAACAACACCACCAGGATCACCATTATGCCCACCGTCATCATCGCTATCGACATCAGCATCATCACTAGCACCACCTTCATTATCATCACTAGCACTGCCTTCACCACCATCACTATGCATGGTCTGAGTACCTACGCCACGGTGCCCATGCGTTGTTCCCACCATGACTTGTTGAGGGGCGGCTGGATCTTCGCTTGGTCGCGGAACAGCTCTGCGGTCCGCAGCGTGAGGTCAACAATGATCCATGAGTACCCCATCGCTCTGTAGAGGTCGAGATCTGCGCGAGAGTCCTTGCCGTCTAGCGACTCGCCGGGCGCAACGAGGGAATGGTATGTCATGGGCGTCTTACCGACCTCAAAGCACAGCAGGGGGGCGTCCGGCTCGCGGCTGGCAGCCAGATCAACCTCACCAGGGCGGAATCGACAATGGTCGGACCCAGAGGACAGTGGTGGATGGATATCGCCATATGTGCCAAAGTAACCCAGCGAGATATCGTTACTGACGAGCCAGTCGACAAGCGACTGGAGGTTGCCGCCGGGCCCGCGGAGTCCAACCTCAAACGTCAGGACATAGGGGCGGGTTGCCCAAGCCTTGGCCATGGCGATGACTGTTGTCAGTGGCCGCAGGATCTGGTACACACCGTCAATCACTGCGGGGGCGTTTGGGCGGAAGACTGGGATGTATGCTGGCTTGGCTGTCGCCAGCGCGTCTTGGAACCATTCAGTTTGCTCGAGCTCGGCGGGCGAGCGATAGAACAGCGCGTCCATCTTCCAAACACACCACTCTGGGAAGTCAGTGAAAGTCTCGTCACGACCCGAATCACCAATGGCCGATACGCCGCGCGAGTTACTGTGCTGCTTGAGGACGCGATACGCCGCTGGTGCGGCGGCGATCTCCTTGATGTCCATGAACACAACAATCTCAAGCTTCTCATCGCAAATGAACTTGAGCAGGTCGTCCAGACGCAGGATACCCTCTTCACTAGCCTGTGAGAAGGTGATTGCGCGAGTCAACCCACCATATGTTCCCCATCTCGTTCTTTAACCGAAGATTATCGAGGCCACCGGCCCAGGGAACACTGTCAAACCGGGGGCTGTACCCATGCCCAGTAAATGGGCTGTAGGTATCTAAGTTTGAGCCAAGCCATCGTTACACCCTCACCATCGATACCCTCCACCTCGGCAATGTTGGTGACCCGTCCGAGGTGGTCGTCATGAAACAGGACTGCTTGTCAGGCGTGCCCAAAACGCCAACTCACCAGGCTCCCCATCCGATGAAAGACTGATGTCCACCTCCACACAGATGAGACCGAACGTCACAGCGTTGAGTACAGCCTCTTTGCTCTGAGGCATTAGCCTGGTTTGACTCATCGCCGGTGCGCACGTTCTCTGGTGTCCCGTCCCAACGCAGACCTCGATGGGCGGAGACGAGCACCCTGTCCGGCGGCGGGTGTCTGAAGAGGCCCAGGATATCATGGACGCTGAGTCGGTTGGGGGCGGGCATTGCTGCGTAAAACGTGATCACACATCGTTGGGGCCGGCATGGCGCTTTAAAGAGTGCAGGAAGCGTGAAGCAGTTGAGGCAGACGAGAGGATAACAACATTGGTCTGACCTCGCGCGGATTATCTTTGGAAGGTACTGTCGCCATTCAGCCGTTTAGCAGAATCTTTGGCATCCATCCGTCAGGGGCAAGGTTATGAAGAAACGTGCAGACGCGGGGTAGGAACAATCTCGAGCCAAGGTTTTTGCGGTCTCCTTGTGCAGCCGTTCTATCTGCCATGAGGTCGTCGCCAGTCCATTCACCCGCTCTGCTCTGAGTGCCGAGGTTTCTCCCACTACTGGCACGTGCGGGGGAAGCGGGGTGCTCTCCATCGGCTCGACATCCGGCACGATGACGGGTTATAAGTCTCGAAAGCAAGGTCGGGCTGGGGGGCACCACGACCTCGACGACATGACCACCGCCAGCATTCACAGCGACGAGAAGGCCAACATCGGCGACGGCCCGGAGGGCGCCACCGCCCAGTGGGGCTCAGTCGAGGACGCCATTGCCGCCGAACGCGTCGAGAAGAACATGAGCCTCCGCGAGGGGCTCCGGGCGTACTGGAAGGCGGCGCTCTGGTCCCTCGCCATATCTGGCACTATCATCATGGAAGGTGCGTGGGCTGCTGTGTGCGAGCTGACAACCTAGGCTATGACACCTCTCGTAAGGTTCAACCCGACCCCGCTGATATACAGTCCTGGGCAACGCATTCGCGCTGCCGCAGTTCCGCCAGAAGTATGGGTTCTACACTGGCCCCAAGAAGGGATACCAGCTCAAGGCGTCGTGGCAGACAGCGCTTGGACAGGCCCCGACAGTGGGCTCCATCATGTGGGTCTTGCTTGTTGTTGTTTGGCGCTCACGGCCAGTGGCATCTTCATAGCGTCATGGGCGCAGGATCGATTCGGGTATCGCCGCACCCTCCAGGTATCGCTCGTCCTCATCACCGGCTTCATCTTCATTGTCTTCTTTGCCCCGACTGTTGAGGTGCTGTTTGTGGGCGAGCTGCTGTGCGGGTTGCCGTGGGGCGCCTTCTCGTCGTCCGCAGTTGCCTACGCCAGCGACATTACACCCGTGGGGCTCCGTGGCTACCTCACGACTGTGTGTACCTCGCCTTTAGATGACCTCTGACGCTCCCACAGTACGTGACCATGTGCTGGACGTTCGGCAAGTACGTTAGCGCAGGCGTCGTCTACTCCGTCCAGGGGCGCAAGGACGAATGGGCATACAGGGTGAGTGGGTGGTCGGGAGCTCGACGCTGACCCCCAGATTCCGTTCGCTGTGCAATGGGCCTGGCCCATTCCGCTGCTCATCCTCGTAACGCTGGCCCCAGAGTCTCCGTGGTTTCTCGTCCGTGCAGGCCGACACGAAGAGGCCGAGCGCACTGTGGCGCGCCTCGCGTCGCGTGATGCCAAGGTCGTCCCGGCCGAGGTGGTGGCCATGATGATCCGGACAAACAAGATTGAGAAGGAGGCCGGTGTCAAGACGTCGCACCTCGACTGCTTCAAGGGCACCAACCTGCGCCGCACTGAGGTCAGCTGCGTCGCGTGGGCGTGCACAGTGTTGTGTGGCTCGGCGCTGTGCAGTCAGCCGACGTACTTCTTCCAGCAGGTCGGCCTCAACACCCAGCAGTCGTTCCAACTCAACCTCGGCGTACGCGCTATGTCTGTCCTGGGTGTGGCTGGCTCGTGGATCATGATCACGTACTTTGGCCGCCGGTCCATGTTCTTGATCGGTCTATGCGTCAATGCGTTAATTGTGCTACTCGTTGGCATCCTCAGTTTCCCGGCCGCTAGCCGCCCAGCAGCTCGGTAAGTCTGACGACGATGGCCACCATCAGATCGTGAGCTGACTCGCAAGCTACGCCCAAGCTGCTCTCGTCATGCTCTGGGTCTTTGTGTGGGACCTCTCCGTCACCGTCACGGCGTACCCGATCGTCGGGGAGACGCCGAGCACGCGCATGCGTGCCAAGACTGTGGGCCTTGCACGCAACTTCTACAACGTGGTGGGCATTGTTGCTGGTATCCTGAACACGTACATGATCAACCCGACCGCGTGGAACTGGCGCAGCAGGGCCGGGTTCTTCTGGGTGAGTCGTACAATGCTGCAGTGAAGCTGCCATCTGATGACCGCAGTTTGGCACCGGCCTCATCGCCATCGTGTGGACATACTTTCGCCTCCCGGAAACCAAGGGGAGATCGTATCGTGAGCTGGACGTGCTCTTTGAGCGCCACGTCCCAGCTCGCAAGTTTAGCTCGACGGTAGTAGACGAGCAGGACGAGAAGTGAGGAACCGGCGGATGGGGCGTAGTGTGGGGCTTGTCATGGGGAGGGGCAGTGTTCGAAGACTGCAGATGCAAAGGGATGCAAAGGGCTGTGTACTGCTATCCTTGGGCAACAGGTGCGGTGATCGATGAACCATCACATGTCAAAGCCACAGCAGACTCCAACGGAAAGGTCGCTCTGTTTGCCTCTTTGCAGTGGACATTGCCCGCCGCAGACCACATGCCTATGGCGGTTGCAAGGGCATTGCGAGTCAGTCCGCATGACTACCTCCCGTAAGGATATCAGTAACTGCTTTGCCTGGCCGAACGGGTTCTATATTCAGATTGCTGCTGTTATTGATCACCGACCGTGTGACCGATGTGTCAACCGAGGGGGCGAGACCAGGGATCCGGCGTATGTGTGTACTGAATCCACTGACGCGGCGCATCCGCGCATCCAAAGGCATGCGTGCCGACTCCTGCCCCTGCGTCGGCATGTACCCTCAGTCCGCTGCTGCGGCTTGCAGTGCTGATTCATAGACCGAGTGGCAGGCAGAGCGAGAGACCAGCTACATCCGCATCCCTATGAAATTTCGGGTCCGCCATGCCACTCATGTTATCAATCCCTGTGACACATCGTCTCGTCGCCGAGGCCGAAAGGCTGATTGTACCACTCTCCACTAACCGCTGAGGGTAATGAGCCTTGACGGCATGCTGACGGAGCCCGATGCTCCGACTCCCCGAGTTGGGCGGCTCCGCACACGTGGCTGGATGACTCGGAGGATCAGAGCTCGGTCGTCGTCGGTTGGTGCGGCGTTGAGCCGCGATGTACACGCCACATCCATGTGAAGGATCTAAGCACACTTCGGCGTGGGATCCCCACCTCGGCGGGATAGATACAGCTGACAAACATGACTGATAAGCCCGAGGCAGGGCGCACCTGCCTGCGGGGCCGAGTGTGCTTCTGATGAGTGCAAATTGGGTGTGGCGATGGCGTGGAGTCTGAGGCGACGTGCGGACCTCTCATCACACATCACTCAGGGTGGTGCATACAGGACTAGGACACCCATGTACATACATATGTGGCATCTTGGAGCCTCTCGGCCTCCCTCAGATCCCTCATACTTACACCCTCCATCACGATGACACAAGCCATGACACACGCCCTCACCGACGCGGACAAGGCGGCTCTCGAGGCCGACGACAAGACAATCGCCGCCCCAACACCGACAACACCCTCAGCTCCGCTCGACCTCGACCTTGATGCAGCCGACAAGGAGCTCAAGAGCAAGGAGGATGCCATCAGGGGAATGTTTGACGATGCGACCCAGTCTGCCTCATCTTCCCCCGGACAGGACATTCCACGGCTCTCCCAAGGCCGCAAGTGGGTGCTGCTGACAATCCTCTCGCTGGCCATGTTCATCGACATCCTGTAAGTGTGCTGTGACATATCTCGGTTCAGCTCAGCTCGGCTCACATTAGACAGCGGCTACTCGGCCTTCTTTGTCCTCACCGAGTCCATCTCCCGCGACCTCCATGTGCTGTACGAGCAGTCTTCCTGGGTCATCACGTCTTACAGTGTCACATTCGCTGCATTCCTTTTGTTCTGGGGACGTGTGTCGGATCTTTACAGCGCGACCACCGTCTTTATCGGCGGTTTCACAGGACTTGGACTCCTCAGCCTCATCATTAGCTTCCTCAAAGACAAGTACAGTTTCTTCGGTGGGTACCAGTGTCTGGACAGCTGTCGCCAAACACAGGCTGACCCCCCAGTGCTGCGCGCCCTTGCTGGAATCGCTGGATCAGCACTCATTCCCTCCAGCTACCGACTGATCACTTGCGTATTTGAGCCACAAGAGCTCACACTAGCCTTTACAGTCTACGGCCTCAGCGGGGCGGTTAGCAACATGCTCGGCACCATCAGTGAGTGACTGTCAGCCTCGCCCGCACTCACGCCCAGTTGCCGGAGTGCTTATGATCAACCACGGCCATGGCCAGCTCGCTGCCTGGCGCTGGTTCTTCCGCCTTCTCACTGTCATGATTCTCCCATGTTCAGTGACCTCCTACTGGCTCATCCCACGATACCCAGGCTCTGAGGCAGGCGACCAGCGCGTAGCCAAGTGGCGCAGGCTCGACCTCGTCGGCGCCCTCACGATGTGCGCGGCCATCGTCCTCATCATCCTCGGCTTGACCCTCGGCGCGTCGTATGGCTGGCGTAAGCCCGGATTCCTGGTCCCATTCCTCCTTAGCTGGCCCCTCTTCGTCGGGTTCTTCGTCTGGGAGCACTATCTCGGTGACCAGGCACTCCTGCCATCCAAGACTTGGCGCATCCCCAACTTCAAGCCTCTCATCGCCTTTGCCCTGGGCATCTACGCGTGGTGGGGCATCAACTTCCTCCCTCTCACCGAGTACTTCATTACCGTCGCCGACGAGAGCGCCATCCTTGCAGCGGCACGCACACTGCCCCAGGGTATCATTGCCCTCTTTGTCACCATCCTGCTTGGTGCCGTACCCGTCCTTGTCTCCCGCCCGCGATGGACGATCGCAGCTGGCCTCCTCCTCGGGGCCACTGGATATGTGCTCATGGCTCAGCCCCACAACTATGTCGGCAAGGACTACTGGCGCTGGCTCTTCCCGGCATTCATCATCGGTAGCGGTGGCAACGCCGCTTGCTTCTCAGCTGCCAACGTTGCGGTCATGGTCTCTTCCCCGCCAGAGATGGCCGGAGTTACTGGTGCCGTCCTCCAGGTGTCGCTCCAGGTCGGCGCCGCGGTCGCGTTTGCTGTGCAGGCCGGCCTTCTCACTCTTCACCCGGGCGGCGTCTCCAACGCCGACAACATCCACGCTAGCTTCTACTTCCAGATTGGCTGGCTCCTGCTCACCCTCATTGGCTTCCTCGTGACATACCGCCCCAGCAAGGGCCCTGCGTCTGACAGTGAAGCGGCGGTGGTTGTTGCTTAGACAAGTCCTAGATCTGGAGCGGTCAGACCGTCGCAGGCTGCTCCATGAACACCACTCACGTACAGTCGGTTAAAGACCAAGTAATAATATCTGTATGAACAGAGTCAGGTCGAACATTGGGGGAGGGGTGTGCGGATGGGAGGTGGGCGAACTGGCTGGTCGAGATTGGACGGAGCACGGTGATCCGAGCTCGGCCTTGGCGCAGCCGTCATAAGCTCATAAGCGCGACGCGACTGAACTCACAACAAAACGCTTTCATCAACAAACCACACCGCACACCCAGCAATGGTCGCGCTCTTGGCCCTCAGCACAAGATCAACAGCGACAAAGCCCCCCATTGACAGTCTCTACCCCGCAGGCGAGTACCCCGTCTCGGCCGGCCTGCCTGCTGTCGCGGTGCCATGGTTCGACTCGCACAACGACTACCGATTTCCGCTCTGTTGCATCCTGACGCGCAAACTTCACAAGACGCGGCTGTACGACGTGTCCTCGAAGCGCATGGTCGTTTCAAAGCCCAAGTCCGCAGCAGCCATGGCCGAGAGCGGCCAGCGAACGCGGTCTCTCATCCCGGGTATCCTGGGGCATCCAGCCCTCCACCCCTGCGTGGGGATGCACATGCCGTTCCTCATCAACTCGTCGGACCTTTCTGAACTCGCACCCAAGGTAGAATTGGCGCTGCTCGGCACGCTGATGTCCTCGACCATTAATGAACGATTGGACCTCGCGAACGCCGATGTCCGGGCCTATGTCGAGTCCTTTGACGGCGACCTCGCACCCCTGTACTACCGGTGAGACGGCGCGCGAGCTCCGAGCTGACGGCCAGGGGTAGGATCTCGTGTGACGCGTGCGTCGCAGACGGCCGAGCGGACGACAGGACGTGCTTGTTCACCAATTTCGGACGGGAGGCCACCACGCCGAGCGGGACAGGCCTCGCCCTCCGGTGCCTTTGGTGCGCCAAGGCTGACGCGCCATGTCGGTTCTCCTTCACGCTGGACGGCGCAGACATCGGCAACGTCGAGCTGTTCGCCCTTCTCAAGGAGGAGGAGCGGGGGCCACTGGACAACGCATTTGGGCTGGACGCCGCGCGCATGCGCGAGTGGGTTTGGTGGGATGAAGACGAGGCGCAGGTGACCGCGCCGAGCCCAGGCTTGTGCCAGGCGCCAGCGCCCGTTCCGAACAAGCGCAAGGCCCAGCCTACCCCCTGCCCTCGCCCTCGACGGACATCTCAACGCACCAAGTAGCCGGGCTTCGCCTCGCCATACGCGTAACGAGTGCAAATGGGAGCGAAGTTTACGCGGGCACTCCTCTGGCACTGGAGATTCACGCCGCGTGTGGCCTCCTGCACCCAGCTTGCAACGTAGCAAACTTCCGATGGCTGCTGCCTATGCTGCGTGCGGGACATTCGGTACTGTCGTGACCAGGCTGGTAGCTTGTCATCATCAGCACACGGCCGCCAACATTCCGCGCCGAGACACAGACGATGTCGTGCCCGTCCACCTGGAATGAGTGAATGCATGACCGCGGTCAACACTCACCGTGTGGCTACAAGGACACGGCCACCTCAAGGATGCCATCTCGCTCAGATTCGTGCCCCTCGCTGTGCATTGTACAGATGCCGAGCGTGTTACCGAGCGCGGCATGGCACAGCATCGCGCAGCTCAGCGATGCTCCGCCAACACCGCTGACCAGGAGCGCGTAAAAACCGGCCCTTCATCGCCTTCACGACACGCCTTCTACTGCTGCGCAAAGTCCACAAGATGTGGTGGCCAAGCATAAGACTTACAGCAGCACTCGCTGCTTGATGGTGGCCCGCTCAGCCTCAGCATGCGCCGGCACTTTCAGGTCCCAACCATCCCTGACACGATTCGCGCGTCCTTCAAGCCGCGTAGTATCTTCATGCAGAGTACGACCACTCTGTCATCCACGCTGAGCGGATTGTCCACATCCTCAAGCTTTGCGCGTTTCAAGTTTGGAGCATGCGAGCGCAAGACTTCAGCGGTAGCCCCGCCGAGCTCCGCACCGCGGGTGCTGGAGACTCTGGCTGACGTCGCTGAGGATGCCGGTATCCGGTATGAGCAGGTCGCGTGGGCGCGCGTCGACATCAGCGCAGACACGGACAATGTGTGGCATGTGACTACTACGCCTAGTGAGCACCCTGCATCGGCACCTGCTCACCGCAGTCCTTCTCAGCATCGTCCACTACCCGGAGCCCGAGTACACCGGCAGAGGCATCACTTGGTTGACAGGCAACGGGAGCGACGTGCGCTACGTCCCAATCGCTCGCGGGATGTCACAAGCCCAGATCCTCTGCCCCAGTGAAGGACCACACGACTACCTCCTGCCGTCAGAGACCGAGAAGGTCGTCATCAACATAGCTACAGCTGATGGCTTGGGGTCTATGATGAGCCTACTCCGGTTTCACCTCCCCCAAAACACAGTCGAAGTCGTGCTCGCCATCAGTGATGGCATACCGGCAGACAAGGTAGATTCCGTTAAAGCCATGGCCGACAACATCTATCAGAGCTGTGGCCAGCTCCTGCATGAAGGCCTCACCCTCCGCATTGTTGGCCCCCAAGCGGCGGGACTCGCATCGGCTCTCCACGAACGGCTGGCCACAGAGGTGAGTGCAGCTACGACACAGGTTTCTAACCGCGCAGCGTCAGGAGCTCTTCAGCGCCCCCCAGATGAAAGCGACAGGGCAGGTTCCTCTCTTCCCCTCTGACGCACCCGTGGACGAGCAGGAGGCTAAGCTCCGGCACGCCTATCTCGACAATGTTGACCAGTGCATCGTTGCCCACAGCAGTACACTGTACGCTGAGATGGTCGGGGCTGAGGTTTATGCGCTGGAGACGGGCAGAGCCTGAGTAGCTATGGCGTTGGAGGACGACGCCCAAGGCCATGAGGGCCGGAGGGAGGGGCGACAATGAGAGGATGCACTGGCTCTACACACTCGCGACCAGGTACACCGAAGACACTCGCGGTCTTACACACCTGCTAACTTGTTGCATGCCGTCTTGTGCTCTATCTTCACGCACTACCATCACCGAGATGCCGTGCGACGACTTTGCGGCCGTTCAGCCCCTTGGCCGTCACCACTTGGACGTCACCAGGCATGACGTCCAGCGCCTGGTCGGACCACTGGACCTCGTCACCACCCTGCACGTCGAGCACGAGGCCCTTGATTGGCTTTTCGGCCGTGACAGTGACCGTGTCGCCGTCCACTGTGAGCGCCAGCCCGGCCTCGGGGAACTTGAGCGACTTCCACGGCTCCGGCCAGTTGGAATACCGCGCTAGCACGGCTCCGCCGTAAGCATCACGCAGGATCGCCTGCACGACGATAGGGCGTGGCGTCTGTGACACGCTGGTGCGCACTGGCTGGCCCGGGACATCGCCATTCCAGATCTCCGTCGACGAGTTGGGCTGGAGCACGACCGAGAAGTCACGCCTGTCGACCACGCCGTCCTTCAGGTCGAATGAGACCAGCTCGATCGTGGCCCTCTTGGCCTCGAGCGCCGAGTTGCAGCCCCACAGCTCGATCTCGTGCCGGATGGTGTAGAACGCGGCTGTGGTCGCGTCACGCGGCGTCCTGATCTCCTTGCGGGTCATCTGTGATGTCAGCCAGTAGGACAACGGAAGCCGTCTCGCCGCCGCGCACTCACGCCCACGGTGTACGGACGCAGCTCCCTCGCAATGGCAAAGTACGACGGCTTGGGACGGAGGTAGTAGTCGCAGATGGCCCACGACACGCAAGGCCAGCAGTCGTTGATCTGCCACACAAGCGCTCCTGCCGTGTACTCCCTGCCCTTGCCCTTCCAGTTACGCCGCCAGAGCCGGTACGCAGCGGCCAGACACTCGGCCTGCATGATCTGGGTGTAGTAGATGTAGCTCTCCATGTCGAAGGCATGGCGGAAGTTCTCCATGAGGTAGAGCTCGAGGCGGCGCTCGAACCCAGTCGCCTTGTTGTGCTGCGTGCTGACGGTCGACTGAGGAAACCACTCATCCTCCTGCCCCGGGGCGAACCATTCTCGGACGGTCCGCACATCCGGGTATCCCTGCATGCCGAACTCGGACACGAAGCGTCCAGCGAGTTTGTCCCAGTTGGCCCAGGGCTCCTGGGTGCCGTGCCACACGTTCCACTGGTGCTGGTCGCCGACGGTCAGGTCGCCGCACACCTTGCCGCCGTAGGGCGAGCCGGGCCAGTAGAAGATGTCGCTGAGCCGGTGGACGACGTCCGGGAGAAGCACCTCGTAGAAGTGACGGCTGGGGGTCAGCTGATGAGCACCAACAGCACCTACGCTGGGAATCCAGTGTTGAGATACTGGCCGCTCCTGTCGTCGTAGTCCACCAAGCCCGCCTCCTCGGCGACCTGGTAGTCCTCATTGTTGCCAGCAAAGATGACGACGGATGGATGTTGCCGGAGGCGTTTGACGACCATCTCAGCCTCGACCTGTACACTCTTGATCATGTCCTTGTGGGCCGGGTAGACTCCGCATCCGAACATGAAGTCCTGCCAGACCAGCACACCGCGCTCGTCGCACGCGTCGTACAGCACGTCGGGCTCGTACACTCCGCCGCCCCACACGCGGAGCATGTTCTGGTTGCCAGCCACCAGGAGGTCTACCCAGGCGCGATACCGCTCCGGCTTGATGTTGGTGAGGTATGAGTCGGCTGGGATCCAGTTCGAACCGCCGCAGAACACCCGGACGCCGTTGACCTGGAAGACGAATGAAGTCCCCTCGGCGTCCTCGAGGGGCTCTTGGATGATCTGGACGTGGCGGAATGCGACGCGCTGCGACGTGCTCACTAGCTCGTCGCCGTTGGCGTTGACGACCGCAATGTGAAGAGAGTAAAGAGGTTGCTTGCCGTAGTGAATAGGGTACCAAGCCTCCACAGCGCCAGACAGATCCCACGAGGCGGGCTCGCCGTGAGACAAGACCTCCTGCATGACAACCTCGCCGTCCGCCCCGGTGAGGGTGTACACAACTTTGGCGTCGTTTGGTGGCTGGGGTTCGACTAGCAGCTCCGCTACGGCGAGTGACGAGCGGTCGTACGTGTCTCCGCCGAGAGCCGCGTCGACGCGCAACTCGCGAATGACGTACTCGTACGTCTCCAAGTGGACCGGCTGCCACGGCCCGACAGTCATGATGATCGGTCCCCAGTCCCAGCCCCACCCGTACTGTGCCTTTCGCGAGTACAGCCTGCACGAATCTCCGTTAGACACGGGACGTGGACCGCCATGGGTAGCCTCGGCCGCCTTGGCAGCGTACCAGGGCGACTTGAACCGGAGCTCGAGCTTGTTGCGGTCCTTGAGCTTCCCGGCTACGCAAAACCGGTGGGCATGAAACATGTTGGAGGTCGAACCGAGTACCTCGCCGTTGAGGATGATGGTGCAGTACGTGTCGAGCCCGTCGAACACAAGCTCGGCGCCGGATGCAGCTTGCTGCAGCACGCCAGCATCGAACGCCGTGGCGAACGTCCAATCGCCCTCTTGAATCCCTGCGCGTCAGCCGAGAACGAGGGGATCCAGCTCACACTGCACGTCCCACTCATTGAGGCCCTTGAACACGTCGGGGATCCTGCCCGCACGCTCGAGCTCCACGTGCACGCTGGTCGGAACTGTGCAGGGAACCCAGTCCTCGGCGACGTGAGGGAATGCCGGCGACTTGACCTGTGAGAACGACCATCCGTCCTTGAGCGTCGTCCTGGTGTTCACCTTGCGCTGTATAGTCATATCCGCGTCGTCAAGTGGTAGTTCGTGGACATCACCATGCTGGCGCGTCTTAAAGAGCCAGAGCAGATGATGCTGTCGTCAAGGATAGGTGGTTGATGAAATGCGCCGGTAGGTGTCTAGCGTGGGGGATAAATGGGCCGGCGGGTGGGGAAATGGGCCGACGTGCTGGCACCACGCGGGGTGCGGGGGTGTTCGGGCCGGGCTTGGCCGTCATGCGCGTGTGCTTTGCGGGCCGGCAGGCAGCATCGGGACAAACACAGCCGGCGTCGGCGTAAAGCGACTGGCGCTGACGCCGTTCCCTCCCCACACCGCAGCACCAGCAACGCAGAACCTGACCCCCTATAACCGCCGACAAACCGGCATCGGCTCTATAGCATTACAGGTCTACAACATGTACAGACGGAAGACCGTAGGCCGCAGCGCGTCCTACCCAAACATGTCTCGAGATGGAAACACCTCCTCGATCGGGATGGGGGATCTGCCATCAGCTGAGTCCCCAGGCGCTTACGCACCTCTGATACCCAATGCCGTCCCCCACCTGATCCCACATACCAATGAGCTCACTCTTGGAAGGTCAGCTCTGCAATGTACATGCACTCACCAGACCCAAGGACTCGAAGAACTGGATGTCGGCACCGAGGGAAGCATCGGCGATCGCCTGGGTCACTGGCAACTCGGGGATCTGATCTGTCGCCTGCCCCTCTGTACCGAGGACGCTGAGGACGCGTCGGATGAAACGAGAAACGTAGTCCAGCGCCGATTTACCGTCCGCACTCGTGACTTTTGCGTGTGATACGAGCATGCGGTGGAGGATGGTAAGAATGTACGACTGCTGCGAGTGCGTGGCAACTCCAAATACCTGCGTGGTCAGCCATGTCCGGACTGCAGGTGCTCACCTTGCGGCAGAAGACGACCAGGGCTGAAGACTTGACAATAGCTGAATCCTGCATGATCTCCAGCATGCCGTTGTTCGCCAGCTGGTCGATCACGTCAATGATGCTTGACGTAACGTGCAGGCAGTCATCGAGCCGGAGGAGGTCGTGGGGCGACCGATCGTACCGGTACCGCTTGAGCATGAACTTGAAGTCTAGCACCGACCAGAGTACGGCTAGCTCGTGCTCATAGTTGAAGCCAGGCGGAAGTGCTGGTGTGTCAGTCATTGGACTGCTGTCGCACTTACCATTCCTATTGAACCACTTGTTTTCGAACGCATCCAGCTGTCTTGCCAGTGTCTCCGTCGCATGCTCGAGGTACTCTGGGTTCGCGTTCTTCATCTCGCACAGCTCCACCCAGTGGTCGTCGAGCTGGCAGAACCTGAAGCCCGTTAGCGGCCACCCGACAACCCCCAACCAACTGTATGCTGCACGCAATGTGCATGTCCACAGTGTGCCCGAGGTGCAGGTGCTCCCGTGCCCAGATCTCCGGCTGGGACTGTCAGCGTAAACCAGGCTCCGCGAAGCTCACATCTCGGAATTGGTTCAGCTTGATCGTCGTTGGAAGCCCATGCAGGTGGGACTGCCCTCTGTCGAATGAGAACATGGCCAGCCACGTTCGCTCGGTGTTCTGGTCGGTCAGCAAAGACTGCATCATACACAGACTCACGAGGATGTCCCTCGCCTCGTCGTCATTCTCGGGTAGCGGCTCTGTCCGCGGGATATGCCAAAACATGCTGTACGCAATACGGAGGGCCATCCCGACCTTGAACCAGCCACTGGTGTCTTCAGGCTCCTTGAAGTATGTGTGAATCAGCAATGCCTGGATGACACCGGTGTCAAAGGCCCCCGTTTGGACGGCCCGGTCGAGCAGCGTGCGGGCATGAGATATCAGTGTCGGGTGAAGGTCACTGCGGAAGAACTTTGAGGCGCTGGCCACGACGGCCGACAGCAAAACAGTAGACGTTGTACGCAGAAAGCTGAGAGTGTGCACTGCGGGTAAGCGGCGGTATTGCGTCAAAGACCTACACTGTGGATCCAGGAGGCCGATCAACGGGTTCAGGCGATCATGGAACCTGACATGAGCTGAAGCGCAGCTAGGCCACCCACTGTTGAACAAGGTAGTTGGCCTCGACTTCGCTGAGAGCCCTTAGAGACACTGTCTATTAGCTGTGGCAATGGTCTGGGCACGAACCGGGATCATCCCTGTCACTAGCCTCCTGCAGCTCCTCCTCCGCCATTCGCCTCGGGGCCTCCCGCATCGGCCTGCCCGGGGCGTTGGCCCACAGCGACGCGACTGCAGGCGCCTGCTCACGGTCATTGGGGTCCAAGTATTCTGACATGCGCAGGATACGTGTCCGACTGCGGGATTGTGAAGGTGAGGCCCCGGGCACAGCTGGGGACACGGTCGTAGCCGGTGAGACCGATGACGGGAGGCCGCCCACAGAGCCCGTGCTGGATGGCCCGGCAATCGGCTGCAGGTTTGGGGCTCCCCGTTCTGGAGCCACCGTGAGCGGAAGCGAGTCCGTGGAGACGATAGGTGGCGGGGGAGGAAGGAGCGGCTCGTGTCGAGCGTCAGATTGCCTTGGCTGCGTCACTGGCTGGCGGACGGGGTTGCCCTCTGAGCGCATGGCCACCTGTCGCCTATGCCGGGTCAGCACCGGCTCATTCACATGCACAGCCCACTGACAGTGCGTTCGGCGGACGACCTTTGCGTTTGATCACCGGCGGATCGTGGCAATCAAGCCCACAGCGGCCTGCTGGGTTAAACACAGATCTCAGACACAGTGCAAGCTGTGCGGAACTCACTGCATCGCGTGCACGGCAACGCCTCGTTACCCGGCGGTCGGACACAGCGAACCTGTGGGGTTAGTCACAAGCTCCGAAGCCGAGGTACCGGTGTGCGTCGGCCCTCTACATCTTCTTGAGCCTACCTTAATAGCCCGGCACTCTTTGCAGCTGGTGGCTTGATCAGCAATGTGCTCATACTCGCCGGTCGGGACTTACGCAAGTTTGGCTCTGCCGGGGTTGCCATCGCTACTCGTGCTAGCCTCAACAGCTGCCGACGATTGCTTGGGCGCCGGTGGCATGATTAGCTGGACCTGGGGCACCAATGGGGGTTCCGATGGTGAATGGAGCAGATGTGGAAGTTGATCATCGATGATAGCAAAGGAAACCAAACATGACCTTGTGAAATGGACCGGGGACTGCTGGTGGGCCGACAAGACAAGTGTGGTTGCCGAGCTACTGCCGGTTGCGGCTAGCTTCGAAACAACCCCATTGGTCTGCCGGTGTCCGACTGGCACAGATACACAAATCCACTGCCTCCTCCAGATCCTCCATCCACTTCATTGCTATTGTTCGGCTCGACCGCATATCCACCGGCAGGATGGGACCCCGATGAGCCCCCGATACCCCGGCTTGCAGGTCATCATCCGTGCCGATGCGCAGCATGGAGAACCACCCGGTAGTGTGCAGACGTTGGCATAAATACCTGTGATTGGGAGGGTTGGTGAGAACCGCCAGGCCGACTAGCGACCACCCAAGCAACCATGGGCACTCCTCCCACTCCTTACACTCCTACCGATGAGAAGACCGCCGACCTCAAAGTTGAGGTGTCGCCTGATGGCGACGAGGTGAGCATGTCTGAACTACGTCACTAAACAAGGCCAGCATGACCTCCGTGCCATCATGGCGGCATCGGACATTCCGCGCTGGAGCAAGTCGAGCATCCAGCTGTACAGTGAGTAACCGTCTGCCGCCTACCTGCTGAGCCCCCAGCCGCCATCTTCTGTGCATGCTGCTGCGCCTTTGCCAACGGCTATGATGGCTCCCTCATGACTGCCATCGAAGCCATGCCGCACTTCCAGAAGACCTTCGGCGTTGGGACCACAGGTCCGATTGTCAGTGTCATCTTCTCCATGTACACCGTCGGCTCAATGCTCTTCGCTCCGGTCGGTGCTGTTCTGTCTGACCGCTATGGGCGCCGTGTCTGTATGGCGTCTGGAGCTGCCACAGTCATACTCGGCATGGTGGTGATGGCTCCGTCTAAGCACATTGCCCAGGTGAGTTCATCCGACCGGCAGACGGACACGAACACATTTGACCAGCCTAAAGTTCATTGTTGGTCGATTCATTCTCGGTGCAGGCATTGCTATGTGTGTGGTTGCTGCCCCAGCCTACAGCATGGGTAAGCGCGACGTGTGATGCGGGCCTGACGATAGAAATCGCTCCTCCTCAGTGGCGTGGCCGTGCGACTGGTATCTGTGAGTCACCTGCCCTGCTGCTCATTGTCACCGCTTGCTCACCGATCCTAGACAACTGCGGCTGGTTTGGCGGCAGTATCCCCGCTTCTCTTGTCTGCTTCGGGACCAACTACATCGACTCGAACATGTCCTGGCGCATCCCGGTCATCCTGCAGGCCGCCCTCGCCCTCTTGGTCATTGGCCTTGCCCCTTTTATTCCCGAGTCGCCTCGCTTCCTCATGGCGCAGGGTCGCGAGGAGGAGGCAAGAGACTTCTTGATCAAGTACCACGGCAACGGCAACCCTGATTCGCCGCTCGTGAACTTTGAGCTCAAGGAGATGAAGGCATCCATCGATCTCGACGGCATCGACAAACGGTGGTGGGACTACCGCCCGCTGTTCATGACCAGTGGTGGCCGCTGGCGCATGTCACAGGGTATGTCCTGGACTACTGGTCCTTTCTGACCGCCCAGTCCTCATGATCTCCATCTTTGGCCAGTTCTCCGGCAATGGCCTCGGCTACTTCAACACTGTCATCTTCTCCAACATTGGCGTCAAGTCTGTCCCCCAGCAACTGGGCTACAACGTCCTCAACCAGGCCATTTCAGCGACTTGTGCGCTGACCGCCGCCACTCTCACCGACCGCATGCCGCGCAGGTTCATTCTCCCGCTCGGGACGCTGCTGTGCGCTGTGTTCCTCGGCATCAACTCGGGTTTGTCGGCCGTTCTCGACAACCAGACAAGGAAGGACAGTGCGAACATTTCCAAGTCGGTTGGCCAGGGCGCCCTTGCAGCGTACTTCCTCTTCAACTGCATCTTCTCCTTCACCTACACGCCGCTGCAGGGCGTCGTCCCTGTTGAATCGCTCACGACGACGATGCGCGCTAAAGGCCTCGCACTGTCTGGGTTCATTGTGTCTGGCATCGGCTTCGTCAACCTCTTTGCAGGACCCATTGGCCTCCACAACCTCGGATACAAGTACATTTACGTCTTCGTCGGCTGGGACGTCTTTGAGGCCATCATGTGGTACTTCTTCGCGGTCGAGTCATGCGGCCGTACGCTTGAGGAGCTGGACTGGATCTATGAGCAGCCCAACCCCGTACGCGCGTCCAAGGACGTCGCTGCGGGCCGCAAGAAGATCGTGGTCCAGGACGGTGGCTTCACTGCATAGTAATTTACTGAGGCTGTTGATACGAGGGGCCGGTGGGAAGGAGTGGGCGGCAGGCCTTGGTGTAGCAAACCGTTGGTAGGATTCAGATGCAAGTTGCTGTCTCACGACTCTTGCTCTTCATGTGATCAGGGATGAAGTGAACCTCAGTGGCTACCTGATCATAATCAACAAGCCGAGCCTGGGCTGCGATAGCCGCAGACTGCATGCGATTGCGAGCCAGAGCATCGGCAATGAACTGGGCACCAGTCTGGCTGGTTAGCATGCCCGACTCCTGTACGCACAATAGGAGGATACTTCTTCTGCGGTCCTTGGATGACTACGCTACCTCGGGCCTGGTTGAAGAAGGCAATGCTGTAACGTGGTCCTCGCGGTTCGTCTCCTTGCGGTAGCCGCACCCGATGATACGTGCTCTTCAGTCTGTCGTCGGACCAGCGCATGAGCTGGTCGCCAATATTGCAGACAATGTGGTCACTACGCGCCTCGACGGGGAGCCAGGTCGCGCCCATGCCGTAGTCGTCGACCACTGCTCGCCCGGGGCACACCTCGAGGCCGCCCTCTCCTTCCCGCTGGAACAGCTGCGAGTCAGTCCGAACATATTTGGCCGCACGCACCATAGTGAGGATATCAAAGTCGGCATGGGCACCTGCTCGCCAGAAGTTTGGGCCGAAAGCCTTGCCCTCGACGCTGTGGTAATGAAGCAAGCGGAGGACATTCTGAGGGTCACCCACACCTTCAGAGTCCACCGTGCCGTTGGTAAACGTGTCCATCGGAAGGCCAAGCCCCTCAGCGAAGCACTCCATGACTCGAAGGGACAACCTAGGCATCAGCGCTGCTCGCGAATGGCAGACTGACTCTTGGACCTGGTGCATGAATCTGCTCGCGCGCACCTGAAATCCCTCCAAGTCGTCGTCGCTGGGCCACAGCCCCTCCATACGCGCAAACTGGAGCTGCATGCTCTCCTTCTGGTCTGCGGTCCCGGTGCTGGGCCGAACTTGTGTGTTCTTCTCCCATCCAGCATTCTTGCCGTTCAACGCCGTCTTGGCCTTGACTTCGTCATCGAGGGCGAAGAAATCACGCGAGAGCTCAAAGGCTGCGGCAATGTCTTGAGATGGTATGCCGTGGTTGGACAGTGTGAAAAACCCGACCTCGGTCGCGGCCGACATGAGTTCGGCCAAGATCACTTGGCGCCGAGCATTGAAGTCGTGCAGCGAGATGACGGGAATGGACATGGTGTGTGGGAGTCCGGTACATGGGAATCTACCTGGCTGTAGAATCTGCCTGGCATTAGATACGCCGGCATGCATGTGCATCTGGACGAGTTCCGGCCTCGCCGGCATCGTTATGGAATGTATAGATAAGCTATCGTAAAGGGCCATGACTCAGTCGCCGCCCACCCTCCTCATACTTCGGCGTGTTCCTTGCGCTGACGCGGGGGCGTCGGCGCGGCGGACGCATTGCCTTGTCTCTGCTCCTCCTCGGCTTGGTTGCGCAGCAGGATCTCCAGCGCCTGGCCGACGCGGCCGTTGACGCTGTCCAAGATTCCCCCGATCGCCAGTTGGTCGAAGTCTGGGAACATGGCCGATAGGTTGTCGATGGCCTCAGCACGAACCTTAGAGCTGGGCGGGACTGGCGGTGAGGAGATTGAGGTTGATGCTGGCGGAGATTGCTTGCCCCCCTTGTCGCTGTCCTTGCTGCCCGTAAATGGCACCGGTGCGGGGACTGACATCCGCTTGCTTTTGGCGTTGTCCTTCTTTCCTCCGAACAGCTTCCACCTTGAGCCCTCCTTCTTCTCCCTCTCCTTCTCCTTCTTCTCGCGATTGGTGAGGTAGGACGAAACGGCGGCCCCGCCCGCCTTGCGCCTTGGAAGGCTCCCACGGACTCGTTCCTCCTCGTACACGCTGACCAGCTGTGCGGCGGCCGGAACGTTGCCATACGTCGAGTCGAGGACACCTTCCAGCCACGACACCTTGATATTCGGGAAGAGGCCTGACAACACGGCGAGACCGTCCTCCTGGGGTCCGGGAGGGTTCATCGCGAGGTACATTGATGCCGTTTGGGACGCTCCATCCTCTGATGTGTCGGCCATCTTCTCCTGACGGATTGCGCGTTCAGCGTCACCCACATCGCCTCCGCAGCTGGCGAGGACGGCAGCCAGGGTAGCGCGGTCCATTTCAGGGAACTTGCTGGCGAGGACTCGAATACCCTTGGCGGCACTGTTGTAGCTGGCTGCTGTAGTTCCATTTGGAGATGAGGGTTGGGTGGATTCGTGGAACCTGACACGAGGGGATATTGGAGACGACGGACTCGACGGCGTGGTAGAGGATGTCGATGCCGGCTGTCGAGGGGTAGAGCTAGTGGCTGCATCCGCAGGGTCACTGAACGGCGACTTGCTACTTGAACTCGCTCCTTGGCGATCATGCTCCAACTTGATCAGGGCGTCGACGGCCTCCTCGCGATGCTGCTCACCGACGCGGCGGAGAACTTCCTCGATGGTGGTGGCTGACGTTTCGGGAAACATGGCCGAGAGCTCGGACACGGTGGGCGACACACCAGTGACGACGTGCAATTGCGGCTGGGACGACATGCCCGCTCGAGACGATCCGTTGACAGTCGAAGCTGGGGTCAAGAGGACTGGGGATGTGGGGCTGAGGGCACCGAGTCGAAGCTGTTCCATCTCATGCTCTGGCTCGTCGTCGGGGAGTCTTGCGTACCCGGTGGGCTCATACTGGATGGTTTCATAGTCGAGGGCATCATCCTCGATGGGATCCTTGGCCTTGCCTTTGCCCTTCGTGTCCAGCGTGTTCACGATGACGTCGGCGTCGTCTTGGTAAGCCGATTCGAAGCGGAGGACATTGACATAGTCGGTTGGTTCGGGGGACTCGGGCCCCTGGGGGAGCTTTGGCGTTGGAGGCTGCAGGAAAGTCATAGTTGGCCTCGGTGGCGACGAAGGCAGGGGAGTCGAGATGTCCTTGACAACTTTTGGGAGGATCTCGATGCTGTGCCCTTTTGTATCCGGTAGGCTCATGTTAGAGCCAGTTCGAAAGAGCGCCAAGGCTGCTGCGATGTCGTCTTGGCTGTCACCGCCGAAAGGGTTGATCGGGGGTAAAGCTGGCGGCGGCTCAAGGGTCGCTGCTGCGGACACCATTTCGATGGGCGATCCTGCTGACAGATGAATACACTGCAGTGTCAACCGAAGAGACAGTATTGGAGCTGTTCTTTCTTACATGTGGGGCTGCTTTGACTCCTGGTCGCTACGCAAGGCACCTTGCTGAGCGAGCTTAGGGTACCCACCGCTGTCGGTCCAGCTGCAGCCGCAGCCGGTGAAACTGGAGGAGAGAGCCGGCCCCTAGGCTGGGCAGGCCGTCAGAGGTGTGGGGCACGAGGTGCGCAGGTGGACTTGGATGACGGCATCCAGAGCCAAATCGTCAAGGCACGCCGCATCTCCCTAGCAGACACGAGGGACAGTTCGGCTTCGGGCATCTCGCAGCGAGCTCGCAGCCAGGACCGAGTGGCATAAACATAGCGGAGGGAGAGAACTGAAGAGAGGTATGGAAGATCGAAAACGTAGTAGCTATCGAATAGAGGCTCAAACCTCGCAAGGTGTTTAGTTGTTCAGGTTGCAGCTGCCTGAACCACCGTTGCCGCCATTGCCCCCTGAGCCGCCGGAGCCAGAGCCGTTGCCGCCAGAACCTCCACTACCGCCGCTACCGCCGTTGCCGCCGTTGCCTCCCTGGCCACCACTGCCTCCGTTGCCGCCGTTGCCTCCCTGGCCGCCACTACCGCCGTTGCCGCCGTTGCCTCCCTGGCCACCACTGCCTCCGCTGCCGCCGTTGCCTCCCTGGCCGCCACTACCGCCGTTGCCGCCGTTGCCTCCCTGGCCGCCACTACCGCCGTTGCCGCCGTTGCCTCCCTGGCCGCCACTACCTCCGTTGCCGCCGTTGCCTCCCTGGCCGCCACTACCTCCATTACCACCGCTGCCACCGTTTCCTCCATCACCACCCCCGCCAATGGGGCTAGTGTTGCCGCCGCCTCCCGGAGCCGTTGAGTTGCCAGGAGCAGTACCATTGAGAGGGGCAGTGCTGTTTCCGGGAGAGGTGCTGTTCCCGGGGGCGGTGGTGTTACCACCGGAGGTCGAGTTGCCCGGGGTGGAAGAGTTACCGGGAGGTGCCGCAATGGGGTCCTTGATCCAGTTCACATAGTCGCCAACCTTGCCGTCGGTGCCGTGGACATACTCCCACGAGGCATACGTGGCGTTCATAACGGTGAGCTTGCCAAAGCCGTAGTTGATCTGGTCCAGGACATTGGTGATGGGCTGGTACTGGCTCTGAGGGAGGGTTGCGTGTGACTCGACGTTGCCAGCTCCGCCGTTGATGAGGTGTGTCATGGAGACACCAGGGTTGGTCTTGTAGGTGTTGTTGTTGATGACAGAGGGTGCATCAACGGTACCCTGGGCGGTAAGAGGGAAGAGGCGCTCGTAGTAGTGAATGTGGCCCGAGATGTAGATGTCAACACCGTACTCCAGGAAGAGGTCCTGGAAAGCATTACGCATGTGGGGCTGGTATCCGCCGCTAGTGGAAGACCACATCGGGCGATGGGATTGTGCGATGACCCAAGGTGTCTTGGTACGGTCGATTGAGGCGAGGTCCTTCTTGAGCCACTGGTACTGCTCATAGGCAGTGTTGTCCTGCCACGAGTTGTTCGCGATGAAGCCGAACGGACCAGCATTGGTGATACCCGTTTCGGTGTCGAGTGGGTGCGTCTCGTTGCCGTGAAGCTCGGAGATGAATGGAGCCGAAGGTGACTGGTAGTAATCGGTTTCGCCATCAAAGGAGATGAAATGGGCGAGGCCATAGTCAAATGAGTACCACATGTTGCCGACACCGCCGGAGACATCACCGGGCATCGAGAAACGGTTCTGGAACGCTGTGAAGTTGCGCTGCGTCTCAGGACAGGTGTAGTAGTTGAGGTGGTCGGAGTCCTCCGTGGTGCCGATCGGCTCGCCATCCACCATGTACGCCTGGAGCTGGTGAGCAACGGTATCACCCTCGGCGCAGGCAGCTTCATGGTTTCCAGGCATGACCATGTAGGGGACCTTCTTGGTGATGTCGTTCATCCACTGCTGCCAGAGGTCCCAGTTGACCTCGTAGATGGCCGAGATGTCACCGCCCAGGGGGCCGCCGTCGTTCGGGCTCTCCCCAGCGGGGAGGGGAACAAGGTAGTCGGGGTTGTCAGGCTTGAGGTCGGGGGTGTTCATCGTCGAAGCACTGCCATTGTAGCAAACATTGGTGTAGACGTTGCACGGGTTGACGCCGTGGTACCACTGGTCGGCATAGGCTGAATGTCAGCGAGGTCAGGGGCAGTCGCTCACAAATGTCTCCTCCATGCCACACAAATGTTGTGTCAGTCGAGATGGCATCGAGCATCTGAAGGTGGGTGCCCTTCGCGTTGGTGTATCCCATGTCGGCAATGACAGCGACCGTGAACTGCGTGTCGTCACCCGCAGCCAGAGCCGTGGTGAACGAGAGGACTTCGGAGGGGCTGGTACCGTTACCACCAGGAATCTGGTAAAAGTAGGTCTGGCCAGGCTGAAGGCCCTTGATCTGTACTTCGTGGAAGAACTGAGAGCACTGAGTGACCGGCATCATGGAGCACGGGGGAGTGCGGTCGTACCTGTGGAGTCAGCCCAGCCATGCACCTTCACCTACGTGTGAGTATAACCCGAGGCGGTGTTTGCAAGCTGCCAACGCGAGGTGCCCCAGTTGACCTGGGGGGCTCCACCAATGCCGAAGGGGGTCTGGAAATGAATGTTAATACCGCCAGGGAAGTAGGCCGACGAGATGACATTGATGTTGTTGCTGGGGTCCGAGCCGGCAGGAGGCTCGACGGCAGGGTGCTCGTACAAGCGAGGGAAGCCTTTGCCGTTGTCGATGGCGGTGGGGTTGGCCGGATCACCGACAGGGACAGCCGGGCCCTTGTACGGGTACATCGTGTCAACATCGCGCTCGACGACGGGAGCCGCCGAGGCGAGGAGAGGTAAGAGCGCGGCAAGCGTCGCAAAGCGGGCCACCATTGCTTTGGGTTCAAGCCAGTGAGGGTCGGTGGGGGTCGGGACGGTCCCCAACGACCTTCTTTAAGTACTTCTTCAGTCAGGCTCTTCACCCAGCAACAGTCTCTGTCAGTTTGCAATACGTCTGGTCGACCACAGCGTCGACGGCGTTCATACGGACAGTCCTCCATTGGTTGCTCCAGACGTGACTGCGAGAGAGGCCGCGACGTGGTCGCAACAAAACAATCGCGACGCGTCGCGCCCAATCATTGTCAACCCATGACGGGGTCTGAGCATGGGGCGCCACGGTGTTCTCCGAGATCCTTGTTAGAAGCTTGAGGCCAGCGGAAACCTGAAGCGCGTGATCCGTGTCGCCATGTAGCCGGCGGCACTACCGGGTGCGAATCGCGCGGGGATCGCGAAGCACGTACCACGATTGGGAACGTGCGTCGAGTGCGACGCGTGTTTAGAACAAGGCATCAGCGACGCGTCAAGGCCGTCGAATCGGTGCCGACAGCAATGTCACGTTGGGGCGTTGTGTCTTGGAATAGAACCAGAGCATCGACTGTTGTGCCGTGGCGTTCGAGAGGCGACTCAGCTAATGCCAATTCCACGCGCTGCGGGACCACGGGCCGGGAGGAGTGTTATCTACGGCTGGCAGTGTCCCGTCTGCATCTAATCACAGATTCGGTACGGTCTTTGGGCACGCACGTTTCGCCTCCGTGAGTGTGTGACTGCTGCGTCATATCAGGGTGTCAGTTGCGGAGCATTGTTGGAAGGATATCGGACGCCGGTCGTCGGGGCCGACCGGCTACGTTGAGGGTGCGGACCCTATGGCATCGCGGCCTGGTATGCAGGTCGTAGACTGCCGTGTCACCGGAGATCGGATACGAACACGGAGTCCAGTTGAGGAACGACCGCGGCAGCGACAGTACGCGCGGTGTTTGACGTCTGGACCCTTCCAGCATTTGCATTCTCGACGCGACGCGTACAACTTCTTGCTTTCTTCGTTTTCCTGTTCTTACCAAATGGGGGTTCATGAGCGCTCTCAGAACAGCTTGTCCAGAACTCGGCCCCACCAGGTCGTGGACCTTGGGGGACTGGGCAGGGTTAGTCTCTTCGCACCCACTCGACTCACTTCTCGCGGTAATATTCATCCAGGGCGTCAAACTCCGCGACCCGGGAGTCGAAGTCCATGTCCCTGAGTTTGACCATCTCGGTCTTGTGCTTGATCTTCCATCCGGTGAACAGGACAACGAAGAGCGCGATGCCAAAGTAGGCACTGAGGAACTCTTGAACGTCCCAACCGCCCTCCTCGATGTCAGCACGTGTGAGCACCCGGCGTTCGAATAGACCCAACGACTGACCTTGACGAAGACAGTCCAACCCTGGGTGAGCATGATGAGTAGCGACATGGTGAACGAGAAGTAGCACCAGGGCAACGTAAAACTGGTTGCCCAGGGCAGGAAGTTGTTGGGGTAGCCTTGAACTTTGAGGCCGGTCCTGAACCGGATGGCCATGAAACTCAATGTGGTGTTGTTGATCACTGTGGTCAGCTCTGGCCCGCGACCTGCACGTACATGCAGCAACACTGCTGAGGTTGATAAACCACCCAAAGACCTTGGCCGTGTTGGTGCTAACTTGCATGTAGCTCAAGAGGAAGATGGAAGCAACCAGGCCGAAGGCGTAGATCGGCACTCCTCGCTTGGTCGTACGGGAGAAGATGGCGGGTGCCTCACCTCGGCTTGCAAGTGAGTGCAAGATACGAGTCGCAATGTACGCGAAGCCGTTGGTGCACGAGAGAGCAGAAGTCAAAACCATGAAGTTGCTGGTTGTCAGCGCACCCAGTGGTTGTAGCTCACAATATGTCTGGCAGGTATCGAATCCCGACGCGCTTCATACCCACTACGAAGGCCGATGCGTCTGCCCCTACACCCGTAGAAACGGCCTTGAGCAACTCTGGGTCGTCGTAGGGGACGAGCACACCCATAGACAAGATGCCAAGGCCAAAGAAGACTGCGAGGCGGAGCACAACTGACTTGGTTGCACGAGGGATCGACTTCCGAGGTTGAATGGCTTCTGCAGAGCACATGGCCACCGAGTCGGGGCCTCCGATGGCGAATGCTGCAAGCTTGAACACTTGCCAGAATCCAAGGAAGCGACCAAGCGCCCCCGTCGATTGGTACTCTGCCCACGCCCCTGGCTGCACCTTGTCAGAATTCATCGGCCTGGTCCCTTCTTACGAACGTTCTTGTAGTAGCGGAAGCCAATACGGTCGTGCTTGGGATTACCACCGAGCATGACAACGAACGACATGAAGATCATCATGAGGATGAGGATCACTTTGAAGCTCGCAAAGTAGAACTCGGCCTCGCCGAAGAACTTGACATGGTAGACTAGACGTGAGAATCGGCGGCGTAAACTCATGTACTCACTGTTGAGAGATATGATGAGGACAAGGGAGAGGGAGATCCACACTGCCGGGTTTATGTGTGGCCACCAGTACCCCAGAAGGCCGGTTGCTGCAACAATGTCGGCGCATCCAAACCTGGTCTCCGTCAGTGACACTGATGAACTATGTATAGACACCGCTCACATGGTACATGCGTAGAACTGGTTCCAGCCGATGGCGAAGGAGACAGCTGGGTCCAGATACATGCTGGCCCAGCTGATGTAACCGCCGCGGATAGGAAGGAACGCTGCCATCTCACCAACGCCAAGGCATAGACCTGGGAGAGTCAGCTCTGCCAGCATGCCTCCATGCTCACCCCAAATCACGAGTGAGTAGATCGCATAGGCGGTAAAGGCCCCGATGGGACCAGCATAGATCAGGCTGCGGGAGGAGCCGATGAAGAGGCCTACGCCAACTGCCGCTCCTATGGCAATAAGTTGAATGTGACGAGCCTTTAGAGCCCTAATGGTGCCAGTGGTGTCACTCTCATCGCGGAACATGCGACCGGGATCGATAGGAGCGTCCTTGAGTGAAGGGGTGGCCGCTTCCACCTGCACAGATGTATCGGCCATCTTGATGTCCTCCTTTGTCATGTTGCCGCGCGAGGGAGATTTGCTGGGCCCGGGGGAGTACCCCAGACCTTTTTATTTTACCTGATGGACCCCGCATTTCCAGCTGCAGCTGGGTAGCGAGGATGCTGGCGATAGTGACGAGCAGGGGTGGTGCCCGTTATCGGTGGACAATGGCGGATTGGCGACTTCGGCGCTCAGATCGGACCAAAAACCGGAGTGGAGGTGCTTTCGGTCCGTCGGTCAGGTCCGCTGCGAAACGCTGGACTACTTAATACGCGCGTAACCGCAGCACACATTGGCCGCGTTATACTCCGTCTCTTAATCACAGCTCCTATGACTCCTTTCACGGCGTGCACGGCATGCCGGCTCCTCAAGGTGAGCTGACTATGTAGTCCCGGCGGCGGCTGACACTGCCGTAGTCCAAATGCCAACGGGATGACGGTCCTGGGAATGAGACGTGTAAGCGATGCAGCGCCCTCGGCATCGAGTGTGAAGTGGTGCCCCGAAGAGTGAGGCGATACGCCCGCCAGCAGGAACACTGACAGGCCAGTTTGGACGCAGGCTAGGTTCAAAGAAGTGTGTCATTGCCGTCGGCTCTGCTGACACTCACCAGCCGCTCCAAGCGGCCAGTCTCGCCAGTTATCCCCCCGTTGCTAGAGGCCCGTGTCGGGAAACCGATTCGACAGATACCGGAGACACCGAGGACAACGCTGTCAGCGGTGTCGCCTGTCTACTCCGACGAGTTATCCGCGGTGGGCGTCGGCTGTCCCACAGCTGAGTCAGCATCGTTCAACATGCTCAGCGTCCTCGCACGCGTGGCCAATGAGCAGCAGCCGTGCTCCATTCCTCAGCTCGAGCCACCAAGTGCCCGCCATGTTGCATTTGACCGAGGTGCGTTCCTAGACGAGTTCAGAACCCTCGCCCGCACACTTGACCCGGACCCCTTTCGCGGCCTGAGTGTGCTGCAAGACGGACTGGAGCACCTCTTCAAGCCAATGGAAGCATATCATTCTCAGCCATGCGACGACGTCGTGTATGGCCGCATTGACTCGCCTCGACTGGACAACGCGCCCGAGTATGACGCCATCACCATCCGGCTACTGACTGAGGCCGACGCCAAGGACCTCCTAGAGGTGTACTGGACGAGGGTCCACGTTGTCATCTCTGTCCTCGATCGGCACATCCACAACTTCGCCTTCGTGCGCTCTCAGTCGGCGACCTTGATGACAGTTATGATGCTTGTGGGGGCGCAGTGCCTCCCTGTGTCTGACCATGCAAACTCTCTTGTGGCGAAGCTCGAGGCGCACCTTGAACACCTGCTCGGCGAGATCGACAGACTGTGCCTCCAGTCGATCGAGATATCCCAGGCGCTGTCCATGCTGGTTGGCTGGCTGAGCGGACCCAAACTCAACCGCGCATGGCCTCTCACTGCCCGCGCGATCGCCATTGCCATCGAGCTCCGCCTGAATTTGTCGCCCCCTCCGTCATGGGCCCTTGAGCCATCACCATTCCATCATGCCAGCCCAGAACGTTTGGTCCGCAATGTGGAGCGCACCTGGATCATCTTAAGGGATTGGGACCGCTCATCTGCTTTCATCCGCGGTCGTAACCCACTCATCCGAGAAGACAGGTGGTGTGACCGAGCATCTCTGGTCGAGTGGTGCGCCAGCCCAATTGTCCAGCCAACGGATTCGGCCCTTGCCGCTTGTATCGACCTCATGTTTACTCTGAGCCAGTTGCAGCTCTCACCAACTCGTGGCTCTTTCTCCAGATCCGACTTCTGTTTTAAGGACTACCTTGCAACCGTGGACGATGAGCTCGATACTTGGTGGAAGCGATGGCAACCCCTTCTCACTGGTGAGGCAGATCGCCAGCGGGTGCAGGCCGACCTGTGGGCATTTCGGTTCATTCTTCTTATGTCACCATTCGAGTACGGCCTTGCGCACGGGTGGGAGCCTGCCGATCTCGCCTTGAGTCGGGATGCCTGCCATGCGTGTGCTCTCCAGCTCATGAAGATCGCGTTACCAGCCCTTGGAGGTACCAATCCGGGAGTGAGCATCACAAGCCTCTACAGCTACAGGTAGGCCCAGGACGCTGTTCCTGCTCATACAGCAGGTTGTATCGCTTGGGATACGTTGCCATCTGCACCCTTCGTATCATCAAAATGGCTCCTAGGCCTGGTAATGAGGACGTATTCTTGATGAGCGTTGTTGCCGCGCTGGCCGACAAGTTGGTCAACGCCAAGCTTCACGCAAACATCGCAAGCATTACAAAAGTTCTAGGCAGTAGACTACTCAGTGTGGTCAAACGGCTCACCGCAACAATGCTGCTGGGCCACAGTGGTGTCAGCTTGCATAACTCGATACTCGCCCCGAGGGATATCGTCGGTGACGTCGGAGTGGCAAACTTGGCTGACCCTCTTGCCTCCCTTCCGGCGTTCGGCAATGACATATTCTCCTTCCTTAACCCTACAGAACTTGACCTATTAGGCAGCCTGCCCTACGGTACTGAGGCTGAGTCAAACCCTACGGTATGGGCGTGGGTTTCATAGAGCGTAGTGTTGTATGGTCACACAGGCGAGTGTATGCAGAAACTGAGATGAGAGGATGCGTCCGTGCTGGGTGCGTGTGTAAAGTCACTGTCGGAAACTCTCGACCGTCCGTGCCCGTAAGCTTGTTCCCTGCACACTAACGCTCACATGACTGCGATCCTGGATGCTGCTTGCCGGTCTCGTGTCCGTCCGGGTGCCGAACACAGTGTCACCTCCACTCGGAGGCCAGATCGGAGTGCCAAGGCTCATTCATCACCGGACCTCTCCTGGGAGGATGGTAGAAAGTTCACCGAGCACCTGCTCATCCCACCTCGCAAACAACATAAATCAAGCTTCTAACAGTGAGGAGGATCTCCACCCCCAGAGCACTCTGACATGCCTGCCTTCCCGCAGCCCTTTATTTCGACAGCCTCGCACTGGCAAAAGACTGTGAGTTGGCATACCAGCTCGGCTAACAGTAGAATCGGGGCCCGACATCCCTCTGGAGCCATGGACGCGATGCCAGCCTCCCCACAGAGGTGATCGACTATGTGATCATCGGTGCCGGCGCGACCGGTGCATCGCTCGCGTACCAACTGTCACGGCCTGGTGCTGCGGACAGGAAGTCCATCGTTCTCCTTGACGCCAAGGATGTCGCGTCCTGCGCCTGTGCGTGTAAGATCATGAGACTTGTCTGACAAGTAGCGGGGCGGAACGGAGGTCATGTTCTCCCCCGAGCCTGGGCAATGTTCCCCATTCTCATGGCGCCGCTGGAGAAGGGTGGCAGTGGCCTCAACGCGGAGCAAGTCCTTGACATCATCTTCTTTGAGCAAGACAACCTCGATCACGTTGAGCGAATCGTCAAGAGCGAGGGGCTGGACGTCGACTTCTGGCGTGGACACCGATACGAAGTATTCAACACCCCGGAGAGCGCAGCCGATAACATGCGCAACTTTCAGCTTCTGCAGAGGCTGATTGCCAGGAGCCTCAAGTACAGGCATCGCAAGGTTGACTGGATGGTCATCACCGACCCCGCCGAAGCTAAGCGGGTATCGCGCATCCACGACGCCGTAGCGTGCAACCGTATTCCCAGTGGCAGCTGGCATCCACACCGTGCCGTAACTGCTCTCCTCCGTCTCGCTCTGAGGTCGACCGCCGCCAATGTCCAGTTCTTCTCCTGGGCCCCGGTGGCTGGTGTCTCGAATGTGAACGGCCTCGTGGCAGTCGACTGTGGATCACGAGGCGTGATCACCGCGCGCCAGGTCATTGTCGCCACCAACGCGTACACCCGGCACCTTCTCCCAGAGACGCAGGATCTCCTCGTTCCACGGCTCGCTCAGGCAGGCCGTGTCGTTCCACCCGCATCATTCTCTGGAGCCCAGGCCCTGTCAACCACATACACCGTCCGCGAGGGCCCGTATCTCATCCAGACGCCGAACGCGGGCATGGTATTTGGCCCGTATCCCAACATGGATCCCCCGGGGCAAGTGTACAACATTGAGGATGACAGCATCACCACGCCAGCCGTTCGTACATGGCTCGAGAGCTGGTGCCGGGACAACTTTGTGAACTGGGGTAAAGAAAGCGCGGGCGAGGGACTCGTGGAGCACTGGTCTGGTGAGTGGATGGGATGCGCTGCAGAGCTGACTTACCCCAGGCATCATCTGTCACTCAGTCGACGCTCGCCCGTTCGTGGGCGCTGTACCCGGGCGTCCTGGCGTGTTCATTTCCGCAGGCTACTCTGGCCATGGAATGGCCCACCTGATCAACATCACGCGTGGGCTGGTCAAACAGCTTCGGACAGGGAAGTGGGACGACGCGACGCCTCGGTGCTTCGCGTTGACTGAGAGCAGGATGGAGCGCTCGCGCGCCAAAGCTGTCCACCCGCTCGACTGGGAGAAACGCGGCGTCACGATCAAGTACTTTAATGGTAGTGTCCCCGATGAGGTGGCGAATCTGTAGGGTGGTGGTAAATCAGGAGGGGAAAGCAGGGAAGAGAATGAATCTGTGCTCCTTATCGTACGGGTCTGACCGACAGGATCAGAAGCTTCCAAGAGGCGAATAGACCAATAGGCCGTCACAGCCGAGCTGTGATAAACGAAGTGGGCCCCACTACAGGACGTCCTTGTACATACACACTCGGCCGGGCCGTGAAACAGCCGCAGCTCGGCTCGAGCGGGGCGGAGCTCGCCGAGCTTGTCGAGGAGATCTCAAAGGAGACTCCGTCGGTGCCAGTCACCTGAAGACGGTGTCGAAGCAACGTACCCACCAACAAATGGAATGCGCCAAGCCTTCGGTATTCCGTAGATTATGGGCGCCGCATACGTGAGCTCCGTGATTAATAGGTGCATAAGGCCTAGAGCATCGACTAAGGTCGCTACCCCACACCAAGCATCGCTACCGCCCTGGGTCCCCTCAGGTCGACCCTGCCCCACAGCTTGCCAACCCTCGGCGCCTTCAGCCTCGGCGTTGGGCCCTGACTGCGACTGCGGGGCCGACCACCGATATTCACTCGTGGCTCTTGCCGCAGATAGCCGGCAGGTGATACTGACGGGTTCATACTAAATACCACGGAGACGAGTGAGAAACGTCGTCCTTTGCCCCCCAACATCGCACAGTCACCCAACCTTTCAGAATGGGATATGGTCCATCAATCGCAATCATCGGCGCGGGGTGAGTGCGGAAGACGGAGCGCACTGCTACAAGATCAGCGCTTACTGGCAGCGTCGGAGGCCTTTCCATGGCCCTCGAGCTCGACAAGCGCGGCCTCACCAACTGGACAGTGCGTGTTGCCGTCACTAGGCCACCATCTGCACCCAGCTGACCGGAGAAGATCTACGAGAAGGCCGGTGGTGTAGGAGGGACGTGGTACGTCAATCGCTACCCGTAAGTCTGTCCCATGTTGCCCATACGCGCCGTGTCCGCTGCTGACTATGCACGAGTGGATGCCGCTGCGAGTGAGTCGCCACCAGCCAGGCCACCTCTAGCCGGCCCACTAACCCCTCTAGCGTCCCGGCAATCGTGTACAGTCACTCCCAGCACCAGTCGCCCAACTGGACCCAGTCGCACCCTCCTCGAGAGGAGCTCCAGCGCTGTGAGTGCAGCCATCCACCATCGCTGTCGCTGACCTAGAGACTGGGAGAACCTTGCCAAGAGCCAGAACTTGAGTGACCGGATCAAGCTGCACACAGAGTTCAAGAAGGCTGTATGGAACCCCGAGTACCACGAGTACATGATCGACCTTCACAGCAGCGACAAGAAGGAGGACTTCACTATCACCGCCCAGTTTCTCATCTCCGCCTGCGGCGTACTCGCCCGCCCGCAGCGCATGAACCTCCCCGGACTCGACGAGTACGAGGGAAAGCTTATCCACGCCGCCGAGTGGCCCGAAGAACTCGACAACAAGGCCTTGAAGGGCAAGACAGTCGCCGTTGTTGGCAATGGCTGCAGCGCGTGAGCACCGTCAGCCACGCCTCTGCTTGTGCTGACTCAACGCAGGAGCCAGATCGTCGGTGCACTGTCCGAGGATCCTGAGATCAGCATTATCAACATCGCCCGGACCAAGCAGTGGTACGCGCCCAAGTGAGTCTCCACGCCCAGAGCCGACCCCCGAGTGCACCTGACCCCACCAGCGGCACAGCCAAGGAAAGTCGCGACCGCAACTCGATTCCTTTTACCCCAGAGATTCGCGAGACCTGGCGCCGATACCCATGGCTGCTGTATGCTCTGCGCTGGCGCATTGTCACCATGCTCGACAAGCGCTGGAAGTGGTTCATGGAGGATGAGGGTGCGTCGTGGCGCTCGCAGATCGAAGGCGAGACGCGCGAGTGGCTTAAGAAGACTGTCCCGCCTGAGCTGTACGACAAGGTGGCCACCGACGACCCATGGGGTTCGAAGCGTATCATCTACCACGACAACTACCTCACGGCGCTCACCAAGCCCCAAGTCAAGCTGATCGAGGGCCGACTCAAGAGCCTGCGGAAGAACGCTGTCGTCCTCGACGATGGGCAGGAGCTGAGCGTCGATGTTGTGGCCCTGGCTATCGGCTACGACTCTGAGGGCATTGACCTTGACATCGCTGGCACCACCGACAAGACTACCAACTACACGTCCAAGGCTCAGCTAAAGCAGTACCTCGGCGTAAGTCATCGAAGGCAAACCGCGAGCTGACACTACAGACCACCATGCCTGGCCTGCCCAACTACTTCATCCTACTGGGCAACAACATGGGTTTGAACCACATGTCGATCACGGCAGTACTTGAGATCCAGGCCGAGTACATCGGCAAGATCATCCAGGGCATGCGCGACTACCAGTTGCCGCAGATCGAGCCCAAGCTCGAGGCCGCACTGAGGTGGGACAATTGGATGGAGAAGCGCCTGGAGCGGACGACTTGGCAGCGAGTCAGCAACTACTGGCGTGCGGGCCGCACTGGCCGCATCTACGTGAGTCATGCAGCTGCGATCGGTCGACGGGAATGACTTGCTGACTTCTCCCAGACACACTACCCCGGCTCGGTGCTCAGCTTGTGGTGGTACTTCCGCTGGCCCGTGTGGAAGGACTTCAACGGCGCCGAGCCAATCGTCCGCCGCCAGCGTCTCAAGCGCCTTCTGTTCCTCTTCGCCCTCATTGTGGCCGGCTACTTTGGACTGGGCCGCAACGGCCTAGGCTTGCGCCTCGTCCAGGACGGTGTGAAGGCTGGCGAGAATGCCGTTCATGCCGGAAAGGCCGCGGTACAGGTTCTGAAGAGCAAGGTGACGGGGCTTATTGGGCACTGAGATTGATGTGATACCAGTCAGAAGTTTGGACGTGAAAGCAATATGCATTGGGTCTCAGATGGATTTGCAGTCACAGCTAATCACTTTCTACTCCTTGGGCCATGGGACTGGCTTGGCGTTATTCGAGGCGATGAAGTCCTTGACATGCTGCGGCACGGGCACCTTGTTGTCCTCGCTGCTGATAGGGTCGAGGAGCATGAGCTTTGCTAAGAGAGGTCAATCACTGTCTGAGGGCGAGGAAGGACTTGACGTACTTGGGATGACACCGGCCCACAACTTGGATGTGACCTCGGCATCGTCAAGGTCACGCTTCTCCTCGCCAGCACATCCACTGCTGATCTTGGCGCTGGCCGACAACACCTTGATCTTAAGGAAGCCGGTGGTGGTCATCTCGGCCTTGGAGGGCTGACGGCACTCGTCCCACCGGCCTGTGCAGACCCCCTCGACAATCTGGCGTGCTGCCTCAGTCTTCGCTGCCTGCGCGTCGGGCGTCGTCTCGTCCCAGTCCATCACTTCTCCGTGGAGGACAGCACATCTGGGGACTTAGCTCTGGACATTTGCAAAAGCCCACCTGTAGTTCATGTTGCTCGCGTACGCGCTCCAAGCCAGGGCCAATCCGTCCAGCAGTGTGGCGGTGATGCAGACGCGTGACTCTGGCGGCAGCATCTTGACCAGCCGGGCCTTGTGATACCCATGAATGTAGAGATAGACACCATCTTGCTCCTCTGTGATCGCGCTGACCATGGGGATACATTGCTGGTGGTGAGCGCTGGCCGCAGGGTGTGGGGCGGGGATGCTGGGGGAGGGGGGGGGGGGGGGGAGCTGGAGGGGCGGGGAGGGGATGGGGGACCTACCGGCATCCCATCCAGGTCTACGAACGAGACGTTTACAAAGTGGGACTCCTGAATGACTTTCTGTATCAGCCTGTGCTACA
This sequence comes from Vanrija sp. TS_01, assembly GCA_026725045.1. Lineage (NCBI taxonomy): Eukaryota > Fungi > Basidiomycota > Tremellomycetes > Trichosporonales > Trichosporonaceae > Vanrija > Vanrija sp. TS_01. The sequence goes on from JAPKIE010000003.1 coordinate 74,346, forward strand.
GGGCGAGGTACTCACTGGCCTTGATGGTGGCAACATCGTACTTTGCGTTCTCGGAGTACCGCCCCACCGTGTTCTCTGGTACGCATCAGCACCCGACATAGCCACGTAGGCACCTACCATGGGTCTGCGGGTACTCGCTGGTGGCGGTCATGTTGGCTAAGAGTGGTGTGGGGCGGCGGAGGATCAACAGAGAGAGAACCAACGTATCGCCGTCCAGCTATATCACCTGCCGGCAAGCAGGACGAGAAGGTGCGCCGGGTGCGGCAATTGGCGATAGGCTATGCCGAGGCTTGGCTGCTCTCATCCTCCCGTGATTGCTCAGAGATTGCTTGCGCGCCGCCAGCAGCACACGGACAGAGTGGGGAAGTGGAGCAGAGCGCGGTGGTGGACCGAATGTTGTTGCCCTCCTAATCAGGCTGAACAAAGTTGACGATAGCCGATATCCGCCTGATTCCGAGGGTCAGTCTCGCTATCAACAACATTTGCTGCGGAGAGAGAGAGTCATTGACGTTCACTGCATGCGCGAAGCGCCCCAACTCAGCCGTAGAATTTGCCCGTATGCATCACTAGAAGAGGTAGAAAGGAGAGCAGCCGCCAGCACACCATCCACCAGCCCCGCCTTCACTGTCGCCCTCAGAATGCAGGGTTCCGACCATCCTGCCAACCGTCATGGGCCGGGTTCTCGACGTGCGCGCGCATCAGAATGCCAGGCCAAGTCGCCTTGGGGAACTTCTCGCTGCTTGGCCAGACCAGATTGTCGATCTCGACGTTGAGGCAGGGGTTGCCCTGAGACACGACGGCGTCTGCGAGGACGCGCTCGATCTCAAGCCTTGGCAAGTCGGCTTCGATGATGTCCGCATATGATGCGGCATCCACACCGGGCACGAGCTCTTTACGCTCGGCACCTGACGTGAAGTCGGCCTTCACGCCGAGGCGCACCAGGCGAGACAGGGGATCGATGCGCTCAGCGATGCCTGCGGAGGTGTGGATCGCGATCGCCGTCCAAACACTGTGCGCGTCGTCCTCGTCGATCCCTTGCTCGAGGCAGATCTTTTTGGCAGCGTCGGCGCCCTCGACCTCGAACCGCTGTGGCCCATTGTGCTCTGAGGTCGCGCCAACATCGTGCGTGATGGAGGCAATAAAGAGCAGCGCCTCGGCGCGCGCAGTGTTCTCCGCCCACCAGTTGGGCCACTCCTTCAGGCTGAGGCCTGCGTGGGTGCCGTAGTGCAGAGCGTGGAGGTAGACCCGGAGCGAGTGGTTGAAGATCGCTGTCGGGAGAATGGCGTGCGCGTGCTCGAGGGCCGCAACCGACGCTGCGTCTTTGGGCAGCTTGCCTGTGATTGACGCTGGGAGGTTGAGGGCGGGAGACATGGTGGAGGGTGGAGGGGCCGGGAGGGGAGGAGATGGACCGAGGGGAAAGAGGGGGGGGTGTCGGGCTAGTGTACCTGGCAGTGAGTGCTAAGATGAAGATGCACGCTCTGACCCTTGCAAGGAGTGAGCAGCGTGAAGAGGGTTGTGCTTGTGACAAAGACTTGAGCGAGTCGAATCGATTGGTGTGAGTCGAAGCGCGCTTGCCAGTGAAGACGACATCGTTACGCGCGCGGGGCTTGGCCGAATCGTCCAGCGTCTGGAATCTGCCAACCCTAAATCTTGGCCAGGACTCGGAGTTTCCGCGTTTCCGAGACCTCCATTATCAACATTATCAAGATTGAAACGGACAGACGGGGCGGTGCATGGTTGCAGGTACAGGTCAAAGGGGGGATGCAGTGGCACGATAAACCAGTGGGGACGCCTTGATGCATTGTGAGTTACTGAGGTGGCCCCCTCAAATGAACAACTTCAGTGCTCGAGCCTCCACAACCACTCTGCCCAACCACACCCTCGGCGGGTGGCGGTAGTCTCTGCCGCCCAGCCCCGCGCTTGCCGCCCACGGCCACCCAGTGACGCGCCTCCAACTCGACAAGAGCCGCGGCCACCAGCGGCTCGGCTCCTACCCGTGCCAACTGCCTTTGTACTCGCTCCGTGCGCCTAGATTGACGTCCACTTTGACGGCCGCCACAATGGACGACGTGTGACGACTGCTGGGATCGACATAGGCGGAGCGATGCATGGATGGTGCGCTCCACATGTCCTCGGTGCGACCCGTTTGTCGAGACAACCAGGCCACAATGAAGTCTCTGGGTGCGGGCGTCTCCTGAAAGGCTGCTCTATGTCGTCTGGGCTTGTTCTTTGGTCTGACTCCTAATGTTGGCTGTGCAGGTGTATTAGATTTGAATAGGACCACTCTCGTGCCCGCCGCCCCGGGATGCCGCGTGGGGTGAGCGCACACACACGTCACGACCCCGCCTTGTGCCAGCACCCTCTCTCGCTCGAGAGTGTGTGTGTGTGTCGCGCACAGAACCTGCAGTGGGGCGAGCAGCTGCCTAGAACAACGCAACGTTCTCTTCAAAGTCCTTCCCATTCACCTTTCACCCAACTACCAACCAAAAGCACACCCAAACATGTCCGTCTGGTTTATCGCCACGCGCTCCACTCGCGTCCGCGCCAACCGTTGGACGACCGCCCTCATCAATGCCGGCGTCTTTGGTACGTAGCTCTCTCAACATTTAGAAGCCTAGCTGACCACATAGAGGGCTCGTTCATCCACTCTGCGGACCCCACCCACACCGGCTGTGTTGTGAGCCTCTACTCTACGACTACCGAGCTCTGCCACATTCTCGCCCTTACCGCCCTCGAGTAAGCTCTGTGCCCCTTTCGCCTTCAAGTTCCAGCTGACACTGACTCTGCAGGAACTACCGTGGCACCTACGTGTCAGGCACCATTACCATCCGCGCCCATGGCGAGGACGATGGCGACGACACCGAGGACGATGACAACGACACCGAGGACGAGGACGCCGAGTACGATGACGACCCCGCTGTCAACCTTGCCTTTATTGGCGTTCCGATTGTGAACCTCAACGACTGGTGGCGTGACCTTGTTGGCGATGCTTAGGCGTGGGCGCAACCAATCCCCCACCCCGACAGAGACTGAAGCCCATCGACGTCGACTCCTATTAGGTGTATGCATGTTACTTTAGCCTGTTCCATGGAGTCTCGACCGGTACACTCGGTCAACTATCTCAGAGGAGGCAGCATGGCCAACGCGCCGTCAGGTATGACCGTGGTCGCTAGGCCTTGGTCATTACCCTATTCCAATCCCTTCACCACTGCCCTGCTTCAAGTCCAGTGGTCCGTTGTTGAGAGACACTGTGGCGGGCAGTGGCAAGCCGTGCTATCGCCGGAAGTTGCCTCTGGGTCATTGCAGGTCCTAGCACCTATGTTTAGAGCCTAGATGACTCCCCGTGAATGAGGTTCTTAGCCCCATTCTCAGAGGGCTGGCAGCGGTGCCGACAGTGAAAGTGCGTTCTGTGTGCGCACGCACCACCACGCACCACCCGATCGTCGTCACCCTCACTCTTTGTCCACACCCCAAAGCCTTGCCGTCTGTGTCATCATGGATCTGTTCCTATGTCTGCACACTCTCTCATTCCAGTCTCTCATCCCACTCCCCTCGCCATGGAGATCTACAGTGTCACGATAACAAAAGTTCGCAATGACGAGCCATGCAAGTTCACCTACGAGTTCTCGACAGCAGCACGACGTTTCCCAGTCACCCAGGATGCGGTGCAGGAGCATGGCGTGCAGATCGTGGACGCCTTTCAAGCCCGTGAGTGTCGCCGTCGGCAACGTTCGAGCTAATTGGACAGACGGCACGGATGTGCTATGGTGGTTCAACGCCACGGAGCTCAATCACTCTGTCACCCTCACTACTGAGAGCGAGCCGCCGCCGCAGTGGTTTCGTCGTATGGGAAACATCCTCATCAAGCACATCTGTGAGCCGTGAGTCGCCTGATCGTCGAATAGCTTCCAGCTCCAAATTCACCACTGCTGACTCACAAGGTGCTCTGTGAGCGCCAAAGCACCCCAGAAAGATGAGGAGGTGGACGATGGCGGTTGGGGCCCTCGGGTGTATGGCCTGAGCCAGGGTAGCTCTTGGAGTGAGGCGCAGTGGCCCGTCGAGGTTGACTCGGAGTGTGAGTGCGGCCAGGAGCCGTGTGAGTGTGACGGGGAGTATGAGTACGACGACGACGGCAACATCGGCAACCCCAACTACGCAGGTGCGGATATCTCCGCCAACGACAACCACAACGATGTAGATATCCATGACGGGTCGGAAGACGGTGCCGGTGGCGGTGGACAGATCACTCTCCCCGATGCGGCGGACGACGGCTACGACAACGACTATCACAAGAAAATGAGTGACTGGGTCGACAAGCTTTCCTCGTACGGCGAAAGTGAGACAGCGTATGACGGAATCGAGGAGGCGTATTCGGGGAGCGACTATGAGACGGAGGAGGAGAACGAACATGAGACGGCAGAGGAGGACGACTATGAGACGGAGGAGGAGGATGAAGAGATCGCCCACACCACCGAGTGCGGGCACACCGCCAGCTACCCGCTCGGGGTTGCACACAACTTGCACTTCCCTGCTCCAGACCCCGTCCTTCCCAAGACCGATAAAGACAATACCAGCAGCACCTACATAGACGGCGCACCGGCGTTCAACTTCGCTCGCCCCTCCGCCCTTTCGGATGGCTGCGGAAGAAACCAGCACGACGACGACTCGCTCCCCCACCACGGTGGGTCAGCGTCGCACTACATGCACCCAACCTAGGACGGACACTCTCTTGTCTTTGAAATGCAGAACATCTCAGAACTAGAAAACGTTGATTCATGCATCAGGTAACTTCATCGTTTCCCGCACTCTGCTCGTGCCAGGTCTCCAGGTCATGGACGTCACCCGTGGCACCCACCTCATGTGACGATTTTCTGCACCTCCAATGTGTCTCTCCTCCCTTCTTTTACATAACAGAGACTGTAACAGGGAACAAAGGAGCTCCATAAAATTGTTCCCGATGAGGAGGTGTGCATGGCTTGGGTGGCGCGTGCCTACGAGTGCGAGGCTTCTCGGGGGGCGACAGCTTCTGGTGTGGGGCAACCGGAGACCAGCGACACACTTGTTCTATGCATGTCAAAAGGGGTCCGAGCATCAAATTTCCTATCTTTAAAAGGATTTGAATGCCTTGAAAGACATGCAAGTTGGTGGAAGGGGAAGTGGCTTGCCTGTCGGCGGAGAGCAGGCCAGCGGGGACAGCGGTGCGGCTCACGAGATCTGCACCCGCCAAGAAGGGTTCGCCCTTGCCACACCCTCTATCTGTCGCGCTCGGATTGTATGTGGAGTCTGTTTCCAATGCCTGGCATCCCAGTACATGTGGCTACACAGTTGGCCACCAGAAGCAGGGTTCAAGACGCGGTGACGAGACATGCGTTTGGGCCTGGCGCAGTTCCCACCGGCGCACGCCAAGCGGTGCACTGACACAACGAGGGTGCTCACCCCAGCGCACGGCTGCGTCTGTGCTTCTGTGGATGAATGTGGATGCCTGTGCACAGACCCAACCATCCCACTTGCCGCCGCCCACTCCGCGCCCTGCCGCCACTGCGTCTGACATTGTTGGACGACGCACACGACTCCCGTCACCGCCTCATCATTTCTGGCCTCCTGCCCGCTCACAAACCAACCACCGCCCGTCGACACCCACATCCCTTCTTGCACTCCCTCTCTCTCTTTTATTCTTTCACCCGAACACCAACCTTGCAATCACCCATTGCCCTCGCCCCTACCAGTGACGCAGTTGCCCCTCCTCTCCAACACTGCCTGACGTCCCGTCCGGCCACGATGGCTCTCAGGTTTAACTACGACCGCAAGACCGACAAGATCGTGTACACTCTCACCGTTCCCGGTTTTCTCAGCCTGGCGGCGCACCAGGAGGAGATCAAGACTCGCCATAACCTTGGCGAGGAGAGTGAGTCACAAGCTCGGTTGAGAGCGCGCCATTGCTGACATGGCTGCAGGTGTCTGCTGGAACGATGTGGACAACGGAGTTTTCATGCTCTGCTTCTCCAAGTCTCGCCACCTCACCTTCAAGGAGGAGATGGATCTGGAGAATGACGTTCGCAAGACTATCATCAAGCACGGGTGAGTGTACTTGATGAGTGAGGCCACCGACGCCGTGCTGTTAACACTGCAGTGCCGCTGTTTGGGCCACACATGACATGTCTCCCGAAGTGGACGCCAACAGCAGCCCTCCCCTCGAGTTGAAGGACTTCGTCACCCACTACCACAGTACTCTCGACGCTGACCAGTGGAAGCTGCTTGTCGAGGCCTTTCAGCAGGAGGGCTACGGTTGGACTCATTGCGACACGACAGGCCGCTTCTTTATCGAGTACGACTGCATTCATAGTTACCGTGGCACAGTAAACCTGGACGCCAAGCCGTCCAACCACAAGACGCTCGACGTTCTGAACAGCTTGAAGGCCAACTTCAGTAAGTGGCACAAGCAACGTCAGCAATCAGAGCTAACCGATAGCAGAGGGTCGCATTTGGTACTGCTACTACCCGACCAAGAGTGTCCTGCTCTGCTGCATCGACTCCATCGAGGAGTATGATGAGAAGTGGGAGGCCAAGTTCGACAATGTCATGCAGTCCTTCAAGTGAGTGACCGCGAAACAGACGAAGCTGACACCGAAGAAACCAGGCGGATGACAACGTCTCCCCTATGGTCAAGGTCGCGCACACAAACTCCACTGGCGCTGTCACTGGCGCCGCTAGCTCCTACAAGTCCGTCCTTATGGGGACCAAGCACGCCGAGACCGAATCGGCGTGCAACACGCCTGTCGATCTGAATACTGAGCCCATCCCGCGTGAGAACTTGGACACCTCGGTCGCAGGTCCTTCTATCATCACGCTTGATGATAAGGCTCCCAACCAGGCCACCGACACCGTGCCTTTTGGCGAGCTCCTCATCGAGATCGCCAAGCTTGACCGCAGTGAGTTCCTCGCGGGTTGCCAGAAGGACTCGACCGCCGAGGTGAAGAACGGGGCCGTCTATGTCGACGGGATCGACTACTCGCAGTTCCTTTACCGTGACAAGACGCCTGACCTTGACGTGTTTCTCATGACTGAGGACGACCTCGAGTACGACGATGACAACGAGGATGATGATATCGTTTCTGGGGACGGAGATGGGGAGCTTGAACCTCTCGCCGCCATCGACACGCTCAACGACAAGACCTACAACGCCTTCATCGCCGATGCCGCGACGGACGCTAGTGGCTCACACGAAGTCTTGACTTCCTCTGACGCGCTTGACCCCGAGACCGACAAGAAGAACGAAAACCTCTCCGTTGGCGTGAAGCAGACGACTGGCCAGGAGGATCAGGCTCTTGCCGACCTTACCAACGGCATTGGAATAGTCTCCCTCGGTATCGAGGTTGACCGCGCTTCCATGGTCCCCCACGAGACGGGCGAGGATGGTGCTCTTGCCGGCGAGTGGGAGGTCGTCAACCGTGAAGCCCTCGGCCACTAAGTTAGACCTTTCGCCTTATGGTGATGTGCCCTACCCAGCACCCCTTGATGTCTTGTGGGCATCTTGGGTCTTGAGGGCCTGTACGTGCTGCTTATGAATTGTGCCGGTAGACTCTCGCGTTGTGATCGCTGGGGTTGAAGAGAGTCTGTCCCGCACCTCGAGCTTGACAGCCTGTACCACGGGCCGGGGTGGGTCCCGCGCGCGGAGTTTGTGCCCGACGTCGCGGCGTTCGTGCGAGCGTCGCCGGACGGGTGGGTCGTGGACGGCAACTACCACGCATGCCGGGGCGTGCTGTGGGCCCCGCCGGCGCGGTACGGCGGCGAAGCCGACGACACGCAGCCGCCAGGCGCAGACACGGTCGTGGTCCTCGACCTGCTCAAGCCGCTCGTGATATTCTCGCTGTTGCAGCGCACCCTCTGGCGTGTCACGACACGCGAGACGCTGTGGAACGGCAACACGGAGAGCTAGGGCAAGAGTTTTGGACGATGAGAGAGGGAGGGGATGCGGTGTAAAGTAGGGAGGGGATGCGGTGTGAAGTAGGGAGGGTGCCCCGTTCAATGTCTGGCTGCTGCTGCTCTTCACATCTTGTCACTTCTGAACTTTGCATTGTTCATGTTCTACAACTTGAGGCAGACACCGTCTGATCTACGCAAGGGCACCCATAGGGTCCCAGGGTTCAAGCTTGATCGGCTCCTGCTGGAGAACGTCGACCCACTTCTTGTCCACGAGCGAGGCTGGCGCGACAATCTGGTAGACATACTCGCGGAACCAGTCGGCGGTCATCATGAACCATCCGTCTTCGCCAGACGCCTTGCTCCACGAGTTCTCAACCTTGTACCTTACGGGCCGGCCGTTGGCGTCGACGTGGACGGCCGTGATCACCATGGCGTGCGTGGCCGAGCTGTTCTTGGTGATGAGCCGCTCAGCCTTGTTCAAGCCGAGCTTGAAGCCAAATCCAGCCTCGACGTCGAACAGATCGGTGTCCATGATGCCCTTTGTGCGTTCGAGCGACTTGCCAACGTCACAGCCGAAGAAGAGCGGCGTGTTGGCCTTGATTCCCGCAATGACTGCATCCTCAAGAACCTCGGCCGGGGCGTTGACGTACTTTACTTGCGGGGCACCCCAGATGTTACCGAGATACTTGACAGTGTAGTGCTTGCCATACTCGTTTCGCGGGTCATTGATGAGCGAGAAGCTGTTCTTGGGGTCGAGGCCCTTACGAATGCCGTATTGGGCGTAGAACTCGAGCGGTGTGCCGGTCCAGCTGTGGAACTTTTTGTCCTTGTCGTAGTACTCCCAAGTGAGGGACTCATTGGCCTTGGGAGGCGTGCCCAGCGTGATGGACAGAGTCGAGTACACCTCAGATAGGTACTGAGTCTTGAGCTTGCGGAGCGTCTCGATCGACGCGGGCTCAACGCCAGGAGTGGTGGGGCGAGCGGCGGTACGGAGGGCAAGACCGTATTCGAGCAGTTTGTGCGTGAGGATGCCGACAAAGGTGCGCGATGTAGAGGCGTTAAAGGAGTCAGGGTAGAGCGTGTGCGGGATGACACCATACTTGGCTGGTTGGTTAGCATATCACAGTGATTCATGAACACTCACCGACAAGGTTGTAGGCCATGTCCCACTGTCCACCGTCACTCAGAGGGGAGCCGTTAAGGAACGACCACAGGCGGCCATCGATGGGCTCGTCAGCCAGCTGGATCGCAAGCTCGAGGTAGTAGTTGGCCTTCTCGATCTTGTCGTAGAAGAAGAGGTACGCCTGGGAGAGCTGGAAGTCACCGAGGTTGAGCTGCTCAACAACGTTGTAGCGGAGGACGTTGGCTGCAGGGTCAGCATAACTCAAGGTGGGGATGGAAAGGGGGGATAACAGGGCGGGGGGTTGGTTGAGGGAGGAGAAAGGTGGGAAGCAAGAAGCGCACAACGCGCCATTGTCTTTCAAGCCACCCAGCGTCGGCTCCATAAGGCTTGTGCTTCGACGACAGAACCCCTCCCCACGCCACGCGCTTGACACCCCCACTCACTGGTAGCAAACAGCCAGCAACGCCCCGAAGCAGCCTGGTTGACCACCGGGCCAGGGTAGGCACCATCCTTGTTGACGCCCTTGAGGTTGACGTTAAACACCTTCTCGTCGTCGATTAAGGCCTGGCGATTCTTGAGCGACTCGAGCGGGTCGGCGTTCGAGAGCACCAGGCGGGCGAGGTTGAAGCGTGGGTTCTATGGTGAGCTCGATCGATCGATCGATCCACCTACCTGCTCGTTGACCGCATCCCACTTGGATAGCGTGTCCGTGTCGACGGCCTCAAGCGCCTCAACGCCGTCGAGGGATGGCGCGGTGCGCATCACCGCCGCGCGCTTGTCGATGTACTCCTGCTTCTCGGAATAGGTGAGGGTCATGTCTGATGCGGTCTGCTTTGAGCTCGAGTTCCCCATGCTGGGCTGGCTTTATGTTGTTGACTGGTGAACACCAAGTACGAACAACAAGTAGACTAGTAAACGAGATACGCTGGCGAGGCGGCAAGAACGGCGAGGGTTGTCTCTCTAATTGAGGCTGGGTGACTAGCCGTGATGTGTGACGTCGCCATTTGTCGAATCGTGACGACCTCGACGGGTATGACCGATGAGGTCGGCTCATTCGGCTCACTATCGCCATATGTGACCTGACGGGAAGGCTAGGCCCCGCGTGGTGCAGTGCACCCTCCTTCCCCCCCCATACTCCTCCTTTTAGAACTCGGACCGAGTTTGGGGCTCCTTGCTTGCACAAAGCGCTCACCAAGCCGGCACACATCGACTGAACGACGGCTCTCTGGTCTAACCCGCGCAAAGCGCCGGCGAAGCATTGCCGCATTGCATGGTGGCCGGCGTTTACGGCTGCTGCGGATGTCTCCGTCCATCATCCCCTCGACGCAGTTGATTCACCAACCCTAGTCACTCATCAACGCAACGTCCCTTCCGGCTTCCTCCCCGTCATCAGCTCCATTTACGAGCAGACCACTTCGCGCTGGGCCACACTGCAGTCGAGCAGCAAGGCCAAGGTTGCATCAGAGCAAGTCCGCTGTCCTGAGTACGCTGTCCCGATTCCGTGTCCGCAAAGCTGGCCGTTCGGTTATGGCATGTCAGTATGGGTCGTCAGTTGCACCCCAAAGGCAGTCAAGATGTGGCATCTCAAAGTCCATTATGGTTCGTACTGAGAAGAGGCATCGTGGCCACGGGATTGAGGGGTTGTGTTTGGTATTTTAGTCGTTTCGAGCGATCGCTGTATCATTTTCATCCTCACTCCACAATTGTAAAGAGCCTAAACCTGCGAGATGTACGAGGGAGTGTTGAAGAGCCGGTCAGGCAATCCTCACCATCAAGGTGCTAGACGCCGGATAACGAGTGAAAGGCCCCTTTCGTTGATGTTGGGGATTGATCGCCAAAAGTTGAACAACTGCCGTTGCGCCTCCCGAGATTGTTGAACACGTCGCAACGCTCCCTCATCCTCATCGAATACAACGTCAACGTTCCCCATCCGAGAGACGAAGCTGTTCTTGGCACTACGCGTGGGTAGCTTACAGCTGGGCGCGGGCATAGCGGCGGCGAGCCTTGGGCGGCTTGCAAGTGGGGGCGGGGCCGCCGGTCGTGGGCTGGGGGCCACCGGTCGTGGGCTCAGGGCCGCCGGTAGTAGGCTCGGGGCCGCCGGTGGTGGGCTCGGGGCCGCCGGTGGTGGGCTCGGGGCCGCCGGTGGTGGGCTCGGGACCGCCGGTGGTGGGCTCAGGGCCGCCGGTGGTGGGCTCAGCAGTGCTGCTGGCAGGGGGAGGCGAGCTGCTGGCGGCTCCAATAAAGCCGTACTTGCAGACCTGGTCGGCGGTCTTCTGGGCGAGCATAAGGTCGCATGCGTTGCTGTGGGGTTGTTAGCGCCTACCGTGCCCCGACAGAGAGACTGAACGCACCTGATGAGACAGGGGATAGCTGCCTGCTGGAACTCGGTCTTCTTGTCCACGCAGCTGCACTTAGTGTCGGTGGGGTCACAGCCAACCTTCTGGCCGGCCTGGACCGAGCAGGCAGCGATACAGGGGTCAACTTTGGCGGGGCTGATCAACGTGTGAGCAAGAGGAGGAAGATTGCACGCGCGCCGTGGCCACTGTGCGGCGTAGGGACTCCGCCGCTGGAGCCCAAGCACTTACTCCACGGGGCCCTCGAAGGGAGGGGCCTGAGCGAGGACGGAGACCGAGAGGGTCGAGAGGACAGCGAGGACAGCGAAGAGCTTCATTGTTGTGCAGTGGCGTTCCGTGTGGTGTTGGTTACCCGAGTGGTAGTAGTGGCTCTCAATGCGAAGTGTTGTTGATGGGACTTTCCAACGCGCACGGGGTTCTCTATATGTACTGATTCCTGGAGGGGAGGTCTCGGCTGTGTTCTGATTAGCGTCGTCTATGTGCCGGAGCTCTTGTGCTCTTGCGGCTCTTGCGGAAGCCCAACTGTTGCCTGTCTGTCAGCCGGCTGGTTGTGGTGGTGGTGGCCTGTGAGCTGATCGCCCTGGCCCCTGCATCATGAAAAGACCGTGTGGGCCTGCTTCCGGAGCGAACGAATTTGTCCCTGCCGTACACCCCGCATGCATACCCTGCAGACTAGCGTTCGGGACGGTCGTCACACTGAGCAGCAAGAGCACCGGCGCACCGAGGAGCGGTCAAGTCGCAGCGTTGTTGTTGCCATTTCGATCAGCATCATACGCGTTTTGGCGCTAGCGACGGTGAGGGGCCCATAACCGAACACGCCCTAGTGTGGTTGGTTGCCGTGCCGGGTACGGGAGCTGTGAGCCAGGATGCAGGGCTGAAGGGATGCAGGCAGGCCTTTAGCCTATGGCACTCAAGACGCTGCCGGCCTTCCGCTCTCCAGTCAGCGAGCTGGAGGTAATCCGCATTTGGGAAGGCCCTAGAGGCCGAGTTAGACTGGTGCCTTTGGAATGCAGAAGCAGCCCGCTGAGGCCAGTGGACAGTGTGGGCATATGCCAAGTGGTAAACACTTGCTTTGTTCTGGTCGCCGACTTGTTCGGGATTCAGATGCAGGAGGGGTCCCACATGCTTTTGCAGGTGCTCCCTAGCTTTTCACAGCGGCGCAGTAGCAGGCAGGTAAACCATGCATGGTCGCGGTCCCGGAGTAGGGGCTTTGGACCACACCGGTGCAGCTGATACATAGGTGCATCGGACAAACGAGCATGAACATGTTACTTGGTCTCGGTGACAGTGTTACACACATTCATGCCCTTCGGATGCGTCATGATGAACAATGGCTGGAAGTCCGGGCTCACCTCTGCCTTTGGTGAGGTTAGGCTCAGATCGCTGGCGCTCTGGTCTTCCTGGAGAAGTTAGCTCGCAGCCCATGCGTTGCCAGGTGCATCAAGCATCTTACTGAACCACTGAACCCCGAACAGAACAATGTCGGTGTTTAGAACGTCACCTGTGCCACCTTGGTCGCCGCGGTCCCCACCTGGTGACCACCTTAGAGTACGTCGTTGTCACCCAGCTAGCGCCACTGCTCGTCCCTATCCTTTGCACGTCTTGGATGCGGTGTGCCCTGCTCGCTATCTTGGCTGTGTAGCTGTCTGCTTTCTGGCTTGCTTCAGTAACCTCCTCCAGGTGATGTACCCAGCTCACGATCAAGCGTTGAAATGCCGTAAAGATGCTAGTCGTCTCTGACGTGGTGCTCATCTCTTGCCCTGATCTACCAACCTCGGCGTTGAGGAAAGTTTATCCACCCACACCACCCACACTCCTCGCAGCATCGTTCCGGCGAAGCCATTGCGGGGTGCTGCGCCCTCTGTTCAGGTTCTGCGGGGTACTTGACGCCACCAGAAGGACACTTGCCCTCACTCTGGAGGGCAAAGGAGGCGGCACGAGAGCGGCAGGGCTGTCTTGGCGCCCCCGGTAAGCCGGTCAGCAGATTAAGTTCCTACTCGGCCATCCTTCAACATAACTTAGTGTCCTTTACTTTGGCTCACCGGCTGCTTTGGGCGGCACCCCCCCACACTGGCATCCAGTTGAGGAGGCCAGCCACTGGAGCGTGTGAATGCACAGGCGACAAGAAGGCACATCCACCTGGCAATGTAATGTATGTCACTCGTCACATGCAGCTGCCGGTCGTCAACATGAAGTTTGGCGGTTGGGGAGCACTTCAAGTCGGCACGAACTTGGTGGGAGGGCGGTCAACTTGGCTGAGAAGGCCTTTCTGATATCCGCCGATGGCATCCCGAATTGGCTTCGGAGGAACTCGTCACCTCGAAAAGCGACTGTGGAAGGATCCGTCTTGCTACCCAGGCCTCGGGAAGTCGCTGGCAATGGTGCTGCCGTCAGTGGCTGTCATGGTGGACGTCCAGTCGGTCTTAGCTGAAGCAGCCACTCATGGCTTCTTACTCACAATGGCTTACGCCTATGACCTGCTTCCTGCACTACCCAGCTATGAGCCGTCCTGCTGCCTACCTGCCGTTGAGCAGGTCGCCGCAGTCATGAGGTCGGAAGACCGGGACACAAGGCCGAGATGCTGAGCCACGTGGCTCGGCCGAGTTGAACGTTGAACGTTGATCAGTTTATCAGTAAGGAGATGGATGAGATGGGAGGCTGATAGCGTCAGCATGTATACGTCAGCACAAGATGTCCTTCATGCTCAACCAAGACGTCCGCGAGACCGCATGCTGATAATGGTCGTGAATAGCTGCTATTCCATCATAGCTGGGTGCCCATTGGTCCCGCCTTGCGCGTCCATGCGGTCTCGGCAGACTTGTCCTGGTGTCTCGTCCGCGGCCCCGCGGTCTATCAGACGCGTCGTCGGCCCAAGCCGTCTCGGTGTTCGGCTTGCCATCCGGCGATGACCTCCCCCCCATGCTCGTCAGTCTAGCTTTCAGTGCTGGGCGCTGGCTAACACTAACCGATGCATCCATCCCGCTCTGTGTTTTGTCTTCATCTCACTCACGATCACCTCGACGACTATCCACAGCACCATGTCCGTCATCAACACCCAAGTCACCGAGCTGTGTTAGTAGGGGCTGGGCGCAAACGCCGGGACCTGACTGACGAACCCCGCAGTCGGCATCAAGCACCCCGTCATCCTGGCGGGCATGAACGTCGCCGCCGGGCCCAAGCTCGCCGCAGCAGTTACCAATGCCGGCGGTTTGGGCGTGATTGGCGGCGTGCGTGCAACCCCAAAGTACCTTCGCAGCCAGATCCGCGCTGTCAAGGCGGGGCTCAACGACCCCAACGCCCCCTTTGGCGTGGACCTTCTCCTCCCCCAGATCGGCGGCAGCGCCCGCAAGACCAACAAGGACTACACGAACGGCCAGCTTGATGAGCTCATCGACGTTATCATCGAAGAGGGTACCAAGCTCTTCGTGTCCGCTGTTGGCGTCCCGCCCAAGCATGTCGTTGACAAGCTCCACAAGCACGGCATCATTGTCCAGAACGTAAGTACGCGGCAGGCCGATAAGCGGGGATCCGGCAGGGTCCTGCAACGTGCCAGTGCTCACCCCCCAGATGGTCGGCCACCCCAAGCACGTCCCCAAGGCGTTGGCTGTTGGCGTCGACATCATCTGCGCACAGGGCGGCGAGGGCGGCGGCCACACCGGCGCGATTCCCACCTCGCTTCTCATCCCCGCCTGCGTTGACGCTTGCAAGGGCAAGCTCTCGCCGCTGACCGGCAAGCCGATCATCGTTGTCGCCGCCGGCGGCATCTTTGACGGGCGCGGACTGGCCGCGTCGCTCATGTACGGCGCCGAGGCCGTGTGGGTGGGCACGCGCTTCGTCGCGTCCGAGGAGGCCGGTGCGCCGCCCACACAGAAGAAGCTGCTTGTCGGCGCCAAGTGGGGCGACACTGCCAAGACGCTCATCTACTCTGGCCGTCCTATGCGTGTCTACAACTCGGCTTACGTCAAGGAGTGGGAGGAGACACGCCAGGCGGAGATTGCGGACCTTACGTCGAAGGGCATTATCCCCCACGACCACGAGCTCGAGTCCAAGCCTCAGCGCAGTGTTGAGGGCATGAAATGGGTGGGTGTGGCTGGGTCCCGAGGCCGCAGGCAACTGACGCGATCAGCTTATGGGTGACGTTGCGGCGCTTGTGAACGACGTCCAGCCTGCCAAGAAGATCATCGAGGACATGGTCAACTCGGCGAAGGTGCAGCTCACCAAGGGCTACGGCGACATCACCACCAAGGCGAAGCTGTGAGGCCGATGTGGTCGGTTGTAGTGCATGATAATGTATGGGCGTGGCATGTGGCATGGCAGAACGATTGTGCACTGTTCTGGTGTCTTGAATAGTAGTTGTTCTTTGCAGGCTGAGGATCATGACGCCTACCTCGGAGAGCTCGGAGAGCCAGCAGCAATGCTCACATGGACGCAAATGTCAGTGTTTGATGATACTGACTCTACGGTAGACACACCACGCGACTAAGCCGCTGCGGTCGCGTTCCATTGCGGGCTTTGGATTAACTTCGGGATGCCGTACAAGGAGGAGCCGTCGTCAACCCTACTACGACTCGACTAAGCTGCGGAAGCACCAATACACAGACCAACACCCAGATCCCGATCAAACCCCGCGGGACCCCTGGCGCTTCGGGGCCAGTTCAAACGCACACGGAGCAACCTTGTTGTTGACACCCAGTGGACATGTTTGTGCAAGGGGAAGGCTGGCGCGTGGGCATAAGTAAACGCGGCAGCCTGACAGCGCCCCCATCACCCACACCGCCATGAAGCTCCTCGCCACGCTCGCCCTCCTCTCCGTCGTCGCCGTCAACGCAGCTCCCGCTGACGAGCACCGCGCCCTTCGCGAGTTCTTCGCGCGCGCCAGCCCGCCCGGACCCAAGCCCGGCCCACCCGGAACCGGACCCAACCCCGTTGTCACCTGCGGCTACACCCAGCTCTCGTGCTGCGACGGCAAGTTCTGCTCGCCGTTCTGGGGAAGGTGCCCGCCCGCCAAGTGGTGCAACTACCTCAATCCCTCGTCTAGCTGCCCTAACGGCGTCAAGAAGTGCTGCAACGGCTACTGTCCGCCGGAGGGCAATGAGAGCTTGTGCCCGCTGCCAGAGAAGTGCCCAGGCATTCACCCGCCCCCTAACAACTAGACGAACTCGTGAGTTTGATCGCGCCAGACTGCACTGATGCGATATCGCAGTGACCGCAACAGAGGCACGCGGTGTTCGAGTGACCGTCCGTGGTGTGCGCGTGTTTCATAGTGGCCGTCATCTGCCCGTTGTACTTATGTAACCTGAAGATGAGAG
Organism: Vanrija sp. TS_01; assembly: GCA_026725045.1. Lineage (NCBI taxonomy): Eukaryota > Fungi > Basidiomycota > Tremellomycetes > Trichosporonales > Trichosporonaceae > Vanrija > Vanrija sp. TS_01. The sequence continues at coordinate 91,055 of JAPKIE010000003.1, forward strand.
AGCAGAGAACAAGTGGTAGCTTGGCAACGCCCCGAAGAGCGTCGTTCCGCAGTGCCTGCTAGTCGAAGGTTATGCGCAAGACGGCCACTTTGACGCCAGCTGACCCGAATGAAGACACGGGGATATGCCCGCGCGACTCTCATCTCATAAGACCGCACGTTCGCCTCCTCACCTCTCGCTCCCGAAACCACCCCCACGCCCCCGAATACAATGAAGCTGCTAGCCACCCTCACCCTTCTTGCACTCACTTTCGCCATTCCGGTCGACGAGAACAACCAGCTGATCTCGCGCGCCGAGGTCGAGTCTTACATCCGCTTCGGCAAAAAGGTGTGTGGCGAATTCCAGCGCCCTTGCTGTGACGGCTACTACTGCGCCAACTCGCTCGACCCGTGTCCGAACAGCCAGCTCTGCGACCTCCTCTCCAAGCTGCAGCCGTGCAACCCTGGCGTTAAGCCCTGCTGTAATGGCTTCTGCCCAAGGAACGACAATCCTAAGAACTGCCCCCTGTACTGCATCCCGAACAACATCAAGCCACCCATCTAGTCATGCTCGTGGGTATGGATCTCCCCCAGCGGCTAGTATTGGCGAGGGTCCCAGACCAGGTTGTGCTCTGGTTCGATGCAAAGTCCATTTCATCTTTCGTACAGTCGTCATCAACTATGTAGTGTCCGTTGTTGTTAAGCCGTACAGTGTACAATGGAGTAGGTGCTGTGTGACCTACTTGGATGGGAAGGCGAACATGGTCAGGGTGCCGCCAAACGTCATGGCGGCGACGAAGCTGATGAGGGTGCCGTAGTTGGTGTTACCGAAGGCACCGATGGCTCCGTGCATGGGCGGGGCCTTTAGAAGGGCGGTGGAGAGCGGACCCGAGGTCAGACTGCCCACAGACCGGAGGCTCATGACAATGCCAAAGGCCAGTGGAGGGACATTTTGGTCACCCCGCGCAAACACCTTGATCATCGTCGCCCACATGGCGGGCTGGCATCCAGCCGTCATGGCCCAGACGAGTGAGAAGGCGAGGAGCGCGCCGGGTGTTGTTCCCAGCACACCCCAAAAGATGAGACACGCAGCGGTCGCGATGGCACAGTACACACCCATGACAAAGCGGACCGGCAGCCGGTCGGACAAGTGTCCCGCAAGGAGGTTGCCGGGGATCGTAAGCGCGTTCATGAGCGCGACGAGGGCCGTACCGCCGGGCTTGGTTGCGTTGACGGCGACAGCGAACGACGGGATCCACACGAGGGGGATGAAGCCGCCGAGTGAGGTGATGAAGATGCACGCAAAGGCAACCCAGGGGCTCATGTGCTTGAGCCATCCCCAACTGATGCGTGGAGCAGCGTGGTCGCGCGATGTGGGGAACCGCGAGACAGGGATGCGCCTCTTGTTAAGCAGCACCAGGGGTGCGAGGAGGAGAGCAAAGCTCACGCCCATGGAGATCATGGTCCACTTGTATCCGATCTTGGCGAGGAGGGATGTCACGATGAAGGGGTACACGGTGCCACCGATGCCTGTGCCGCAGATCATGGCGCCCATCGCCAGACCAATGTACTTGTGGTACCATTGGAAGATGTTGGCGGCGAACGGGAGGTAGACTGCCCCCGAGGCCGGGTACAGGATGCCAAAGGTGATGACCAAGTGCCATGGCTGCGTGACGAAGGCGGATGCGACGAGGGAGAGTGCGGCGATAGCGACGCCTGCAAACTGAATGTTGCGCTCGTGCCACGGCATAGCGGCGAAGAGCCTGAGGTGTGAGCATCTAGCAGGGTTACGTCCAACGGCAACACGTACGGTCCAAGAGGCAGACCAAGGAACTGGAGCATGGCCGTAGGGAGCGTCGACGCCATTGTCAACGTCCCTTCCGCGCCGCCGTCCTTGAACATGGTGCCGAGCCAGTACTCATGCAGCACACCGATAGAGTATGGCAGTCCCCAGACAATGCCCTCGGTGAGGCAGGCGCCAAGGAGGAAGAAGAGCGCGGCCTTGCCGCCGTCGACAGACGGGAGGCCGGGGATCTCACGCTCGGTCTCGACAGCGCCGAGCTGCTCGGTCGACTCGGTGGCCGGTTCAGTGGCCTGCAGGCTTGCAAAGTATCCGCCACGCTCGAGTTCCGCGGAGATGCGCCACACAGTAGGCGTTTCGGCCGGCGTGGGAGGCGCACTGACGCCCATGCTCGGGGCGCTCGCGACGCCAAGCGAGTCGGGCAGTGCAACCGGCGACGGCGCTGGAAGCTTGGCCTCGAACTCGGCGCGCTCATCTTCGTCATCAAAGGGCGAGTCGGGTGGCGGTGTGAGCTGCGGGATGGCGATGGTGCGGTTGGCAAACGCGAACGACTCGGAGCGGCTGCCCGAGCGAGACGCACGGCGCTCGGCGATGGTCATGCCGGCCGTCGCGGCGTCGTCGGTGTCTGCAGTCGCGATGGCGCTCGACACCGCGGCCGAGTCATCATCGTCGCCCGCGTCGAGGGGCGTGAGCGCGAAGGCCGACGCGAACGGACGCGTCCCGGCAGCACCGGCGGCGCTTGACCGCCGCCGCGCGCGCGAAAGATTGCCCAGCTCAATGCCGCTGGCGGTGGCGTCGGTCTCGTCGTGGCTGTCCATCGTGTCGGGTGGCAGTGTGGAGGGCAGGCAGGCGGCGCAGCTGTCGATGGCTCGGCTTGTGGTCCTGCCCAGCGGCAAGCCCGACACGAATGGCGACGTGGTGAAGAGCCCCCCCGCACTCCGCGACCCACGCGTCTTATACATATGACTCGAGGCATGCATTTACCGATGATACCAAACGCACAAGGCAGAATTTGTCCTCTGTACACCTGAACCACCATGCTGCCGCCGCCATTTGTGGCTGCAACCCGGGGCCAGTGGCGTCAACAAAGATCCAGACCCGGTCGGTACCCAAGCCGAAGCTAAGGGTCGGCGGTATGGTTATTCTTCCTAATCCCTGTCTCTGCCCGCTCTGCAAGCGAGGTGGACGTGTCTGCGAGGCAGACGGACTGAAGTCATCTTGTTCAGGATGGGCACGTTGCTCAGGAATGCATAGGGAGGCATAGGGACTGGTATTGCACACCCGCTGCACCGCCAGGCTTGGACAACCAACATGTGTCGTGTGCCTTGGACCTTTTGTTCAGCCCAAACCCGTGCCGAGGCGCACTGGCGACAAACGACACGCAGCGCGGCACGGCACGGTACAAGTGGAATGTCGGCATCGGGCTTACCCGACACACCAGGAATGCTGCAGCCCTCTGTCCACTCGACGATCTCCCGCCATACCCGTGTTCAGGCTGTCCGAATTGTAAAGAACGTGGGCCTGGACTGTTCGGCGGCTGGGCAGTGAATTTGGCCAGCGGGGAGCCACTACGTCAACGGCGACCGACAAGATCGCGGTGGGTTGTGTGAATCTTACCCACTATGGCTGGCAAGTGGGCACTGCCTCACAAAGCGCAACGCCGCGACGCCCAACTCGATGCAATCGATATGAAGGCACATTTGTATTCAGAGGTAGCATGCCCGACCATTCGACCTCGGTGGCTGCGCGCGTGGACAACTTGTGGCAAAAAACACCAGGCCCGACAACCCGCATTGCAATCGGTCAGCGCGCTTGCAAAATCGGTTATGAACGGCGCTGCGACCGACATGACAGGCGCGTCGCAGGCGCGTCACAGGCGTGGAATATACGACGCGATACTTTTTCCTGTCATTTAGGCGTCGTATGTAAACCACCGCGCTCCTAGCGGTGGCAGCATGGCTGCATCCGTCCCTCATTACAACATGATACATAATCTACTCGCCTACTCGCCGTCAAGGGGGTAGGTCTCAACCTGTGAGTTGACCTGGATGCCGCCGCGCTTGATGTAGTCCGAGTCGGGGAACGGGCGCTTCCAGCCGCCTTCGGCGACGGGCGTCGAGAGCCACAGACGCAGCAGATGGCGGCGGGGCGCGGGCGGCGCGTAGTCGACAAACGCGGTGCGTGCGTGGAAGACGTGTGTGTCGGCCAGCAGCTGGATGTCGCCGACCTGCAGGATCATGTGCAGCGCCAGGCGCTGCGCCGTGTCCTCGAGCACCTGGATCGCCTCCTTCTGCTCCTCCGAGAGCGCAGGGATGAGGCCAGCCTCGACGTAGCGTCCAGTCGACTTGACAAAGTACGGGTCGTAGTGCGAGATGACGTGGCCCTCGTAGTAGTAGAAGACCTGTTAGGTCAGCGACGTGCAGACGACTGCGTTATGCACGTACCGCCTTGCGGAGCCAGCCGTTCTGGCCGTCGCTGTGCTCGCCCTTGCGGTCAAAGTACCAGTTAGGCGTAGCGAGCACCTTAGCGACGTCAGGGCGCTCGGCCTGGATCGTGTTCCACAGGTTGTGGGCCGACACAATGTCCGACTCGCCACCCTCCTTGGCGCGGTGGAGGCAGAGGAGGCCAACGATGTCGCCTGCGTCGGCGTGGAAGAACTGGCGTGCGTTGGTCGAGTAGATGCGGACCTTGTGGATCTGCGTCGGGTCGTTGCCGAGGTCCTTGACGTGGCCGAGCACATGGCCCTTGCCGTTCTGGCTCAGCGTGTAGCCAAAAACGGTGCCGATGCCGATGTAGATTGCAGCACTCTTGCGCACGCCCCACTTGTCGACAGGCAGCCCCTGCAGCAGAGCAACACCGCGGCCGTCGATCAACGACGCACGGATGGAGAGCAGGAACGCCTGGACCTTGGGGCCAAAGTGCCATGTGTCCTGGCTGTCAGCTCGCACACGACGCTGTACACACCTTGGTGATGGCCGTGATGGGCTGGCCGGTGGCCTCGAACGAGGCGTATGCGTCCTCGAGCTCGGCGATCAGCTCCTCGGTCCACTGGTGCTTCCAGTACGAGGGGTTCTCGATCAGCTCATCGCGCGTCCACACGGTTGTTCCGACGATCTTCTTGGGAAAGTTCTCGTACGGCTCGAGGAGTGAGAACACTGGCTCATGCTGCCCGGATGTCAGGCCTTGCACGTTTGGCTTCCAGGGGGTGGAAGTGGGCGCGTCGGCGGTAACGGGGGTAGCGATGGGGGCCATTTTGGTGGAGTAGGTTGGAGAGTTGTCTGGTCTTAGCGTCGAGTCCTTTTACACGCCATCAGCCTATCGCTCTTGGTGGCCGATGTGGAGGTGGCTGGAGTGGAGGATTCAACTGTCTGATGCTGAGCGAGTCCCGAGACGCCCCGGAGCTGGCTGCTCAGCACCGAGAGGTGGTGAGTACGAGGTCCTGGGTGATGAAATCATCTGACGTGATCAATGCCACAATGCCTTGGCTATAGTGCCTCCCCCACTCAGGAGATATCACATCCGTCCAGGAGACCCTCGGCTCGGCCTTATCACCAGCCAGTCGTTCTAACTCTCTACTGCTGGCTTTCGGCTTCTTACTAAAGCACGCGCCGCACACGCGCCCTCAGGTCGCGTCGCCTGCCATTGACGCCATTGACGTGCTCTAGTCGTCATTTCCTCCACACATCACTCTACTTGCTCGCTCGGCTCTCGGTGTAGCCTCCGTTCTGCGCACCGAAACGAAACTGTCTCTCAAGCATGTACGCTGGCATGTGCGTGTCAACAGACCCGTCGCGGTCCCTGCCAATTGACAACGTCGTGCGTGCCGGTCGCTCGGCCTGAAACCAACCGCCCGAAGCAGGACGTCACCAAAACCCAAGATTTCCGAGCCACAATCTCGACAAGATCCAGTGCGGGCAGTCTCGCGCGATTGATACACTCAAGCTTGTACTTGTAGCCTTGTAGTCGAACCGTCTAGTCCAACAACACACATTTCACCATGGCACCTCTGAACTTCGCCTTCTGGGTCCCCAACGTGTCGCGCGGCCTCGTCAACTCCAAGGTGCCGCAGAGGACATCCCATGACCTCGACTACAACATCAAGCTCGCCCAGATCGCCGAGGACAAGGGGTTCACGTTCGCGCTCACCCAGATCCGCTTCATGAGCGCGCACGACGGCGACGAACAGTACGAGGTGGGTTGGCGGCCCCATACATTGGCTGACCCATCAGTCTGTTTCCTACTCCCACGCGCTGCTCGCCCAAACCAAGAGGCTCAATGTCATCGCCGCCATCCTCCCTGGCCCATGGCACCCCGCACTGACCGCCAAGACGTTCGCCTCGATTGACCACTACACCGGAGGCCGTATCTCCATCAACGTCGTCTCGGGCTGGTACAAGCAGGAGCAGGCCGCGATGGGCGTCGAGTGGCCCGAGGTGAGTAGCTGGCGTGCCGCTTCGAGTCGAGCTCACACAACCTAGCACGATGGACGATACGTTCGTTCGACCGAGTTCATCCGCTCGATCCGTGGGCTGTGGAACGAGAAGTCGTTCTCGTTCGACGGCCAGTACTACAAGTTTGACAAGTACTCGATGGAGCCCAAGCCCTCCATCCGAGCCTCGACCTCGTCGCCGTCCACAAAGCACGGCAACCTGCACTCAGCCAAGCCGCCCGCAGAGGGAACTCGCGGGCCGATCATCTTCATGGGCGGCAACTCGGCTGCCGCCCGTCGTATGGCAGGTACCGACGCCGATTGGTTCTTCCTGAACGGTAACGACGACGAGACATTCTCCAAGTGGATCTTGGATGTGCGGGCGAACGCCCATGCTGCCGGCCGGCGGATCAAGGTTGGCATTCAGTAAGTTGACGCTCTTCGTCAGCGGTCACCGCTGACACTGGTCCAGCGGCTTTGTCGTCGCCAAGCCCACAACAGAGGAGGCCTACCTTCAGCTAAACCACATTGTCAACGGTGCCAACCCCGAGCAGGTCAGCCAGCTGTACGAGGCCTTCAAGGAGGCCGGCAAGTCGGCTCCCGAGGGCGAGGGCATGTGGGCCAAGGCCAACTTCAAGGACTTGGTTCAGTACAACGAGGGCTTCAGGACTGGCCTGATCGGCAGCTACGACGATGTGGCACGGCGTATCATCCAGCTCAAGGCTCTGGGCGCTGATCTCGTCCTCACTGCCTACCTCCACTTCCAGGAGGAGCTCGCCGAGTTTGGCGACAAGGTCATCCCCCTGGTGCGCCAGTACGAGCAGGAGGCTATCGACAGCGGCGAGGCAAAGTCATGGCCCACGTTCGAAAACTATCCTGTGCCGGAAGACGTGGCCGCCCAGTGGGCGCACAAGAAGGTCAGCGGCACGGTTGACCACATTGCCGTCGCGGAAGAGTTGGCAGCGTCGAAGAAGCGAACCAACGGTGACGCCAATGGAGACGCTAACGGTGACGCCAACGGCCACGGCGATGCCAAGCGCATCAAGGTGTAAGCTCTGACTCGGTCCACTACTTCAGCCACGGCTTGTACATTACTAGATGGATTCTCAGACTTGGTGGCGACAGTGAATGTGACAACCTGGGGCGGGTGCACATAGCGCTGGATGCGTGGGTCTGATGGCGCTGCGGTGACTTGTGCTCACCATGACGCCACTAACGTTACGCGTGGTATGCGCATGGTTCAATGCATTACTCTATATCACACTGATGCAAGAAGGTCAATGTACAACGTGCGAGGGAATGTGGGTGCTCTATGCCAGTGTCGAGCGGACGGCGTGGGGAAGTGCGGGCTTGACGACCTTGACGACCTTGGCAAGCTTGCGGCTCGGAGGCCAAGCATCCTCGGCGTCCGGGTCGAACTCGAGGTCGTCATTTTCGAAGAGGTCCTGGTCCAGATGGTAGAGCTTGCGCTTCTCCAGGCGGCCGCGCGCCCTGGCAGCGGCGAGCTCTGTGAAGATCTGAGCCTCGGACGGCTGGGGGCGGAGGCCGCCCACAACAAGCTTGTACCCCGACGGCACGTTGCCAGCCTCGAGTGTGTCGAGAGCCGCGCGCACGCCGGACAGGCCAGAGCTGTCGAGGTGCACTCTCTGCGGGACGAGCAGGCCGCGCTCAAGCTGCGAGTAGACGAAGTTGATGATCTCTCGGGCAAACTCGGGCTGCCCGTAGAATGTCGTGCTGAACGAGATGCGGATCTCGTCGACGGTGCGCACGGCGTCCGGGAACGCGGGCACCTCTTTTGGCGAACCGGCGATAGACACGAGGCGACCCGTGGTATCGTCTGCTGGGGCAGTGATGTGGTGTTCAGCGCGCCACGCATTCGAGCCAGCAAGGATCTCGCGCGCGACTAGCGAGTGCTGGGGACCGATGTTGTCGACGGCGAGGAGCACACCGTCCTCGGTGTACTTCCGAATGTTGTGCACCAGCTCGTGGTCCTTGTCGTGACGCTTGAGCACGACGTCGGCGCCCAACGACTTGAGGTACGCGTGGTTGGGTTTGGACGCCGTCGTGATCACCCGCAGGCCGAGGCGGTGGGCCAGCTGGATAAGGTAGATACCAGTGCTGCTTGCGCCAGCAGTGATGCTGAAAGTGTGAGTGCCGCGACAGCGACCCCGCGGTTGAACTTACAAGATCCACGGCCCAGTCTTGCGGCCGCGGCACACGTTCGCTTTGCTGACGGGGAAGCCGAAGCACTTGAACAGGAGCACAGCCGCAGTGAGGAACCCTGTACCGATGGCCGCAGCCGACTGCAGGCTCACGCTCGGGGGCACCTTGCCCACCTGGTTCGCATTGTGCAGGGAGTAGTGCTGGAACGCACCCGAGTGCGGCAGCGCAGTGTTGGAGCAGTACCATACCTAAGAGTGTCAGCAATGTCCGTATGGTGGGGGAAGTGGGATCGGCCAAATCCGAGGGCCACACCGCCGCGATCACTACCCACCCTGTCGCCAGCAACAAGATCCGTCACGCCGTCGCCGACAGCCACGACGATGCCGCTGCCGTCCCGACCCATGACCTTGGGCTCCGGAGTGAGTCCAAAACGGTACTTGACGCCCTTCCAGTCTACGGGGTTGAGCGCCACGTAGTGCGTCTCAATGAGGACCTCGTCGCTGCCGACCTCGGGATGCGGGTGGTCCTCGGTCCATGTCCAGGCGTCGGACTTGGGTTTTGGGATGGCGGCGAGGAGCGCATGCTGGCGCCTGTTGTGCCGGGTCATGGTGGTGTCTAGCGTGTGCGAGACACTGTTGTCGAGAGGCAAGAAGATCTGCGCCTGCTCCTCCGACTGTCCCCACTTATTGTCGCGGTCGGGAGTCGGTGTCGTGATGTCGGTCACGGGCTCGGCCGACGGTGCTTACTCAAGGGCAGAGATGAACTTTGTTGTGGCTTGGAGACACGGTGAAGTCCGATAGCTCGTCGACGTGCTGTCTCTGGACGTCGAACGCAGTGGTTGTGCGTAGCACTGGTGGTCCGTCGTATCTCCTGTCTTGCCAGCAGACAGATCACTTGGCCGTCAACTTTTCTTCGCTCCTGCAACAGCGAAAGCAGTATCCATGATGAGTGTCAGTACGGCCTCCTCCACCTGGTCCGCGCAGCCGCCTCGCTCGCCTCTGCGCCGTGATGGTGAGCATAGTGGAGGTCAGTCAGCGGCATGGCGTGAAGTGGTCGGTGGCAGCAATGACGCTCGAGACGCAACATCTCGCGTCATCGTGGCAACTTGCGGCCCTGGTTTGCAAACCGCTCTTTCACCCGCCGAGCGCAGCCGCAGCACGACCCCAAGCAACAGTTGCCGGCACAGAGGAATGCATAGTCAGTCCATGATGGTCATGACATGCACGAGATGGCTCTGCCGGCGGCCACGCGAATGCATACCAGGCATGGAGTGCGCGAGCACGTGACAGCACTGATATGGGGGTCTTGAATCTTGTTGCGGCCTTTGCCCTTTTGGACGGCCATTGATTGATACTTATCTTTCCCAACAACCGTCTGCCAGCCGTCAGCCAACTGACATACTTGAGGCTTGAGGTCTATTGTTCGTCTCCTCCGTCTTCGCACCGCTCACTATTGTTGTTGTCAAGGAGCTGGCCTTCCTCGCTTCGACTCCGCAGTTCTGACGCAGGCAACTAGACCGACGATACCCACTAACGCTGCACTGAAACCAAATCACCCCAGCCAAAGTCGTCTACCTCGCCTACAGCGACCGGTCACAACATGATCCACCATACCTCTAAGACCGACCAGCCAGACCCCTGTCACTCTGCACGCACATTCGAGGGTTGGGTTTACACGTCTCTGCTGGATATCGCCCACCGCTCACGCGTGGCGGTTTCCTAGCCTTAGGCCGTGCACGCTGCACCGGCCAGTTGGCAAGTGGTGACATGTCGCCATCGACGCCGATCTCTACTGTCATCGCCCTTCCGAATCTTGCAAGGCCATAGGCGGCAACCTCCACCATGTGATCTCCACAGCTGGCTTGTTTATAGGCAGCCGGGTCGAGACCAGAACTCGCCTCCGCACCCCCTCACAATGGCCGACACTGGAAGCAAGACAGAGCTCGCGCAGCCCTTCGAAAAGCGGGTATGGTACCGTTCGCCCATCACCGCGGCCGTCATCATAGGCCTGTGTAACTTTGCCGCTCCTGGACGTGAGTGACATGCACGCTGCCCCATCTCACATCACAGTATGGGACGCGATGAACTCGCTCGGCGCGGGAGGCCAGCAAACTCCGTGGCTCGTCAACTCGGCCAACGCGCTCACGTTCGCCCTCATGGTCCTTACCTCGTTCCTCGGCTCGGCCATCACGTACGTAGCGTAGCCCTCGCTCCAATTGACGCTCCAAGTGACCTCGTCGGCGTCAACTGGGCCCTCTTCCTGGGTGGAGTTGGGTACGTGCCCTACCTCGCGGGCCTGTACTGCAACTCGGTCTTTGGCACCAAGTGGGTCATTCTCTTCGGTGCGACGACATGTGGCCTCTCCGCCGGCCTGTTCTGGGCCATCGAGGCCTCCATCGCGTTCAGCTACCCCGAACCTGAGCGCATGGGTCTCTTCCTTGGCATCTGGATGAGCTTCCGTGTGCTCGGTCAGATCGTCGGCGGCGCCATCAACCTCGGGATGAACGTGGACAGGGACACCGAGGGCTCCATCAACCCAAAGGTGTACCTCGTCTTTGTTGGTCTCCAAGCCGCCGGCCCCTTCCTGTCTTTCCTCATGCCCAAGCCCCACTGGGTTCAGAGGCGTGATGGCCAGCCAGTCCGACTCTACACGAACATTCCGATCCTGCACGAGCTCTGCGAGACGACGCGGGTGCTCTTCTCCAAGAATTTCCTGCTCCTCACCCCACTCATCATCGCCGGCATCTTCCCCGAGTCATTCATCTTCACCTACATGGCCTCGCACTTCACTGTCCGCGTGCGCGCGTTGGGCTCGTTCATCGGCGCCATCGCGTGTGTCATTGTCGCCAACATCGTCGGAACGTTCCTCGACATCAGGCGCATTACCGACAAGACCAAGGCGCGCGTCACGTTCGGCGCACTCATGGCTCTGATGGGCGGATGGTGGATCTGGACCATTGTCCTCGAGACCAACTTCCCCAACGGTGGTGAGGCCATAGACTGGAAGTCAGAGTACTTCGGCCGCACGTTTGCGCTCTACATCCTTCTCATGTCGACCTACCAGTGCTTCTACCTCTACGTGTACTTCGTCTCGAGGCAGATGGCGAAAACCCACGCCGACGCAGTGCGCATTGCGGGTCTCGTTCGAATGGTTCAGAGTGCGGCCCAGGCCGTCTCGTATGGCACAAACTCTATCGAGAGCTTTGCTCTGCTCGGATCGGCTGCCCTCAACTTTGGTCTTTGGGGCCTGTCTATCCCCTTCACCATCGTTCTCATCCGCAAGGTGGGCATCACCCTAAACGGCCCGCCGGCCGACCGCGGCGATGATGAAGAGGACCACATCGCCAGCGCCCCGACTCTGACGCAGACTGACAGCAAGGAGCAACAGTGGGGCAAGTAGACATTGTATTCCTTAGATGTACGATGAGATATGTTTCGAGAGGGCGGAGTATCATACAGCCAACGTTCAGCGCCTCACAAACCCTACACAGCTTAGGCATACTGCAACCCGTGTCCGAAGCGGTATGTCGGATCCTTCGTGTCGAACGCCGTATCCGTCCTACTCTCCTCGACAGCCTGCATCGAGCGGGGAAGGTCGAATGGCAGCTTGCCCTTGGGTGGGTGGCCATAGAGTACATCCACGAGGGCGGGCTCCGACACACCAAACGAGAGCAAGAGGGCGGTGGCGTCGTCCTGCAGCGACCCCAGGACCGGAGGCCGCTCAGCGTAGATCTCCAGCACGACAGGAGCCTTCTTTGCTAGATCGGCGACCCTGTCCAGTGTCTCCTCGTCAAAGTCGAGCCGGCCATGGTGGAACCGAGCACAGAATGCGCCCTTGCCCTTCTCCTCCCAGGGCGTCTGAAGGCGAACGACGGCTACATCCGCCTCGTCCACCGTCTCAGCTCCGTTGACTCCGAGATCGGCGGCGCTCTGATTGAAACCAACGAGGTGGACCTTGTCTGTACGCGAGAGTGGTAGAAGTGGCTTGCCGGTACGTGCGTCGTTCTTGAGCAGCGTGACGGCGTCCTTCTGCGCGGCGAGGCCGGCGGCCACAAAGTCCTTGCGGCCGACAATGGCACTGGCCGCCTCGACGTCGACAAACGGCGACTCGAAGAGGCCCAGCTCAAACTTGTCTCGGAGGATACGGCGCACGCTTTCATCGAGACGCGACTCAGGGACCATCCCGCGTTGCACGGCCTCGATGATAAGTTGCGGCTCGCCGTGCCCACCGAACTGGTCAATCCCAGCATCGAGGGCGGCGACGACACGCTCATGCGGAGTGAGGTGCTCGACGCCATATGCACGTGCGGGAGATAGGTCACCATGCGTCTCCTCAGTGCCATAGTCGATCAGGATGCCCCAGTCCGAGACCACCACGCCCTTGTATCCCAGCTCCTCCCGGAGGAGGCCAGTCACGATGGGCTTGTTGAAGCCCATTGCAACTTCCGGGAAGCGCGTACCCACTGGCTTGGCGTACGCCGGCATCATGTACCTCGTGCCCTCGGCAACCGAGGCCCGGAACGGCTTGAGGTGGTAGTCGAACTGGTCACCAGGGTAGATCTGGTTCTGGCCCCACGCAAAGTGGCTATCGAACCCGTTCTGCAGCGGGCCGCCGCCGGGGAAGTGCTTGACGCAGGCAGCGACAGACCCAGGACCAAAGTCGGCCTGCTGGAGTCCCCGGATGTGTGCCGTGACGAGCTCCGAGGCCACGCTGTTGTCCTCGCCTAGTGATCCCGTGGTGCGCGACCACCGGGGCTCGGTCGCGAGGTCTGCCTGCGGGTGCAAGGCCATGCGGATGCCGACAGCCACGTACTCTTGCCTAACGATGTCGGCAAACTCCTGCATCCGCTTGGGATCGCCGAGAGCCGCGAAGCCGATGTTCTCGGGAAACTGGGAGAACGGGCCGGACTTGAGCGACAGCTGCGGGTTCTCGGTGAACGCATGTCGGGGGTCGGTGGAGATCGTGACGGGGATCCCGAGACGGGAGTTCCGCGCGGCCTCTTGGATCTTGTTGGTGTACTCTGCAAACTCGTTGGCCGTCTCGAAGAAGCCCATGACGTTGAAATGGGACAGGCCGAGCTGCAGCAAGCTGGCGACACTGGGCAGCCCCCACACGGGGCTGACTTCGTCCAGGTCCTCGGACGGGATGATCATCATGTGGAACATGAGGGCGGCCTTCTCTTCCAGAGTGAGACGGGCGACGAGGTCCTCGACGCGCTCATCAGTCGACCTGGACGCGTCGTGGTAGGGGAGGAGGGTGTCGACCGTCATTGTCGGGGTGCGAGCGCTGGCTGTCGGGGTGGTGGGAGGAGCGACAGTCACGAGTGTGGGATTTATACGCCCATCACTTGCGACCCACCGACACGTCCTCCTCTTGGGGGAGACAATAGTCCAAGAACGGGCCCCGCAGACTTCAGCGCGGCACGGAGGCGGCGTCGGTGCTGTCGATGATACCTCGGGTACGGTTGATCTTGGTACGGACTAACTTCACTTCTTCCGAACTTTCGCCGATCCCATACCATACTGCGCGGTCCTGCCATGTGACCCCGGTATTTCTCCTGTCTTTGTCCGAGCATTGCGGAGCCATGCATAGCTCGGGAGAGCACTAAGATGTTCAGCCGGCTGCAGCGATGTATGTTGGTGAGTGGAACGCAATCGCCGGTGTCTGTCTCCTTTCGTAAGCCGCCGAAGAAAGGACGGTTCGGATCGCCAGATCGCCATCCACACGAGCTGCATACAACGGGTGACTACAGTACAGGAGAGGGGTACAACCACAAAGGGTCATCAAGGAAAGTGCTGTTGCTGTCCAGGCTTGGACCAGCCCAGTTGTCACCCAGAAGCTGCTGTAGCTGGGAAAGCTAGCCGCATCAGCGGTTTGCCGTCAACATTGTTTGCTTACCACATCTTGGTACTGGTTCGGGTGGCGTAGCTGGTTCGGCTGGAAGCGGTCAAGAGCATTGATGATACGGTGATGACAGCGCAAGACGTAACGCAGGGGGTGATCGTGCCCAGTCAATGGAACGACGCGCTCCACTGCCGCCGAGGTGGCACGCAGAATCGATATCGTTTGCGCGACGTCCTCCTGAGACATGTGGTTGCGAGCCTTGGTCATTGGCACGATAGCAAGCGCTACACTCACGTGAAAAGCAAGCAGGGCCGGCATAGATAGTGATACCGTCGACATGTCGGAGAGAAAAACGACCTCTCCGCTCACCACAAGTTCCAGTATAACGTCTCCACATTCCTTGAAAAGACTGAGGATGGTGGAGATGGTTGCCACACCATTTAGGAGACTCACAAAGCACCACTTCATCATCATCATCTTGAAAATGAGTACCATCATGAAGCGCACGACACCGGTTGGCTCTGGCTTGCTGAGCCAGCGTTTCGAAAGCGCAGTGACTCTCTCCACTGCCATGGAGCAGACCGACACATCATCCACTGGGGTGTTGTGTGGTGGCCGAGGATTTGAGTAGTCTCCAATCTTTTGGTGCAATTCCCAGTATCTGGGGTCATCAGCCAAGTGCATGGGCTGTGGCAGGTAGCCGGGTTCGACTACCGACTCTGTTAAGAAAACCTTGAAAAAATCTCCGGAAACTTGGAGGTGGGCATGGTTCTGTGCCCACACCTGGAGCTTGGACGCAGGTGGGATTGGACAGCCCATGGAAGGAAGTCGGAACATAACTCCATACGAGTTGTCCATAGCAAATGCGGCTTCGGTCAGCATGGATATGCTCGAGACTCACTATGTGCCACTCTTTCGGCATTAACCTTCGCCCTTTCCTTCTCCTCATCCCCGCCAAACGTGGATGGATCCCAGTCATCGAGCTGCCACTTGACCCCGAGCTGGCATATGCACCGTGTCGCGAGCCCAAGCTTGAAGTAATCTGTCGGGTCCTTTGGTCGCTTCCAGTAGACAAGCGTCAACAACGCCTGGACCAATGCGAGATCGATATCGGCGTTCCTCATGGCGCGCGAGATACCCGTTTCCGCCATGTCAAGGCACCAGTCAGCCAGGTGGGGTCGGAAAAACCGGCACGAGGCGTACATGATGGCAGTAAACAGAACTGGGGACCGGCGCACTCGCTCGTACGTGGTGTAGCGGTGGTCAAAAATGTGAGATGATGGGGAGACGTGCTCAGTAAACATCTTGTAGAGCCACTGTGCCTCAGGTTCAGAGAGCATCGCGACACTGACAGGATCGGGGATAGACAGATTCGTGGCCTTGTTGTGTTCTGAGACCAGTAGGTCCAGGATTGTCGCAGAAGTGCTCTTCTGCAATTGCTGTAGTGCAGCGTTCGGCTCATCATCACGGTCCTCAGGGTCGACTGAGGGGAACCGGCTGTCGTCGTAGCCGATGCGGGGTTCAAGATAGGCCTCGAGTGTCTGTTTGGCCCGGGTGGGAACCACTTCGTTCATGTAGAAAGGCCGGGCGACTGGAAGACTCTCGTGCTGCATTTGGCTGGCGGACGGTGTCGGCAGAAACGATGGAAGCAGGCCGTCCAGTGTCGCAGTAAGCTGGTCATGTGCCACCAGGGGTGGCGACGCCGTGGCGTAGGCCTCCTCCGCTTCATGTGCTTCTCGTGAGACCGGTACCCGCCGGGGGGACCCAATGCTCCTCTTGAATCCCTTTGGGGGGCTTTGTTCAGTTCTACCAGCGCATGCTCACGCACCCTCGACGCAGATGATTGTACTTGCAGGTAAGGTTCAGCCGTGTGCAACGTGTGCACGGGGCGGATACTTCGTTCGACCCAGGCGAGGCGAGGCACCGCGTCTGCAGGCTGTCAGAGCTCAAGTGTCGCACAGCTCGGCACCTTCAGCTTTCGGCATTTGATGCATCTGGATCTGGTCAACGGCGGCCGCACGCCAAGTGCACTCACGCTTTCCGGGGGCGCGCTGTTCGTTGGCGTCGCGCTAGATCACCATCAGCGGGAGGGTCAACGGCGCCGAACATGTCGGTAGACAGCTAGCGAGGAGGAGTGGTGACAGTGTGATTGCAACCATGTTCTACCGTACGAGTGTGGTTGTTGACAAGACCAACCAAGGCAAGGTGGTGGGCAAAGGATGCCAAGGCTGGCCACACCGGCGCTCGGTATCTCCGCTTACCCTGGCTCGAACTCGGGGCGTCTCCGTGTAGCGCAGGCACCATTCCTTGCCTTGATTGTTGATTCCTGTTGAGTCAGTTCTACCGACTCTCCGTCTTGCTCGGGACTCTAGATCTACCGTGTGGCCGGGTCATGTTCCGGTGTCACTCACCGCGCTCACAGTGGTCAGGTTGTCAACGCCTTTGGGGGTAGGGGAGGGGGGCGCGGCGGGGCTCAACATCTCAGGTGGGTTATGGATCAACATCTCATAAACAAGGGCAGAGCATCTATAAGAGCGTGATGCCGCGCAGTAGAGGACTGCAGCGACACGACACCCCGTCCTCACAACATGACATCCGCCCAGCAGGATCCCCTCGCGCACCTCCGCAACAACACTTCTCCCTGGTGGTGGAAGGACAAAGGCTTGCGCTCGCTCGCCCTCGGCATTGCTGTGGGCTTCTCGAGCAGCGTCAGCACTGGTGAGCAGCCTCCACTTTCCATGGTCTGACCAGTGTACAGGTTATGACGGTGCAGTTATGACTGGTCTTCAGGCCAACAAGCTCTTCATGGCTGCGATCGACCACCCGAGCCCCACCATGCTGGGTACAATCGTGGCCGCCCAAGGCCTCGGCGCCGTCCCCGGCTTCATCCCCGCAGCGTACGTGACAGACAGGTTTGGCCGCCGTGCGGCCCTCGCGGCCGGGTACATCATCATCATCATCGGTGCCCTCGTCCAGGCATTCACCACCGGCGGGTGGAAGATGTTTGGCGGCCGGCTGATCCTCGGTTTTGGCGGCACCTTTGTAGCCGTCGCGGGCGGCCCATACACCACAGAGATCGCCCACCCGCGTAACAGGGCACAGACGACAGCGCTGATTCAGACCTGCTTCTACATGGGCAGTGTCGTCGCCGCTTGGGTCTGCTTCGGCGCAGTGTACATGCGTGGCACCAACTGGGGCTGGCGCATGTGCCTGCTCTTCCAGGTTGTCGTCCCACTCATGGCCCTGGTCGCGATTCCTTTCATTCCCGAATCGCCGCGCTGGCTGGTCTGAAAGGACCGCGTCGAGGAGGCTCACGATATGCTCGCCAAGTACCACGCGAACGGAGACAAGAGCGACGAGATGGTTGTCTACGAGCTTCAGGAGATCCAGGAGGCGATTGAGCAGGAACGGGCAGCCAAGGCTGTCACATTCGCCACCTTTATCAAGACGAAGGGCAATCGCCGGCGCTTGGCTATCATCCTGGTGAGTGAGCGTGCGCGGGAATGTGAGAGCCGGACTGACAGCCCGTCAGACCGTCGCATTCACCAGCCAGTGGGCAGGCAATGGCGTTATCAGCTTCTAGTAAGCGGCTTCACATCTGAGTTTGAGCTGACACACCAGCCTCGTGTCAATCCTCCGGTCGATCGGGATCACCAACGCGGTCCAGCAAACGGGGTACAACGCCGGCCTCCAAGTGTTCAACTGGGTGTTTGCTATCTTCGGCGCGCTCGTCTGCGAGCGGTTCGGTCGCCGCAAGATGTGGCTCACCTCAGCGATCGGCATGTTCTTCTCCTACGTTGTCATCACCGCCTGCTCGGCTGCCTACGCTAATGGCCACGCACCTGCCGGAAAGGCGGTCATGGGCATGCTGTTCATCTACTTCTTCTTCTACGACATCGGCTACACTGGACTCACGCTGGCGTACCCTCTCGAGATCCTCCCTTTCGCCCTCCGGTCAAAGGGTGTCGCCATCCTCTTCCTGTGTATCATGCTCTCGGCAACCTTCAACACCTACGTGAACCCCATTGCCCTCCACTCCATAGCGTGGCGGTACTACTTTGTGTTCCTCGGGGTCTTGCTGGTCGCTATCACCCTCATCTACTTTATCTTCCCAGAGACCAAGGGCCGAATGCTCGAGGAGATTGCTGTCATCTTCGATGGCGAGGAGGCCACGCTCCACGCGCAGACGAATCTCCGAGAGGAGCGCGATGGGAAGCAGATTCCGTCTCCGACAGTGACCGAGGTCAAGGACATCCACGATGACAACGACAGGCGAGTATGAGGTCTTCCAACACACTCCCTACCGTAAATAGGGGTTCGAGGATCAGGCAAGAGAGGGGAGGTTCGAATGGCTTCACTTGGTTTTGGTGTGGTTAGAGGTACAGACAAGAAGAAGACAGTAGCCATGATCAATGTTATGCCTGTCGAGCTCAGATGTTTGCGCAGTTCGAATGAGGATGGTGCCACCGTGCACATGCAGGAGGTGGCGATCACAGTGCTCACAGTGCAGCCCACACGGGACACCCGATACACAGCTACACAGTCTAAACTTAGAACGTCCCTCGCTCAAGTCAGGTCGCAACACAGAGTGGCCCTGGTCTAACTCGGCAACTTCGCCACCTTCGACAATCACGTCAATTTACGACCTGGTCAGGTCAGCGCGCCAGTGACAGGGGTATGCATATCGTCTCGCGGTGTCCCCAAGGTTGGTTACGACCCAAGACAACCATCATGCTTACTGCCTTCCCCCGCCTCCACACCGTCCGCCGTGGCTCCACGTTGCCAACCTCTTCCCCCCGCGCACGCTGTCGCCATCTACGTGCTCGAGAGCGACATGTCTTCGGAATAGTGTGCTATCATGCGTCACAGCTCGCATGATAGTGGATATCGGGGCCAGGCAATGACGGACTCTGGGGGCTGGTCACTTCCAAAATGCCGAGAATGGAAGAGAGGTAACCAGTCCTGGTGATACCAGCTGCCCTCACGAAGCTATATGAGGGCCAAAGCAAGGTCATCACAATGCCAAACCTCCACTCGCCATGTCGTCCGCGTCGCAACTCGAAGCTGGTGGCATAGCCAAGCATGTTTGGTATCGCTCGCCGATCTACGCGGCCGTCATCATCGGGATCTGCAACTTCTGCGCCCCTGGACGTGAGTGGTGCCGGCGTCACCGCTGACAGCAGTGTGGGTTGCCATGAACTCGATTGGTGGTGGTGGACAGGCGACTCCGTTCCTTGTCAACGCGGCGAACGCTCTCACCTTCACCTTGATGGTGGGGACCGCCTTCCTCGGCTCGACCGTACTGTACGCTGTGACTGCCGGTCCCACACTGACTCGATTCTCAGCAACCTCGTCGGCGTCAACTGGGCACTATTCATCGGCGGTGTGGGGTACGCCCCGTACGTTGCAGGGTTGTATACGAACAACGTCTTCGGCACCGAGTGGCTCGTCCTCTTTGGCGCCACGACGTGCGGGATCTCCGCCGGGCTGTTCTGGGCCATTGAGGCGGCCGTGGCGCTGGCATACCCCGAGCCCGACAGACTCGGCAAGTTCCTAGGCATCTGGATGTCGTTCCGTGTCGCCGGTCAGATCGTTGGTGGCGCCATCAACCTCGGCATGAGTGCCACCCGGGGCTCGGCAGGATCCATCAACCCCAAGGTCTACCTCGTGTTTGTCGCCCTACAGGCCGCCGGCCCCTTCACATCATTCCTTCTCCCGCGCCCGGAGAAGGTTCAGCGCCGCGATGGAAAGGCCGTCAAGATCTATAACGGCCGCAGGGTGTGGGACGAGATCAAGGGGACATGGGGAGTCTTGGTATCCAAAGATATCCTCCTCCTCGTCCCCTTCATTGTGCAGGGCTCCTTCCCAGAGTCGTGGATCAACACATACATGGCTTCTCATTTCACCGTTCGCGTCCGTGCACTCGGGTCGTTTGTCGCCGCTTGGGCCTGTGTGATCATCGGAAACATTGTCGGCGTGAGTCGGGTCTAAGCTCGGAAGGAAACTGCTGACGGTGGCAGAAATACCTCGACCTCAACAATGTGCCACTCAAGAGTCGCGCGAGGTACACATTCATCTGGTTCACCGTCACTCGTGGCGCTTGGTGGATCTGGGCCATCGTTCTTGAGTCCAACTTCCCCACTCATGAAGCAATCGACTGGACCTCCCCGCTCTTCGGCAAGACATTCGCTGTCTATGTCCTGCTCAGCGCCAACTTCCAAGGCCTGTTCCTGTATACCTACTTTGTCTGCAAGACAGGTAAGCAGTGGGGACAAGCGACGTAGCGACTGACGGCCAGTATCAAAGACATATGAGGATGAAGCACGCCTAGCTGGACTCCTCCGCTCGGTCCAGTCAGCCGCGATGGCGGTGGCATACGGGACGAGCTCGATCGAGAGCTTCGCGCTCATGGGCTCTGCTGCTCTAAACTTTGGCCTGTGGGCAGTGGCTATCGTCCCCTCATGGCTGGTCATCCGCCGCATCGGGATTGGCCTCAACGGTCCTGCGGTTGAGGAGGATGACAATGACGAGGCACAGGTGGCGCAGTTGCCCCAATCTGACAATGCCTCGAGCACGTCGGCTTCAGAGGAGAAGAAGTAGACAAGGGACATGCGGTCTGTGGCATAGTGTGTATGAGACTTGTAAACATGTTCCTTGTACCCTCAACAGGCTGTTTGGCGAGGGCGAACGTGACACACATGCATTCGGAGTGGTTGAACATGATGTCGAGTAGAAGAAGGCTGAGTGCGCAGATGGTCACGAAGTGTGCCGTGCAGCTCTTCCAAAACCCCCGCCATACCGGTTGCCATTGCCACCGACGGTGGCGGGGGCGGCTCATGCAAGAACAACCCACTCTTTGAAAGTCACGAGGGGCTATGGCACACACGCTGACAAAGTCCCCAGCCTACAAGCTATTCCGAATGCTGTATTACACCCATGACGCGAACCAGAGGCGTTCTGGTTCTATATGCTGATGGTGGAGGGCGATGTGGAGGTCGCTCGGAAGGCAAACGTGGTGTTTGCGACCAGACTGTACCAAGCCAACGCGATGCGGTGCCCAAGCCATGTGACACTCGTGTCGAGAGTGTGAGCGCGTTTCGATGCGGCGCGTTGTCCTATCAAGATGCAGCGGGGCAAACAGGAGGAACTGGTCCCGACCGGAGCTGAGACTAATGGCGCTGATGATGCCACCTATGGCGTCAGTCAGGGTGACCCTCCCCCACCTTCACCGTCCTTTCATTTCCTCTCTCTCTCCTCTTGTTTTTTATCTCGCTCGATATCAAATCCAAGTTGCCGCTGTGCCTTGTCGCAGTTCGTCAGGGAGGACACGGGCGCCTGTGCCCCGGCTTTCGGATTACACGCACACAGCATCAGAAAATAGACCGAAGTGGACGCGCGGAGCTGAGTCCCGAGCGAGCGCCAGGCTCAAGTCGCCGCTCCTGTCGACTCCCACGCACGCTGTAAACATGGATCAGGTAGCCAAGCACTAGTGTTTCACCATTGCAAACGCGTTCTTGTGACTTTCTTACAACACAGCACGCCATGCGCCCCGTCGCGTTGGCGGTCGTAAGGTGGAGAGAGAGAGAGAGGAAGAGAACGGGGACATTCTTGGATGGCCGCGATCGCAACCACTGCCTTTGATGACGAGCTCAAGCTAGACAGCCCGAGCACTTGCAGGCACCGCAGCTCATGACGACGGAAAAGCCATCTGTAGCTGCGATGGGAGTCGCGACCATCCACGGTCGAGATATAACACCGTCCATCGCAGACAGTCTAACCGTCCACTGATAACCGCAATGTCGACTTCCACCCCCGCCGTGCTCGAATCCGGGGTGACCCAAAAGCGCGTATGGTACCGCTCGCCCATGACCGCGGCGTTCGTCCTCGGCGCCTGCAACTTCGCCGCACCTGGTCGTGAGTTGGGCTTGCGCTCATGCATTCGGTGGCTGACCTGCAAGTCTGGGGCGCGATGAACTCGCTTGGCGCGGGCGGAGCGCAGACGCCATGGCTGGTCAACGCGGCCAACGCGCTCACTTTCTGTCTCATGATCCTGAGCGCGACTCTGTCGTCGACAATCGCCAACCTCGTCGGAGTCAACTGGGCCGTGTTCCTCGGCGGTATCGGCTTCGTGCCATACTCCGCTGCACTGTACTGCAACGTCGTGTTCGGAACGCGCTGGTTCGTGCTGTTCGGAGCCGCGACTTGTGGTCTGTCCGCGGGCTTGTTCTGGGGTATTGAGGCTGGTATCGCCATCGCCTACCCCGAGGCCTTCCGCATGGGCAAGTTCTTGGGCATCTGGCTGTCATTCCGCGTCGCTGGCCAGATCCTCGGCGGTGCTATCAACGTGAGATGGTAGAGGAAGACAGCCCCGCTGACTTCCACAGCTTGGTCTCAACGCCACTCGTGACCAGGCTGGAGCCGTCAACTCCAAAGTATACATTGTTTTCATCGCTCTGCAGGTCGTCGGACCATTCGTGAGTACAGCACCTCCCTGTCCACGTCGCTCACACCGTAGATCGCGTTCCTTCTTCCCCGCCCGCACAAGGTCCAGCGCCTGGATGGCAAGGCAGTCAAGATCTACTCCCACATCTCGCTCTGGGAGGAGCTGAAGAAGACGGGCAAGGTGTTTTTCACCAAGGAGGTGGGTCTGACATGGCGAGATACCCGCTAACGAGCCAGTACATCCTCGTGATCCCCCTGATCGCGCAGGCAGTCTTCCCCGAGTCGTACACCAACACGTACATGGCCACACACTTCACCGTGCGCGTGCGTGCGTTGGGCTCCTTTGTGGCTGCATGGGCGTGTATCATTGTCGGAAACCTGATTGGCGTGAGTGGAGAGCTATGAACAACCCACTTTGCTCAAGCTCACTCGTTCAGAAATTCCTCGACGCGAAGAATGTGTCACTCAAGGCACGCGCCCGCGCTGCCTTCATCTTCATCATGACGACTCGTGGCGCATGGTGGATTTGGGCCGTCAGTGAGTGTCAACACCCACCCTTCTTCCCCTACCCTGCGCTCACACCCCAGTCATCGACAAGAACTTCCCGGGTGGCGGCCAGGCGATTGACTGGACGTCGCCGTACTTCGGCCGTACTTTCGCGCTCTACGTCTTCCTGGGCGCGTCCTTCCAGACGCACTACCTCTTCCTGTACTTCATCATCAAGAACATTGTCTCAAGGCACGAGGACGCGACACGTGCTGCTGGTTTGCTGCGTGCCGTCGAATCGGCCGCCCAGGCGGTCGCGTACGGCACCAGCTCGATCGCGAGCTTTGCCCAGCTGCCCTCTGCCGCGCTGAACTTTGGTCTGTGGGGATTCGCCATCATCCCCGCCTGGCTTGTTGTGCGCAACATTGGTGTTACTCTGCTTGGGCCTCAGAACGACGAGTCGGACGACGATGGAGAGGAGAAGCTGGAACGCGAGCAGGCTGCTGAGGAGATCGGGAACGCGAAGAACTAGAGAGGATTAGACAGCGTCGCCATACATTGTGGATGTTACGATTGGGGTACAGTAAGGTCGGCCGAGAAGAGCAACAGGGATGCCTGCAGGGACTATGCTATGTCTTCCCCCGTTTGAACTTGGCAGGACGTCGAACAGGCCAAAGGTGCTCAGCTATCACGTATGTACGGTCACAGAGGCGTGGAATAGCTGCATCACAGCGGGCTCATAGCATCAGCCTGGGTGTATACATTCTAAGGATGTGCAATGTTGATTGGGTCCGACACACCTCACACCCCCACCAGCCATTATCATCAGCAGGCATCCCGATGCCACCAGCTACCCGTACATGTTTCCTGTCTTGTTCAATACCATGCATCCCCTCCTGCCCACCCGCAACCTCCCGTCGTCTCCCGAAAGGCAACATTGTCAAGAAGATGTTGCAGTCAGTGCCACGCTGATTGGCGACTTTGCCGAAGCCACCCTTGCCGTTATTTGCTATTCCCCATGTGAAGTCGTCTTGGGTGCTTATCTCACCTTTAATCACGTACTCGTCGCGCTCAATGACAACATCTCTCGTCGTTCAACCGCAACAATGCCAGCCCCGACAGGTGGAGGTCGGCACTCGCGGTCCTCGCCTCAGGGAGAGCCTCGGACACACTGACGAACGCCTGACGAAACATGGTGCAAAAGTCCAATACCGTAGCTCGTCCGCGCGGACAGAACCGCGTTGGCCGAGCTGAGCTGTCGAGCGCGCCATAATATCAAGCCAGTGACTGGCCGGCTGCTCTTGCCGCTCCCATCGCACTCACTCACCATGGGCTTTGACAAGAACCACCCCATCCGCGTCGTCATCATCGGCGGCGGCATCGCCGGTATCGCCCAGGGAATCCGTCTCAGGCAGGAGCTGGGCGACAAGGTTGCCATCACAGTGAGTGGACACGGACTGCCTTATGGTGACTGAGCCGGTGGTAGAGCGTGCGTTAACATACCCTCATTAGATCCTCGAGAAGCGTGCATCCCCCGGCGGCGTGTGGCGCGACTCCAAGTGGGCGGGCGCAGGTGTCGACGTCCCCATCCACCTCTACCAGCTCGGCGGCGAGCTCAAGCCCGACTGGCCGACAGTCTACGCCTCGCAGCCCGAGGTACTGGCGTACTGGGAGGGACTGGTGGACAAGCACCAGCTGCGCGACGACTTCCTTTTCAACTCCGAGTACACAGGCTCCGAGTGGGACAGCGATGCGCAGGCACACATCGTGTTCGTCAAGAACACCGTCACGGGCAACAAGCTTAAGCTTGAGGCCGAGGTGCTCGTGTCTGCTGCTGGTCCGCTCGCCAAGCCCGAGCTGCCCAACATTCCTGGCGTCCAGACGTTTACCGGGCCATACTTCCACAACCTCCGATGGGACACGGACGTCCAGCTCGAGGGCAAGCGCGTCGCGGTCATCGGCAACGGCTCGTCTGGTATCCAGCTCGTGCCCGGCGTGGCAGCCCTTCCGGGTGTGACGCTCACTCACTACATCCGCTCTGGTGGCTACTTTGTCCCCAAGCCCCAGCGCAACTACAGCGGGTTTGAGCAGTTTGCGTTCCGCTGGATCCCAGGAGTGCAGCACGCGTACCGCCTCTATCTGCTCTACATCCACGACCAGACGTGGTCGACCCGCCATGTGCAGGAGAGCAGCCGTAGCAGCAAAGACGAGATCTTCCTGCTCGACTACCTCAAGAAGACGGCTCCGGCAGAGTACCTCGACGCGTTGACACCCCACTACCGTGAGCACTGATGACGCTGTATGGGCTCCAATACTGACCTGCCTACTAGCCCTTGGAAGCAAGCGCACAGCGCTCAACCTCGGCTGGCTCGAGTCGCTGCACAGAGACAACGTCGACCTCGTCAACACGACCATCACCGAGGTGCACCCCACGGGGATCAAGACCGCCGACGGCAAGCTCCGCGAGCACGACGTCATCATCTATGCGACCGGCTCGGACGTCCCCAACCAGGGTGTCGGCGTCAACACAAACTTGCACGGCGAGCGCGGCGTCGAGCTCGAGCAGTACTGGAAGTCGATTGGCGGCCCACAGGCGTACGCTGGCGTCGCCGTGCCCCACTTCCCCAACTACTTCATCATCATCGGGCCAAACGGCACCGCCGGCTCGTGGGGCTGGACGATCAACATCAACACGGCGGCGATCGCGCGCATCGTCCGCGAGCTTGTTGACTACGGCATTTCGTCGGTCCAGCCGCGTGAGGCCCCCTTCAAGGCACACAACAAGGCCGTGCAGAACTACCTCAAGCACTCGGCTGCGGCGACCACGAAGACCAACAACTGGTGGAGGACGGACAACGGCCTCATCACCGTCGTCAACCCCCAGGCTGGCTGTGAGTAACCCTGTGCCATACGTGTGACGTTGTCCTGACCCTCCCAGTGGCCGAGTGGTGGAGCAAGCTCTCCACAAAGTGGAGCGACTGGGACGCTGTCCGTGCCGTGAAGGACAAGGACGGCAAGACGCGCCTGACCAAGGTCGATGTGAACGGCATCAAGCGCCGCAGGCGTGTGCTCAAGCTCGCCGTCGTCGGTGCGGTCTCGGCTGCGACATACTACAACTGGAATGGCATCGTCGACTTCGTGACCCAGGAGTCGAACGAGCTGCGGAAGTTCATCCAGGGCTGAAGATTGGAGGATTGTTGTTGTTGATGCATAGACATAGAGGTACAACGGTTCGGGTTTGGCCAGCACCACAGCTACCCCTTGAGCTCGGTGTCGCGGCGGTAGTGCCAGAGCCGCGCGTCCGAGGTGACGGCAGTGTACCCCAGCGCGTTCTCCACCAGCGCGAGCACGAGGGGGATGGTTGTGGTGTAGAACCGCTCCGGCTCGATCGTCAGCCGGTCGTACACAGCGCCAAGGGCAAACTGGCTCTGATGCAGCTTGATCGTGAACACGGGCGGCTACGAGGTCAGCACCGGCCTGGTCTCAAGCCGTCAGTTCTCACCTTGTCTGTCTTGTTTTGATCCCTGCGGCACCACTTCTGCAAGTACTCCGCAATAAACTCCAAGCTGGGCGAATGGCTGCCCTGTATCTCGATCGCATTGCCCCAGCTCACGATGAGGTGGTACGGCGGGCGCTGGAGCAGCTGCTCGGGCCGAGGGTACGTCTTGACACTTGGAATGTACCCTGGCTCGGCCGCCGCCTTCACTGTGGCTGTCCCTACTGCTGGAGCGGCAGCTGTCTGGTGGGCCACGGCCTCAGCCCAGTCGTCCTCTGCCTCGAGCTTGCCGTCGTCCCATACAGCCAACAGTGCAGCCCTGTGCAGCGGAAGACTGGCGCGGGGGTTGTCGCTCTCCTTCCGCGGGAGGACGATCTCGAACGAGTCACGAGTCCACCTGGTCACTGTCTGCGCCGACTCGGCATCCGATGACACATTCAGAAGGACCTGGAGGTGACTTCCGCCCATCTTCGTGAGCAGCGTGTCTGTCCAGCTCTCATGCTCCTTGTCTTCCACGATCTCAGCCAGCGCGCGTACCCACGCGGCCACGAGCCCGGCGACGCCGGGGACGACCCGCGCGTTGCCCTTGTAGCTCCCTTCGAGCGCAGCCACGAGCACGCTCCAGTCGGGTTTGATGATGGGCACCGTGCCCAGCGTGTCCCCCAGGTCGGCGAGCGCCTTCTGCAGCTCACACGATGGGCTTTCCCACTCATCGCGGATGCCGATACGGACCTTGAGGGGGCTGGAGTGGTCAGCGGGTGCGTGTGTGTGGTGCTGGCAGCAGCTCACAGAGACATCGCGATGGTTGGTGTGCAATATCGCAACCCAACGTCATGCAATGCAACGATGTCAAACCACCGCCCTCTCGGCTGCTATGACTCGGAGCAGCGGCAACCTCGTCTGCGACGCCGCGATCGTAACGCCTGCCTGAACGCGGTGACAATGCGATGCCATGCCGTGCATGGCGTCGCCGGCGCTGCGCGGAGCGTTCCGCATAGTCCTCCTCCCCGCCGCCGCCATGGCGGAGCACGATGCGCTAACAGCCGAAAGGGGGGTCCATATCCCCTGCCCGCAGTCTCTTCTTCGGGCCGATGCATTGCCCCACATGCAGACCAGATCCGATCCAAAGGCGCGATGGGCAGTGCGCCGAGCCGAACAGTGCGAGCTCGCGCCCCGAGCACGCGTCGACGCGTACCGCTTACCCTTACGACATCCCGGCAGCCGCGGTAGCTGGTCCGATGATGCCCATTCAAGGACAGGTCGGTTGACTGGTTGCGGGCTGCCAAGGCCGTCGCACCCGCGGACCGCATGCACTAGCATTCCTAGGAGCGCCGACATCCCTTCACAATCCTTCCAGTGGCGCTGCTTGACACATGAAGCAAAGGGAAACCCAGGGCGAGGGTAGCGCCACAATCGAGCGCAGTAACGATGACGGCGCGCGCCCAAGGTCAGCGTCGAGCTCGAGATGGGCAGCTGCTGCTGTCAACTACTGCTGTAGGTACTTAAGACGGATGACTGAGTGGGGAAGATGCACAAACTACCCAGCACACACCACAAACATGCCTCTCGCCCCCGCCGCCAAGCTCAGCCTCGTTGAGAAGAAGAACAGTGAGCGGTGCCCTTCTGCTGGGAGACAGAGCTGACACTGGCCAAGTCCGCGACGAGTGGGACTCGAAGCGTGCGGAGTATGAGGCCGAGATCTCCAAGGTCCTTGGCACTGCCTGGACCATCAACGTTGACCCGCTCATCATTGCGCCCTACGTGGCCGCGAGCGACAGCTATGCGGGCCGCCCGGGCGATGTCATCAACGGGTAAGTGGCCGGCCGTGTCCTGCACCCGCTTACACCCAGCTACTTTGACCGCGCCGCCTCGTCTCTGGAGTACTTCCTCCGCGACTACGCCGAGGGCGCCGCCGAGCTGAACCGCCTCGTCTCGGAGCACCAGCTCTCGCTTGATGTCGACCACGACGGGCTGTACTCGTACTGCGGTCCCTTGATCAAGGACGGCAAGCTGTTTATCGTGTTCAAGGAGGACCGTCTGTGGGTCAACGTCGACGAAGGCCTCAACCAGGACAAGCTGCTCGAGCAGCTGGGCAAGGCCGACTCGGCCGCCAACGGAGGCGAGGCCCGCCTCTCGCCCGCTGCCAAGGCAGCCATCGCCCGTGACTACACCCAGGAGGCGGAGGGCCTGCAGGCTGAGGCGCGTACGATCCTCAATAACGACCAGCTGGTGCTCAACCCCAACTTCGAGGCCGTGTACGTCGCCCTCGAGGAGGTCAAGAAGGACAAGGACCCCGACAGCCGCATCGGCACTATCGCCAAGGCCTACTTCTACGACTTTGTCTCCGCCCTCAAGTACCAGAAGTTCGACTCTGACGACCTCCTGCAGGAGGCGTGGCAGGAGGTCGTGACCGCCAACGAGGTGGCCCTCAGGGTGGTCCCGGCGCTCACTAGCGACGGCAAGCACGGCGGCAGCTATGCCGAGGCCGCTGTCGAGAACGGGGTCCTGTACCTCCAGACCACGCCAGAAAGGTGGGGAGTGAACGTCGACAGCGCGTCCAGCAAGCTCGTCGACACCATCAGCGACGCCGCGTAAAGG
The DNA here is from genome assembly GCA_026725045.1 of Vanrija sp. TS_01. Lineage (NCBI taxonomy): Eukaryota > Fungi > Basidiomycota > Tremellomycetes > Trichosporonales > Trichosporonaceae > Vanrija > Vanrija sp. TS_01. The sequence continues at coordinate 120,292 of JAPKIE010000003.1, forward strand.
GTGAATGGCAGTATGCATTGTTTGTAAATATGGTGCAGGCTCTATGGCCCATCGGGCTTGTTGAGGGGCGCAAGGGCCACCACGGTATTGCTGGCACTCGTCTCAGGCGCATAAGGCCGGTTTTTGTCATCGGTGTTTGCATCGTCGGCGTCGAGGTGTTCACCTTGGCCCCGCTTCCGTCGCAGCCAGTTACCGATGTGGGGGACCATAATCAGCAGGGCACCAGCAAGGAGCGTGCACCCGCAGAACACGCCAGCATAGGTAAACTTGCCACCCGCCGATGTGATCAGCTGTCCGCTCACGCTCGGCCCGATGAGAATGGGGGGACCCGTCGCGCTCCACAGCATGCCGAGCCGAAGCCCAATCTCGCGTGTGGGCGAGATAGCTGCGGCCGATGCCGATACGAGAGTGATCCAGGCTCCAGAGAGGACGCCGTACCCCAGAAGCGCGACGATACCGCCGCCCGAGCCAACGTGGGGAATCCAGGTGGCGAGGACCCATACCGGCGTGGCGAGGCCAACACTGTTAAACAAGTTCCAGACACCCAGCTTGTCTGCCAATACTCCGGCAAGGGCACGGCCGACGAACGACCCTGTCTGGAGGAGCGCGACCGCGTACGCTACCACATTTGGCGTGAGGTTGCTCGCTGCGAGCACAGGCGCGTCGAAGTAGGGTGTGAAGAAGCTGCTGTCAGCTGTTACAATAACTGAGCTGGACCTACTTCAACGTGAACACTGCTGCGCCGAACACAAGAAAAGCATACTCTTTCTCATGCCACGGCTTCCCGAGGTCGCGCCATGCGGGGGGAGTGTGTGGCGGTAGTCTCGTCCGGAGCCAAATACACGCTGGGAGCATGAGGGTGGTGGTGATCCCAGCGATGATGAGGATCGCGTCGCGGAATGCTGGGCGTGAGAGATGATTCCAGGAGGAAGAGCTCACCTAGCTGGTCGGTGAGCTGCTTGATCATGATGGGATACACGACTCCACCCAGCCCGGCGCCGCACACGATAATGCCTACTGCAGTGCTCCGGTGTCGGAGGAACCAATGCGGAGCGACACTGGTGGCGGGAGAGTATGTCAAGGACGCGCCGATGCCAAAGAGCATGTGTGCGAGGAGGAACTGGTAGTACTCGTGCGAGACTGGTGTCAGAATTCAGAGACAGTCGCAGCTCACAAGCAACGGCTACCAGAGCGAGGAAGCACACAACGGTGCCGGAGATCACCAGGCCCCGAGCGCCGTGGGCGTCGAACACTCGCCCCCAGATAACCGAAGGGACAAAGTTGAGAGTGCTCTGGCAACTTGCAATCCAACTGGAGGTGTGAGCCACCTTCTTGTCCGTCAGACTCACGCTACCTGCGACTTAGTGTAGCCTCTCAGCTGGTGGCCGAGGTAGTACGCGTTCAGCTGTCCCATGCTGGTCACTAGCGTCAGCACCGCCCCTACTTCAGGCTCACCAAACCCAAAGACGCTGGCCAGGATGAGGAAAGCGGAAAAGATGCAGAGCCACGCTTCCCGTCCACCGTCGGGCGGAGGTCCCAGCCCAAGTGTCGTGATCGTCGTGCTCCGTTCAAGCGGCGCGCCAGGCAGTGTCGCAAGACTGCCATTGACAATCGTGTACAGCTCCTCGTCTCGGTGGTGGCGGAGGTGCGGAGGCAGGGTAGTGACAGTGTGGAGTAGGTTCTCCAGTTCGTGAGGGAGCTCGGAGCTGTGTTTCCACAGGTGGGGAAGGGGGACGTTGAACAGGTGCTTGTGCTGCTGCCTTTGCTGTGATGCGGTGCACCGCGACGGCGCGCGGGCGAGGGGAACACCAGTGAGGGGGGATGCGGCCACCGTCAAAGAAGCACCCGAGTCTGGAGGGGTAGTCGAGGCATCATTGTTGCTCGTGGTGTCCACAGTCCCAGAGTCCATGATACCGTTACAGGTCTGCCTGGCGTGAGGTGATCAGTGCAAGTGTGTGAATCCTCGTCTGAGAAATCTGTGATGACGAGAAGCATGCTGTCGGTGGGCCCGGCGGCATTGACGTTGGTGATCAAGGGCCACAGGGTAGGAGAGCGAAGATGTCCGTCCGCTTTGAAGGACGGCATGTGGAGAGAGTCGGACGAGGACCGGGTCCATGATGGCGGCGTCTGTGGCTTTGATGGCGGGTGCCTGTTGCGGAGGCGTCGGATGGCCGTGAGCTTATAGGTGCGAGACGGTGGGTCAACTTCGTCACACGAAGTACTGAGCCCACAGATTGGCTGTAGGGCGTCAACCTCTCTTGGGAGGTGTTGTTGTGAGTCTTTTTTGGGAGGGGAAGGTGTTGCTCCGGCCTCGATCGCCGTCAACACTGGTGTGCTGTTCGCTGCAACCCACGGTGTACAAGCTTTGATTGACACTGTTTGAATGCAATGACCGCAAAACCTAAATATTCTAATCCCAGGGAACCTTCGGCGTGAGGAGCCGAAACTGCCGAAAGAGAAACACCTTCGGTGGTGCGCTGGCACTGATAACAGCAGTGCTGCCATGTCTTGTCAGAGGATGAAAGCTATCTAGCAGTCGCACTCATTCTTGGGTTTGTGACGCACCCTCACCGCATGTCCCCTCTCATGCGAAGGCAGTCAACCGTCACAATCATGAGCGCCGGCGAAGTGGTGCCGGTGAGGGCACGGGCGGCGGCGAGGCGGTCAACAGACCGTCGGTCGATCCGATTGATTCAGAAGAGGATTCCGGCCGAGACAATGCCACTAGTATGCAAGCCAGTGCATATGCCACTCTGTGGATGCCGACCTCACTGCCGAAGCCAGTGTAGACTAGCCAGACGCGTCAACAGTGTCCCGCGTCGAAGACGTGTCGCGCGCCGCGACGCGCCGTGCTCCCGCAGCGGCAGGCACGTTCATGACGTCGACTCATGTACTCGCTTCACATCCACCCGCCTCCGCCAAGGCCTGTCCTCTCACATCCTCCACGAGCCTCATCACGTTCACAACATCTTCCACAATGCCCTCGTATCACCTCCGCGCCGGCGCACATCGCCGCCAGCTTGCAGGCCCCCACCGGCATTGAAACCCGTCACCAGTCACGACAGGACACGCGCAGCATAGCCACGAGCCAATCAGGGGCCCTAGTTGGGCTTCAAACGTGCACCAGCTGCCCCACGTTGGTTGACAGTCCACAATCGGCACCTGTCTATTCCGACCGCCCCAGCATGAGCCGCACCCGGCGCTAGGCGCCGTGACGCATCCGCCGCTGCAGAGTCTGGGCTGCAGGTGGTCCAAATAATCGCGACATCCTCGCGGCCATCTCTTTCCCAAGCTGCTTTCTCTTGTCCACTCGCACGACCCGCACGCGACCATGTCCGTCAACGAGAAGGCTCCTGCCGACCTGTCGGAGAAGAAGCAGCACCGCGAGGACGACGAGGTGTTTGTCGACACCGAGTCGCTCGTGAGCGACATTACGCTCACGGCCAAGCGTGAAGGCATCAAGCCGGCTTTCCTCGCCAAAGTCGACCTGCTGAACAAGGCCATTGCGGAGATTGGCATGGGCAGGTACCAGTACGAGCTCTTCTTCTCAGTAAGTATGGGCCGGTGGATTTTGTGCGTCAGCTCACTATCTCTAGGCTGGCTTTGGCTGGTTTGCCGACAACATTTGTGAGTTGGCGGAGAGTCGTACGAAGAGTGCCCTGTGTGGGCTCCGGGGGGGACGGTACCGGGCCGTCAACCGGTGCTGCCTGGCTGTGCAGCTCGACCCTCAGCTCTCAGCTTGGTCGGAATCGTTGCTAACACACGCAGGGCTCCAGGGCATCGCCATCATCATGCCGGCGGTCGCCAACGAGTGGCGCGGATACCCCGAGGTCCGTCTGGCTACTCTGGCCCTCTACGTCGGTCTCATTATCGGCGCGACGTTCTGGGGCTGCTCGTGCGACATTATTGGGTGAGTCGTGTCGTGCTTAGCAGCGTCAGAGGCAGGCGGTGGCAGCGTGTTTTGCGCCGGCTCGCTCGCTCCGGCCGCCGTAAACATCGGCTATCGCTCACATGCCCAGCCGCCGCATTGCGTGGAACTGCACCCTCGTCATCGGCGGAGTGTTTGGTATCGCTGCCGGCGCGACCAACAACTTCACCGCGTTCGCAGCCATGATCGCGTGCTGTGGCTTCGGTGTCGGCGGCAACATGCCGGTTGACGGCACCATGTTCCGTGAGTAGGGTCGGCCCCTGGCTCCGACATACCGACCACCGCTGACGCCACTCCAGTCGAGTTCCTCCCCGGAAAGCAGCAGTACCTCCTCACGCTCCTGTCCGTGTGGTGGGCCATCGGCCAGGTCGTCGCCTCCCTCATTGCATGGGCCTTCCTCGCGCGCTGGGGCTGCGAGACGCCCAAGGCCGGCACATTCTGCACCAAGGAGTCCAACATGGGCTGGCGATACACCTACTACACCCTCGGCGCGATGATGATTTTCCTGTGGGCCCTGCGCTTCTTTGTCATGCCCGTCTACGAGTCGCCCAAGTTCCTCGCCTCGATCGGCAAGGACGCCGCGGCCGTCGATGTTATCCACAAGATCGCCAAGCGTAACGGCAAGGAGAGCAGCCTGACCGTCCAGGACCTCGAGCGCGCTGCGGCGCCATACCTGTCCGCCGAGGAGAAGGGCAAGGTCGAGACCAAGTTCTCGACCGTCGAGCTGCTTAAGAACTCGTTCGAGGACGTGTCGTTCGAGCACGTGCGCGCCCTCTTCTCCACTCCCCGCCTCGCTCTCTCGACCTCCCTTATCACCCTCTGCTACGCCTCCCTCGGCCTCGCGTACCCCCTCTACAACGGCTTCCTCGGCACCTACCTCGCCCAGAAGTACCAGGATATTGGTAACATGAACCTCAGCGACACATACGCCAGCTACACGTACCAGGCAGCATGCGGTATCCCGGGCTCGATTCTCGCTGCGTTCATGGTCGACTGGAGCCGGTCGGGACGCAAGCTGGCCATGGCCTCGTTCACCCTGCTGGCCGGTATCTTCCTGTTCGCTCTTACCCAGGCCAAGACCCAAGTCCAGGTCAACGCGCTCACGTCCATCGCTGCGTTCTTCGAGAATGCGTTCTGTGAGTGGTGTGGCCGTCGGCTAGCTTGCCGACGAGCCGACCCGGCTCGCGCCGAACCGTGGACTTGAGCTGGTACTAACGCTCCCAGATGGTGTTCTGTACGGCTACGCTCCCGAGCTCTTCCCTACCCCGTCGCGCGGCACCGGTGACGCCATCTGCTCGGCTGCATCGCGCGTCACTGGTCTCTTCGCGCCAATCATCGCTGTCTACTCCAAGGCAGGCCTGACGCCCAACGGCCCCGTGTACGCTTCGGCGGGCATTTTCGTTGCGTGAGTCTTGACGTGTCGGGTCGTCATTGCGGAACGGCGCGGAGCGATAAGAACGGCCTCAGCTAACACTCTGCAGCACTGCTTTCATTATGCTCGCTCTCCCTGTCGAGACCCGCGGCCGGACAGCACTTTGAGCGGCTCATGGGCAGCCCTCCCCAAATCACCACCAAACCATACTATATCCGCGGCCTTCAACCGGCGCTATTAATCTTGCTTTAAACACTGTAGCAGTTCAACACTTTGGGATGTAGCGGTCACTCTTCGCCGCCGGCGCCGGATGGGCGGGTGGGCGGGTGCACGCCCGCCAAGACGCCCGATGCCACTCCACGGATCTCCTACTGACCTCATCGGCTGCCGCCACTCGCGCCTCCTCAGATGGCCCCAGCGGCCCCATACGTGCGCTCTTGGCCGGGCGCCATTGTCTCACATGGCCCGAATCAGAGTGGCCCCTGCAGCTCGCTCGCTCCCTCCGGCTCGGCCGTGCCGCGTACAACGAGAGAGAGACTATGCCAAGCTGCAAAGACCGCGACGACGTCGGTTCCAAAATGCCTCACGGCCCAGTCGTCGTCCCACTGCCTTGACCACTGACAAGAAAGCTCGTGTGGTGCGAAGACTTGCGACCCCGACACGGTCGGCGGAAATTTGATGGCTGAGCCCCATGCGTCCTCGTAACCGACGCAGACGACAAGACGAGGGCAGGATTGGTCGCCGTTGTTGTTATCAGGCCCCAGATGTCTCTTGCATGGGGCAGCGCTGCCGGATCTTGGCCCATAAAAAGCTGCGTGCTTTGATGAACCGTTGCCCAGGTCTCCCCCAGTGCCTCGGCGCTGTGGTATACTGATAGCTACCTATTCTCCTTTTAATCCACCACCAACGCCACTACATGCCCTTCCGCCGCTCTTCGCGTACGTCGTCCCCCTCCCCGTCCGCATCCCAGACCGCGTGCTCGCCCGTGAGCTCGCTTGGTCTCTGGCTCGACGACGACAGTGACAAGACGGTCACCAGCGTACGCGTCCACCCGTGCGACCGCGGATACGACACCAGGGCCAACGAGTACGATTACGATGGTGACTACGAGCTTGCGCGCGAACATGGCCTGTTCGAGATTGACATTGTCGTTGTGCCGCTCCCAACAAGCCGTCGGCAGAAGACGACCACGCGCTCAAAGCGCCGCCACCATGAGGCGGTAGCCCATGCGCACGCCCACGCCCCTCTCGACGTGCATGGGCATCCCCACGCGCACGCGCACCACCACCACCACCACCACCACGGACGTCCAAGCTCTCCGGCCGAGAGTCTGAAAAAGTGGTACTCGTCGCTCCAGTCACGTCCAGCATGGCTCAAGTGTGAGTTGTTGTGGATGGATGCGGCGGTGACTTGGCGGCGTTTTGCGATGGCGCACCCGCGTTTTGTTCCTTGTGCGGGACATGGCGTCGCCTCCATCGGACCCACCTCCCCTGCCCGCGTCGCGTCCCTCACTAACATCGCAGTCGGCCAAGCACCAAATCGAACGGCAGCGCCAGTGATCGTCCGCACCTGCGCTGGCCGTCCCGGCACGCCCTGTGCCCCGCGCCATGCCGCACTCCATTAACCAACGCACGGCGCCGACTCACGCTGCGGCACCACTCTCATTCCTGTCTCTTAAATCGCCTCGCTCCTAAGCGCTTACCGCTCCATCCAAAAGCGCAATAGAAGCTCAACCACGTAGTCAAAGGCACCAGCGTGCCTCTAAGTCTTCTAGTAGCCCGTTCCTATTCTCTCTATCCAGTTAGCCAGCGTCCCGTCCCTCCCACCAACTGTAGTTCACCCATCTGTACGCGTTCCCCGCCTGGCATACCGTTTGCTCTCCCTCTCGCGACCAAGTAAACGCGAATCTTCGACAGCAACGCGACGCGTTTCACAACATCTGCGTTGTACGAATCCTAACTGACACACCTCTCTCAAGCCAGCGGCAACCAAGCGGTGAAATACACCCCACCTCCCCTTGTCCGCACTATCCGACGGCGCGTACGCGATGGTCTTCGATGCATGATTGCACAGTACATTCCGTGCCTACAACGCGTCTTGGGTTGGCTATCCTGTCGTGGTACTGCGATGTTCCGACGCTAACCCCGAATAAATCAACCCGAGATCATCGGATGGTACCCCGTGTGGCATATCGGGCGGAATCCATCTGAGACAACCTTGAATGATGGATGGGATTCCAAGGGGAGTAGCGTGTTTTCACCGTTTGACATGTCCATACACGGCACATCAACCGGCAGAACCTGCCCTGGTCGTCCTGGTCACTCTCGACATCCGACGTGCTCAGTGGGCCGTTTGGGTCAACCGAGGCCGGGACGCGTCGAACGCACGGCACACATTGCCCAACTGCTGGCCCAGGTTCGGGCAGATGTCCGTCCGCGGTGTCCATCGGCCAGCCTGGACCTCCCATCCAGCAGTCGTTTCTGGCCGTACACAACCCCCTGTGCACACTGCCGGAATGCTCACATGCCTCTTACTGTTCCTGGTGCGCGTACTAACAGCTAGTCAGGCCAACGACCAGCCTAGACCAGCATGATAACTGCGTTTCAGACACACGTTAGTGGAGGACTGAACGCGTCCTTCCGCGAGGGGCACGGAGCTCACGCAGCTCCACCGCGGGCTACTCACTGTTGATCTGGTGCAAGCAAGCGAAGTAAGGTTCAAGTCGATATAGCGGGGCTCTCAGGCTTGCCAAACTTCACCCACACGCAGCCAGTGTCTCAGAGATGCGGCAAGATATAAACCACAGCCGCATGTTTGTGGGGGGGGGGACCCCAGTCCTCGAGAAACTCACACTCACCATGTCTTCACCACCAATGACCCTCCCAGACCTCATCCTCCTCCCGCCGAACACGTCGCGGACATTCCCTCCACTGGCGCTTGACACGCACCGCAGCTGGCCTCTGCCCAACCCGTTCGCCTGGCTCCTCTCCGCGCCTCTCTACCTCTCTGTCCCCATCGTCTGGACACTCCTATGGTTCGCAATCTACCTCTACGTGTTCCACTACCCAACATGGACGCTCAGCGGGGACTTCGCCAACCTCCCTGGCCCCAAAACGCGCACCTCGTGGTGGGAGGGCAACTGGGCCGACTTCAAGAACACGCCCAACGAGGACGGCGCTGGCGCCGCACTTCCCATCAGCTGGACAGAGAGATGGCACACCGGGCGCTTCCACTCGCATATCGGCAGCCACATGTTCTACACGACCGACTTGACAGCGCTCAACCACGTCCTCAACAACGACTACCTGTTCCCGAAGCCTGACCGCTACTTCAACCTACTCGGCATCCTCGTCGGTCGTAACGGCCTCGCGGTGCTCTCGGGCGATGCCCACCGCCGCTGCCGCAAGGTCATGAACCCGACGTTCAACGCGTCTGCCGTCCGCCAGATGGTTCCGATCTTCTTCGACAAGGCCACCGAGCTGCGCGACAAGTTTGCGTCCTTCTTCGACCCTACCAACCAAGACCGACTCACCAGCCGCAAGGCGGCTGACCCGTCCGAGCGAATCCCGGGAACCCGCAAGGTCGATGTCCAGCAGTACCTGGGGGAGCTCGGCCTCGACTGCATCGGCGCGGCCGGATTCAACTACAACATTGGCGCGGTGGCAGACAAGTCCTCCGAGTTTACCGACACCTGGCGGGCAATGCTCGACTCTCTCGGCAACGTGCAGAAGCGCGAGATCGCCCAGATTTGTGCGGGGGCTCCACTCCTTGAGAAGATTGTGGGTGGGCCATTGTGTTCCCAACTGACTAGCCAGCCCCTCGATGCCCAAGCCAAGATGACGCGATACAACGCGGCTGTAGTTGATGTCGGAAGAGTAGGTGCCACAAGTCGGTACTGGCCCACCTGCTCACCCCCCCAGCGCCTCGTCAACGACAAGGTCTCAGCCCTCAACGCTGCTCTGCACACAGGGGTCGACCCCAAGACCGAACTCGGACGTGACGTCGTGTCGAACCTCATCCTCGCCAACGCCGGTCCCAACGTTCCGGGACACCTGAAGATGAGCACCGACGACGTGGTCGACCAGATCCGCACTCTACTTTTCGCCGGCGCTGAGACGACGTCCGTCACCATGGCGTACATCCTCTACCGACTTGCCCGCCACCCCGAGATGCAAGCCCGTCTTCGGGAGGAGATCATGTCGGTCGACGAAGACCAGCCCAGCCTCGAGGTGCTCAACAGCCTTACGTTCCTCGAGTACTTTGTCCGTGAGGTGCTGCGCCTTCACGCCCCCGTGGGTATCGCACTCCGCGTTGCGGCAGAGGACACGCACATCCCACTCGGCAAGCCGATCCGTGGACGAGACGGCCGAATGATGGACTCAATCATGCTGCCGAAGGGCCAGGCCATCTTCATCCCCATCGCCAACGTCAACGTCGACAAGAGCATCTGGGGGTCTGATGCCTCCGAGTTCCGCCCCGACCGTCACACATTTGAGCCCAAGATCAAGACACCTGGCGTGTACGGCAACCTCATGACCTTCCTCGGCGGCACGCGCAACTGTATCGGGTACCGCTTCTCGCTCGCGGAAGCCAAGGCCGTGATCTTCACGCTCCTCCGGAGCTTCAGCTTTGAGCCGCTCCCCTCCAATCCCCAGCAGTTGCGGATGTCTGGGCTCGACCTGCGGTCGTACAGCGTCGGACAGGGGATTGAGACGGGACCTGAGGTGCCGCTGCTCATGCGCATGATTGATGAGCAGTAGTGGGGAACGACGCGACTGTACAGTAGTAGATAAATACCACGGGAAACAGCCATGGAGCGATAGCGTTCCATGGCTCTAGGGACTTACGATCATAATGACTTGTCTATGCATGCCTCAGCACTCTTGTATGCTAACGACTACCGGGTCCATGGCTTATGAGAGGCTGACATGAAGCAAAGCCACACCACGCCTCTAAGCCAAGCCAAGCCGGCTGTTCCGGTCGGAATTCCCGTCCCGACACTGGCCCGAGCTCCGTGGCGGCTTACACCCTCTCACAATGTCCCAATTGCATCATTGCCCAGAGTTTATTTTCCTCGGTTTCAGGCGACATGTGGCAGGGATCTGAGCGGGGGGCGGGGGAGACGCATCGTCGAGAGCAGAACCAAGGCACGACGTCTCGACGACGGCGGCCTGTATATACAGGCTGTCTCGACGACCCCGCTTTCCATCATCACCCACTTGCGCTGCGCCATGCCCAACTCGTCGCTGCCGCTGTCGGGCGTGTTCGCGCCCGTAGTCTCCGCGCTGGCCGGCACGTCGCTCCTCGTGAGCGTGCCCGTGGCTCTCTGCACCGTCGCCCTCCTCACCTGGGCCTTCCTGTTCCCGTACCGTCGGGCCAGACTGTCCGAAAGCTTCGCCAACCTGCCGGGGCCGGATAACTCGTCGGCCGTGTTCGGTAACTGGCGCGACTTTATGGAGTCGGCCAACGACGACGGCGCCGACAGCTCGCTTCTGCGAGAGTGGACCGAGCCGTGGCCCACTGGCCGTATCCACGGCTTCTTCGGCACGCACATCTTCTACTCGACCGACCCCACCGCGGCCAACTATATCCTCGCTAACGATTATGAGTTCCAGAAGCCCCCGCGCCTGCTCAACCTCCTCGGTATTCTCGTCGGCGGACAGGGACTGCTCATGCTGGAGGGGAACCCGCACCGCCGTGCGCGCAAGGTGAGGAGTGGACGCAGCTGTGATGCTGACGCCAGGCAATGAACCCCACCTTCGGGCCGCCCGCCCTCCGTCAGCTTGTGCCTCTGTTCTACGAAAAGGCGTTCGAGATGCGCGACAAGTTTGCGTCGTACTTCGACCCGTCGCATGATGGCGCTGTGCTCGCTCGTAGGGCTGAAGGCGACGACAAGATCGTGCGTGATTGTTGGAGTCGCGTCGTGCTGACGAAGCGCACAGGTTGTCGGTGGACGGCGCAAAATCGATGTCCAGAGGCCCTTGGCTGAGTTTGCACTCGACATCATCGGCACGGCAGGCTTCAACCACGACACGGCAGCGCTGAACAACTCGCCGTCCGAGTTCACGGACTCTTGGCGGGCGATGCAGGAGGCGCTGGGCAACAAGGAGAAGCGGGAGGTCGCACAGCTGTTCGCTATGATGCCATGGACGGAGAAGCTGGTGAGTGAGGAGCCTTCTAACCTCTGCTGACCCATAGCCCGTGGAGGCGCAGGTCAAGATGACGGCGTACAACGACGCAGCAGTCAAGGTCGGGCGTGTAAGTTGTGTCTCGCAAACCAGCACTGACCCCAGCGCTTGGTACAGAACAAGATGGCGGCACTCGAGGCAGCCTCGGGCAACGCCAAGGAGGAGCTCGGTCGTGACCTTGTTTCATTGCTTCTCAAGTCCAACCTCGCTGCCAAGCCCTCGGAGCAGATGAGCACGGACGAGATTGTTGACCAGATTCGGACCTTCGTGGGTATGCGGCCGGTACAACGCTGATGGAAGCTCTTCGCCGGTGCGGAGACGACGGCGGTCGCCATGTCTTATGCCCTCTGGCGCCTCGGCCGCCACCCCGAGATGCAGGACAGGCTGCGCAAGGAGATCCTGACAGTGGACGAGGACAGCCCGAGCTTGTGCGTGAAGTGCCACCGTGCTATGCATGCTGACTTACCCTCAGCGACACCCTCAACTCGCTCACCTACCTCGAATACTTTGTGCGCTAGATTCTGCGCATCCACTCACCGGTGTCTAACACGATGCGCCGAACCATGACCGACGTGGTGATCCCGCTCGGCACGCCGGTCAAGGGCCGTGACGGCAAGCTGGTCGAGAACGTCGTGCTGCGCAAGGGCACGACAGTCATGATCCGTAAGCTGTTCTGTTTCTCCTCGATATCCTCAGCTCCTAACAAGCTCAGCCATTGCGTCGATGAATGTGGCGTCGAGCATTTGGGGTCCCGACGGCCACAAGTTCAACCCCGACCGACACGCGACCGAGCCGACGATCAAGACACCGGGTATCTACGCCAACCTGATGACGTTTATCGGCGGCCCGCGTAACTGCATCGGGTACAGGTTCTCCATTGCCGAGATCAAAGTCGCGTTGTTTGTGCTCCTGCGCAGTTTCATCTTTGAGACGCTGCCCGACATGCCGGAGCAGCGCCGGATGCCGTGAGTTCGCGCGGGGGCGCGGGGGGGGGGGAACTTCGTTGCTGACATTACAGCGGCATCGACCTGAGGTCGTACAGCCTGGGGCAGGGGCTGCCACTCGCACCCGAGATGCCCTTGCTCGTCAAGGTGCTCGAGTAGGCTGGAGGGCAGTGTAGTTCGGAGGCCCTGTAATCACGGTGATGGAGACGGACAGTGGTGTCCGCGATTGACGGCATCCTCCTGTCCAAAGCAGTCGCCGACCGCATGCACAGGGCTCGGCCCAGATGTGTGACATTGCCATATCGGAGAGATGCATAGTGACACTGTTGCATCGTTGACCTCTCGGCGTCCAGATGACTTGTTACCGAGTTTAGCCAGAATCACCGAGTATCGCGAACAGCCTCCATCTCTGCTCCCAACTTACTCGATAGGCGAGACTTCGGTCGGAACAAACTCACAGCCAACCCCGCGGAGTGCAGATAACGGCCAACGGCGCGTAGAGTACCGCCAAACTGAGGGTGAGGGGGCCCATCTCTGCATACTCGACGATGCGCCTATCGCCTAGACTCAACATGAGTTACACGCCGGCGGCCGCTGAGCACCTCGTCGCGGCCCCGCTGGGCACCTCGTTGCGGCCCCGCGTCTATAAGACGAGATGAGGGCAAGAAGCGTCCTCCATACCCCAAAGCCCACATCATGACCATCACACCCATCCCCACCACCCAGCGGGCAGCCGTCTCGCGCTCCAAAGAGGCCGGCACGGTCGTCGAGACGATCCCCGTCGTGCAGCCCGAGGACCTCAAGCCTGGCCAGGCGCTCGTCCGCCTCCGCTACTCTGGCGTGTGCCATGTGAGCTTGCTCGTGTTGTGGTGCTTCACTGGAACGGACTGACACACCGCCAGTCCGACTACAGCCTCATCCACGACGAGTTTGCGCTGCCGACCCCGCGGCCGTGCATCGCGGGCCACGAGGGCACGGGCGAGATTGTGGCGCTCAACGACCCCATCACCAAGCTCAAAGTCGGCGATCGGGGTGAGCTAGACGCCGGGAGGACTCGCAGCTAACCCGCAGTCGGGATCAAGTACATCATCCACTCGTGCAACCAGTGCGAGACGTGCCTTGCCGGCGACGAGGCCATCTGCCCCGAGGCTAAGCACAGCGTCTTCGACGAGCCGGGCACCTTCCAGCAGTAGTGCGTGGCGTCGGGCCGGGTCGCCCTGCCTCCTCCCGCTGACACTCACCTCCAGCGCCGTGTCGTACACGTCGCAGCTGACGCCGATCCCGGCCAACCTGGACATGGCGGTTGCCGCGCCCGTCCTCTGCGCCGGCCTGACGGTCTGGCGCGCGCTCAAGGAGAGCAACACGCGTGCGGGGCAGTGGATCGCCATCCCCGGCGCGGGCGGCGGCCTGGGCTCCCTCGCAGTCCAGTACGCCGTGTTCATGGGGCTCAACGTCATTGCTGTCGACAGCGGCGCGGAGAAGAAGGCCATGTGCGAGAAGAACGGCGTGCGTGCGTTCCTCGACTTTCGCGAGGTCGACGACATGGTCGCGGCGTGAGTTTGCCAGCGTCGTGTCGTACCCTCTAACAGCGCACAGTATCCAGGCCGCAACGACCGACGGACGCGGGCCGCACGCGGCGCTGGTCACCTCGCCCAAAGTCGAGGCGTACGCCCTCGCGATGCGGTACATCCGCCCCGGCGGGCGCGTGGTGGCCGTCGGCATCCCGCCCGAAGGCAGCGAGTTCAAGGCCGACATGCTCACCTCGGTCGTGGAGCGCAAGAGCATCGTCACGAGCTATGTCGGCTCGCGGCTCGACGCGATTGAGGCGCTACAGATCGTCGCGGATGGGCATGTGACGCAGCAGGTGGCTGTCGAGCCGTTGGCCAACATTGATGACATCTACCGCCGCATGCACGCTGGGAAGGTTGCCGGCCGCGTCGTTGTTGACTGTGAGTTGCGTCGTGGGGCTGCGCTGACGGTAGTGTGGGCGTAGGTGTGGAGTGGATCGGCAGTGCAGGCTTGGATTGGACAGATGCATGTTGTGGCACGCTGCGTGAGGTAACACACGCCGTGTCGAGCAGTGGCACTGGCGTGTCGGCCTTGTTTGTGCTGACCGGCACTGGCCATCACCCAACCTCGCACCACCGCACCACGGTCTTCCTGACAACTCACTCATTCTCACCTTTCTCCATCGCCTCCGACCACACACAAAGAGCATGCCGAGCTGCACCGCCGTCCCAAGCCCGACCACCGCGCCCACCGTGATCGTCTGGTACGCCACGCCGCCGCCCACCATCGGCACAGCGGCAATCCCCGCCGGCCGCGCTGCTGCCAACTGCCCGTGGACGTGGGGACACCTCTCTACACACATATGCGACGTATCGACCACGCCAACTCCCGCCGGCGTTACTGGCGTCTGGGGCGCGCTGTCAGCGACCACCTCCGCCGCGCATGGCTCTCTCGGCGCTGTCCCGACCCGTACCCGCTCCAGAGCGGACCAGGTCGGCGCAGCGTTGTCTGTCGCGCTTGTGATCATCGTCATTCATGTCATTGTGGCGCTTTATCCATAGTGAGTGCGTTCCCTTCTTGTACCCCGCTCGACTCTGACCCAACCAGGGTCGGTCAGCGGCAGCGTGACTGATGTCGCCACCGCATCGATGCAACATGTACATGGGGTCCTACGAGAAGTATGCAGGCAGCAGCGTGTGAGGGGAAATGAAGGTAGGAGGAGCCGCCTAGAGGTCGACATAGCTGGGCGAACGGTCCCAGCGGCTGCCGAGGCGCCAGTGCTCGCGAGAGTGGGCAGGCTAGCAGGTCAGCTTGCTGGCCAGCTCGCAGTTGCACACTCACAACCTTGCGACTTGTGTGCGTTTCCAGGCACTCCCAGACCCAGGCGCCGGTCCAAACAAGCGTGCCCTTGGTATACGTCTTGTGGGGTTCCCAGTGGACAGGGCCGACGTAGGTCTTGCGAGCAGGAGGAGGGGTAGGGGTGGGGGCGGGGGCGAGGGCGGAGATGGGGGCGGGAGTGCCAGCGACCAGGTGCCACAGCACACCCTCGGATGGCTGTTGTGTGGTCAGCTACCTGACACAACTCTGCAGCTGCACTTACGGGAAGAACACTGATGTGCTTGAACAGAGCGATCCAGACGCCGGTGACATGCTTGACAACCGCTCCAGGCTCGTAGGTGGCAGCACGAGCCCAGGTGGTGGCAGCGCTAATGTCGATCGGCGTCGATGTCGTGGTGGAAGGCTCCGCCGACTGCGCGGGGTCGAGGTGTTGCTGGCCGCTTTCCTTGTCCCACAGGACGCCCTGCGAGGGCTACCCGATGAATATTCGTTATAGGCGATGGCCACGTTAGCCGGCCAAGACCCACCTCAAGGACTGAAGTGTGCGCAAACACACACTTCCAAGCGGCACCCGAGTGCGAAACGACGTCGCCGACAGCGAAGTGAACATTGCGAGACCAGGTGCGGATATCGGACGACGCGGGCTCGTCCAAAATCTGGGCAATCGACGGAGCCGGAACAGCGGGCGTCGGGGCCTTGACGGTCTCCCAGAACTGGTCGCTTGATGGCTGCGTGTGTCAGCTAGAGGATCGGAAACCACCTGGCAGCTCTCACCGCAGTCTTGTTCGTTGGCGAGCGGATACACTTCCAAGCAACACCCTGGTACCACACAATATCACCGACGTCGTACTTGGTGTACGGCTTCCAGTCGTCCTTGTTGCCGTCGGACACCCCACTCTTGGGGCGAGCCTTGGGCAGGGGCGTAGGATCCACCTCACTTGCGGGCTTTGAGGCGACGCCAAAATCCTTCACCTTGACCACGGGGTTCTTCTTGGCCTTAGATGCCTTGGCGACATCGACGGCAACCTTGTCCACGACGACCTTCTCGCCGGTCGACAGACTGTCGACAACTGCCACCTCCGGAGGCCAGTGAGCTGAAGGCGACTTCTCGCCAACGAGCTCCCAAAGGCCAGAGACGGCACCCTGGTGAGGAAGCTGCGGCAAGTTAGCTTGCCTCCGGCCGGACGTGGAAGCTCCACTCACAACAGCCGAAGTAGAGACATGGTCCTGGGCAACGCGCCAGTGGCGGTCGGCGTGGGACACGACCTGGCCGACACGGTACCGCACGCCGTTCCAGTTCCAGTTGGTGATCTCCGGCTCAGGAACGTTGATCTTGGGCACAGGCGGGGCGGCAACGAGAGGCGCAGCCGCGGCCTTCTGAACCGGAGCCGGGACAGTGCCCTTGACCACGACCTCGTCGGCGCTAGGCTTGACCTCGGACCACAGACCATTCTGCGCACCCTGGGCAGGCGACTTTGCCAATGAGCGCCAGTCCATGATGGTGCCTGGTGGGACGCTCACATATTCGCCCGAAACGTGGTCCTTCTCCGCACGCCAAAGGCCGCTGCCGTACGAGACGACCTGGCCAGCGGAGTACTTGACGCCGTACGTCCAGGCAGTTGGGACCACCTTCTTGGCCGGGGCAGGGGAAGGCTTCGAGGGCTTGGCGGCCTCGGGAACCGATTGGGGCTTCCACTCACGGGACGCGTCGGCGTGTTTGACCCACAGTCCGGTGCTAACACCCTCCTTCGGGGCCTGAAGAATCAGTATAGGTTCGACAATTTCACTGCCAAACCTACAGCAACACAACGCCACGGGGTCTCTCCAATCCAAGCCACCGAGCCCTCCTCGTACAGGTGGCCGTACTCCCAGGGGACGCGGTTGAGACGAGTGTGAAGAGCCGAGACGACGGGAGTGGCCTTGGGCGCCTCGACCTTTGCAACCGGAGCAGCAGCAACAGAAGGAGCAGCGGGGGCAGGAGGAGCGACAACAGGGACGGCCTTCGGAGCAGCAGGGATGACGAGGCCAGCGAGTTCGTGGTCCTCGACCTTGACCCAGAGGTCCTTCACCCACGGCGTCTGGCTGGTCAGCTCGCGGGTTCACGAGTTAGCCTACCTGAACGGCCGTGCTGATGTGGCCCTTGATGCTGCGCCAGTTCTTGCCGGCGAACCAGACGAAACTGCCGGTGGAGTACGGCACACCCTTCTCCCAGTCCGGGGTGGTGCGAGGAACGGTAGCACTGGGAGCAAGGGGAGCGGGAGGCGACAGGTCGGGGACCTTGTCCCAGATCTTGGAGTCCCACGGCAGCTACACCTGTTAGTATCCACGGATTATTGCTGAGTGGCCAGACTGACCCGGTCGCCGCTGACGTGCTCAAGCTTGCACTTGAACGCGCGGCCAGCCCACCACACGACATCTCCGACGCGGAAGAGCGTGTTGAAGCGCCAGTTGACAACAGACTCGGGACGAACGCCCGTGTTGACCACGACAGGGATGGGGGTAACGGACACAGGACTGACCTTCTTGACGCGCGGGGGGTTGGTACGGCTCGTCCAGAGGTCGTTTTCAGCAGGCTGAGGTGTGTGTCAGCTGTAGTAGAGTCAGGTGGTTAGCTAACTCACAGGGTTGGCAGACTTGTGGTCGCGCAGAGCCTCCCACTCCTCGCCTGCGGAGAGGGCAACATCGCCAGTTTTGTAGTCCTTGTCCTTGGCCCAGTCGGGAACAACGCGCACCTTCTCCCACAGGTTGTGGTATGTAAGGGCCTGCTGCGTCAGCACCATGTCACCCGCACACTCTGCTGCTCTGCGGACCGTGGAGAACAAGAAGGCACTGGGCCGCACCTCGACCTTGCTACTCCTGTGGCCGACCTTGGCACGGTAGGCCGACACTCCGTGCAGCACAACCGCACCCGCATTGTAGAACGTGTCGGTCTTCCACGGCGTCACTCCGGTGACTCCAACAATAGGGAGCACCGGCGCGGATGGAGGTGGAAGCACGGCTGGGACACTAACCTTCTCGTCCTTGGGCTGGGCGGTGGCAACGGGCACGACAGCGACGGCAGCGGCAGCCGGCTTGGCCTCCTTCTCCTCCACAACACCCTTCTCCTGCACCGAATTAGCTTGCTTGGTCCCGCGAATCCTGTGGTCGGCCTCGACGAGAGCGCTGACCTTGTCCTCGAGACGCTTGAGGAAGATGTGGTAGATGTCCTTGACGCGGCTGACAGTGGCGATAGCCGAAGGGGTACCGAGCACCAGGTCAGTGAAGCCGACAGCATTAGTGGCGCGTGTCCAGAGGTCCTCAAGAGGCTGGGCGTCGAACTGAGGCGTGAGCAACGGCTGGTTTCCAGGGACAGCCAATCTACTCACCAGCTTGTAACCACCATTCGCGATGACGAACGAGTAGAGAGTGTACAGGCTGATCTTCTTGTTGTCGACGAAAGCGGGCTGGAGGTCCTTGGTGCCGTGAGCCTCGCGCAGCTTGTCCAGGAAGAACTGCTCCGACACGACCGCAGCGTCAACAGCCTTGGGTTGCTCGACCTTGGGCTGCTCAACCGTGGGCTGGGCCTTCTTCTCGGCCTTTGCCTTGGCCTCGGCCTCCTTCTTCTCCTTGCGCTCAGCGGCGAGGGCATCGCGAATGACCTTGCCAGCGGGCTCGAGGTTGCGCTGCTTCTTGGCGGGGGGAGGGGCCTCACGGGGCGCAGGCGCCGCAACAGCGGGCTTGGCGACGGGCTCGGGCTGAACGACAACCTCGACCTTCGGCTGCTCAATCTTTCCGCTCTTCTTGACCCAGTACGCCTCCTCAAGGCGGCCGAGGTACGTCTGGTAGAGGTTGCGG
Source organism: Vanrija sp. TS_01 (assembly GCA_026725045.1). Lineage (NCBI taxonomy): Eukaryota > Fungi > Basidiomycota > Tremellomycetes > Trichosporonales > Trichosporonaceae > Vanrija > Vanrija sp. TS_01. The sequence continues at coordinate 139,405 of JAPKIE010000003.1, forward strand.
ATCTGGTTGACGAGAGCAAGCGCACCGAGGTGATCGGGGGTCAAGCCGCGGAAGCCGATGAACGCGGCCGCAATGGGCCACAGACTGTCGAAGTCCTTGTCGAGAGCTCCCGAGCCGCCGTTGGCGAGCACAAAGGTGAAGAGGGAGTAGAGGTTGACCTGGCGGCCGTTGACAATGGGGTAGGCAACAACCCGGTTGTGGACGGCCTCAAGGCGCACACGGAACTCGGCCTCGCTAATGTCGATCTTGATGTCGTCAGCTGGAGGAGCAGGAGGAGGGGCAGGGGTAGGAGTAGGGATGGCTGCCTTGGGCGCCGCCGGAGTGGACACCGCTGGGGGAGCAGGGGTGGCAGCCACGGGAGCGGGGGCAGCCGCGGGGGCGGGTGAGGCGGCGACAGGAGCCGCCTTAGGAGCAGGTGCGACGACCTCTGCCTCTGGCTTCTGCTCCGCCCAGAACTTCTTGACATCGCCCTTGAGGTCGTCGATAGTGCGACCGGTGAACGACGGAGCGAAACGCTTCTCCACAGCGGGGGCAGCGAGAACCTCGGGCTCAAACTTGACAAGTGGCTCAGCGACGACCTCTGACTTGATCGCCTTGTCCAGGGGAGGAGCGGGCTCGGACGCGATCACAGCGACCACGTCCAGCTCGATGACCTCGGAAGGCTCCACCACCTCGGGCACCTTCTCCGCCTCCTTCGCCTTCTCAACTGTCTTCTCCCTCTCGACCTTCTTTGGCTCCGCCTTCTTCTCGCTGACAACTGGCTTGGGACCCACCTTGATCTTGGCACTCTGCTTCACCTTCTCACCAACTTGAACGGCGCGCGCCTTGGCAACGTACAGCTCCTCGTAGCGCGCAAGGTACTCGTGGTAGACAGCACGGATCGCCTGGTACACGGCGTGCGAGCCCAGCGTGGCAGGGATGAGACCAGTGAAGCCGACGAAAGAGGCGGCAACAGCCCAGAGCTTGTCGAGAGGCTGAGCATCGGCCTGGATGTAAGCTAAGGCCTCGTGTCACTGCTCACCTCCTTGGACCCTCCGACGGCCTGAACACAACTGAAGAGCGCATACAGGCTGACCTGGCGGCCGTTGACGATTGGGTACTGCAGGTGGGGGTTGAAGTGGAGTCTGCGGAGCTCGGCGACAAAGTCGATCTCGCTGGGGAGCAGAGCCAGAGGCGAGCTGGTCGGCGACGCCAAGGCAGGGGCGACAGGCGACGAGACAGCCGGGGCAGTGACAACGGGGGCAAGGCCAGCGGCCACCGGGAACGAGTGAGCCGAAGGGGTGCGGCTGTGGCCAGCGCGCTTGGGACGGCCGGCGGGGACAGGCACAGCGGCAGTTGAAGCAGGCTTGGGGTCAGGGAGGACCTTGACCTCGACGGGGACGCCGCCAACCTTGACAACCTTGGTCTCGAGTTTGGCGTCCTTCTCGGCCTTGACCGCCTTGTCCTTCTCGAACCATTCGTTGACGATGTTCTTGAGCTCGCCGATGGCGGGGAAGTTGCCGTGAGTGGGTGCAACGGCAGGTGCCGACGGAGCAGGGAGGAGGCGCTTAAGGTCGATCTTGGGGCTGGGGTTGCGCTCAATCTCGCGGACTGAAGGGATGTCCTCGAAGCTGACAGTCTTCTTGATCTTGGGCGAAGCGGGGGAGGCGGGAGCAACGAGCTTGGGCGAGACAGCCTTGGGGGTAACCGGCTTTGGCTTGTCGATGACAATGATGGTCGCGGGACGGTTGGTGGGGGCCTTGGTCCAGACCAGGTCTTCGGTGGGCTGCAGCGTTAGTGGAGCCGTCAGACATTGAAGGCTCAGCTCACCTCGTGAGCAGCTGTGTGGGCGAGAAGCGCCTGGTACGCAACACCGTTGAAGGACACAATGTCGCCGACGTAGTACGACCTGTACTTCGCCCAGGGACCAGCAGCGAGGGCAAGGTAAGCAGGGGTGAACAGCGGGGTCCAGAGGTGGGTGTAGCGGAGGGACTGATAAGGGTGAGCAACAGGTCAGTTAAATTGACCCACCTCAATATTGGTGCCCGAGTGCGCGACCTTGGCAGCGTAGACCTTCTTGCCGTCCCAGGCGAGCTCGCCGACAGAGTAGCGGAAGCCAGCCTTCCAAGGAGCCGACGAGTCACCCTTGATCTTGGTGACGTCGGGGCCGGAGTAACCAAGGACGAACTTGTTGGCAGCCTTGGGGGCGGCCTTGGGAGTAGCAGGCTTGGGCTTGGGTGCCGGAGCACGAACCTGGTTGATAACGTAGGGAAGAGTGTATGGCTTTCCGAGAGCAGCCCAGAGGTGGGTAAAGCCAAGGCTCTGCGCTTGTCAGTTGGGCCAACATAAACAAAATGCCAACTGACCTCCTCAAGGGTGCTGCGGTGCGTGACCTTTGCGTAGAACTTGTCCTTGCCGTGGAGAACGGTGGTACCAGCCTCGTAGAGCGTGTTGGCAGCCCAGGGCAGGAGCGGCGTGTCGGGACGGGGAATGTACCACACCTCGATGCCGGCGAGGTACTTGATGTACACCTCGCGGATTCGGGGAGGGGTGAGGGGGTCAACACCGAGACCGTAGCCAATGAAGTTGGTGACGGTGGTCCAGATGGCAGAAATCGGCTCGGCGTCAAGCTGGCGAGTCAGCTTTTAACCACGGACAGCTAGCTGAGCTCACCACACGGTAACCGCCGTACGACACGACCGCAGCGAGAAGCTCGTAGAGGTTGACAGTCTTCCCCCCGACAACGGGGTACTGGAAGGCCTGCCCATGGATAGCGCGGAGCTCACGGAGGAACTGCTCCTGGCTGACGAGCGAGGCGAGGACCGGGCCGGCAGCCTTGGTGATCGCCGCCTTGGCCTCCTCCTTCTCGTCCACGGGCTTGGGGGCGGCAGGCTTGGACTCCTCAACAGCCGCCACTGGGGCAGCCTTGGATGCACGGTGGGGGTGAGGGCATGAGCACGGGGTCTTAGCAGGGGCCGCCACGGGCACCTCCTTGAGGGTGTGAGCGTGCGACCAAATCTTGTTCGTCTCTTTCAAGAATCTTACGGCGACGGATTCGGACCTGGGAGCGGGGGTGGCAGGGGCAGGAGCTTTGGCCTTGGCCTCCTCCGCCTCGGAGAGCGTCGGGAGGTAGCCGTACGGGTGAGCAGGGGTCTCGGGGGTGTCGACGGGGGCGGGAGCGGGCTTGGCGGCGGGCTCGACAGGAGCAGGGGGAGCAGCCTCGGCCTTGGGAGCAGGGGCGATGGGACGGTAGATAAGCTTGGTAACGGCGTCGGTGTACGCCTTCTTGGGGAAGAAGGTGATCAGAGCGGGCTTGGCAACGGGGGCGGGGGTGGCGGCGGGGGCAGCCGGGGCAGCGGTGGGAGCAGCGGTGGGAACGACAGGAGCAGGGGCAGCGTCCTTCACGGCCTCGACAGCGACGGGCTTCTCAGCCTTAGCCTCTGCCTTGGGCTCAACCTTGGGCTCAACCTTGACCTCAGCAACCTTGACCTCAGCCTTGACCTCAGCGACCTTGACGTCGGCCTTGACCTCAGGCTTTGTTTCAGCCACCTTGACCTCGGCCTTGGCGGCAGGCTCGAGCGCCTTGACGGGCTCGACCTTGGCCTCCTTGTGCTCGACAAGCTCTTCCTTGGCAACGACGGCACTGAGCTTGTCCTCAGCCTTAGCAGTAGCAACGGCGGTGGCTCCGGCGCCAACAGCGACGGCGTCGACGATAGCCGCAGCGGGGGTGGCCTGTGCGGGCTGGAGAATGTTCTTGAGAGAGCCAGTGCTGCTCTTGAGCGAGCTAGCGCTGTTCTTGTGGTGCGCGTGGCCGTGTGCAGCATGCTTCTTGGGGGCCGGCTTGTGCTTGCTGTTGTCCTTGGGGCCGTGGGTCGAGATCTGGAGGCACGATCAGCAGGCATCCCTCAGCGCCACTCGCCACCTACCTTGGAGGGGAAGCCAGCCGAGTTGGGGGTGGCAGGCGGGGTGTCGAAGAGCGCGCCGGTGCGGTGGATCGAGGCAGTCGGGGATCCAGGGGTGGGGGTGACGTTGCCGCTCGAGAGGGGCGACGACGAGCGGGTCGAGGCGACCGACGCAGCCGACGAGCTGGGCGGCGGCGGGGCACGGAAGCCGACCTTCTCCCAGAGGTCGGGGCGGACCGGGGGCTGGGACGCCTTGGTGCTGGTGTGCTCGGTGATGCAGCGCCACGCAAGGCCGTTGTACCAGCACACGACGCCGACGTCGAACTGGAGCGAGCGGCCCCAGTGGATCTTGCCGCTGATGGCGTTGGGGGTCGGCGGGGCGGAGCGGAGCGAGAAGACGGAGCTCGCGGGCGAGCCGGGCGCCGAGTCGGCGGCGGCGCGCACGCTCGCGTACGAGCCCGTACGCGAGAGCGGCGGCGTGCGACACTGCCGGCGGGTACCTTGGGTCTGGGGCGGGATCCCTTATGCTTGGGTCCGGGTCCCATCGTAGAGGTTGACTTGGTCGTTGGGAACGAGAGGAATGGGGTTTGGGTTTTCGAGAGGAGTGAGCTGCGACAGGGGCAGAGTACTACAGTACAGAGTTACAGGAGCACGACCCGTACGGGAGGTGAGTACAGTCAGACTGAACCAAAACAAAGAACGAAGGGGATGAGGGGAGGAGAGGAGACGGGTGTTAGTGGGGGCAGGTAGTGTTTTATTGGATTTTTTCTCCACCAGGCGGCAGACGGGGGGCATGCAGTGCAGAGGAGCGGTTGCACACGCATAGCGAGCGTCTCGAGCGTCTCGAGCGTCGCAGTGGTGGGCGCGACGTCGGATGGCATCGCGAGTGCGCGGCCGCTTGGGTCAGTTTCGAGGGAGGCGAGCGGCCTGGGAGCTGCACGGGGCGTGGGGAGGGGGATGGGCTGGCGGTGGGGTCAGCGCAAGCCCTCCTCGCTGTCAGAAATGCGTCAACAGTGCTGCTGGCAGCATGCAGAGAGAATGGCGAGTGTGCCGTGTTGAGTGGTGAGAGCGACAGTGTGATGTCAACAACAACGCGCTCCAAGGACGGACGTCATACCGGGCCGGCGCGACTTCGACTGCAACCCAATCCTCTCGCGTCTCTCTCGATGCCAAAACGGCTCGCCGCCACATGAAACACGCGCCACCACACCGTGCCACCCGCCCCGTGCACCCGGCGCGCCGGCGCATTGGCGAGCGCGCGAGCTCTTGAGTGCAAGCACACGCGAGCTTGTCCGACCGTGCCGGCCCCCAGAGGACGTCGTCGGCCGGCCCGCCGTGACTGGCCGTTATTCCCGCAGCCGTGGTGGGGCTCGCAGCCAGGCAACACTGTCTGCCCCAGTGCCGGCCAGCAGTCGTCCCGGGGATTACTTGCGAGGATCAGTCATGCCATGGAGATCTCGGTGCCGCGCGGCTTGGCATAGGTGCGCCGCGCCCGGCCCTCGCCCAGCCGCGTGTGCTCCGATGCCTGCTGCCCGTCAGTCAAACTGACCTCACATACAACGGATACATCGACCTGCACTACCACGCCGCTCTTATCCCCGTTTCTCGATGTCCAGCAGCGCACGCTTGCGCTCCACGCCCCAGCGGTAGCCGGTCATCTTGCCCCCGGCCCCAAGTACACGGTGGCACGGCACGACGAGCGCAAGGCGGTTGGTGGCGCACGCGCGCGCGACGGCGCGGGTCGCGCTCGGCCGGCCCATGCCCGCTGCCAGCTGAGCGTATGTACGCGTCTCACCGCGCGGGATGGCGCCGATCGCGGCCCACACGGCGCGCTGGAACGGCGTGCCGTCCAGCTGTTTTGGCAGGGGGAGCTCGGCGCCGTGGTCGAGGTGCGCGGTGACGGCGTCGGCGTGGGCCGCGTGCGCGCCGGCCTTTGCTTCGACTAGCCGCCGGCCGGGGAACGAGGTCTTGAGGTCGGCGAGTGCGAGCGCGGCCGTGTCTGCTAGCGCGATGGCCGCGGGCGAGGGCGAGGACGACGACGTCGCGATGAGGATCGTGCCGAACGCGCCGTGCTGCGTCGTCGAGTAGGTGATCGGGCTGAGGGCGCGCGATTGGCGGGACATTGTGCGTGTATTGGGTGTGCTTGAGGTGTTGAGTTGTGTCTCATGTCGGTGTCGTGACTCGGTGCTGGCTGTTATAACCCCCGTCGATGACATTGAAAGCAACGAGACAAACAACGCCGCGTGACGTCAACAGGTCAGTCGCGTCGACCACTTTGCGAGCAATGCCGCAGCAATGGACGGTGCAGCGATCAGCGCGCCGCGCGCAGCATGCCGCCGTTGTCGCTGCGGATGTGAGCAGCGGCGTCCTGCACGACAAGTCCGATGACGAGCACATTGCTACCAATAGCGGGATCGAGCTGGCCGCTTAAACGACGACGTACCAAGCGCGGAGTTCCCTTCGACGTGTCTTCCACTCACTCTCTCATCCTTACTCACACCCATCCACCATGCCCCCGCCCTTCACCCTCGCAGCGCTCGCGCTGACAGTGTACAACGCCGCGCACACGATCTTCGGCACGCTGTTCCCGTCGTCGTTTGGGCCGGAAGCCGACGCCGTGCTGGAGGGCATGAAGACGACCACGTTCGAGCTCATGGGCTCGGACACGACGTACTACGGCCTGTTCTTCGGGCTGGGGCTGTACACTTCTCTCTTTCTTGCATTCTCAGCGCACGTCGCGTACGCCCTCAACGCCGCCAAGACGGCCGAGCAGTGGGCCGTGCTCCGCCCTATTGCCATCTCGCTGGCCGTCGCGCACGTCGCGGACGCCGTGCTCGCCGTGCTGTACTTCTTCGTCAGCCCGGTGATTATGAGCGTCGTGACTGTGCTCCTGCTCTCTTGGGGCATTGCGCTCAAGGACGCCGAGTTTAAGAAGAAGGCAGCGTAGGGAAGGTGTGAGTGCGCCCTGGGTGACGGCCTGCTGACGGCTCAGTGTAGCGTGATGTATTGTTGTGTCTTCCCAGCTGGTGTCGAGCTGGCCGCGGGTTTGAAGGGTGTGGCGACCCTCTCGCCGTTCGATGTACTCGCCGTTGCTGTCTCAAGCCGTGGTGCTCCTCGGCGTCGAGCGGATGGCGCGGACGGCAGCAGTGTGCGCGTGCTCGTCCTCTTTGGGAGAGTCTTGGCTGTGTGTATTCCTGGCCAAGCTGCGGCACGTGCACACGCTGCTCTGCTCATGCTCACGAGCTCGTGCAGACAGCAGTACGGCAGTCGTGTTGCCGGCGCCGCATTGCCCTCAGCGCCCAGCTCGATCATCGCGGCCCGAATGCTCCTTCCCACCCCGGCGCCCTCACGCCGCTCCCGCACCGACGGCCTGACGAGGCCGCGACGCCGTGACGCTAGGACAGCCAGCCGCCGACCTGCAGTCAAGCCTCGATAGAGTATACGAGTCTAGCTGCACCGCGTACAGCATGTGCATGGCCCGGGCGATGCATGATCGCAGTGCGTGAGTGCGTGTGAGCGGCCAGTGAGTGACGGCGGCACTGCCCTTGGGCGGTGACTGCACAAAGCAGATCTGGCGGCGAGTGGCACATGACTGCCAGCCGCCAGATCCATCCGCAGCCAGATCCCATCGAAGTGCAGCCAGCCGCTGACATGACGGCAGGCAGTGACGACGGCGGCGGCGGCGATGACGATTACGACGGGATATCCGAGCATTGCAAGCATGCATCAAGGTTGCACGAGGCAGGTACGCGGCATGTACCATGTCCAGCCCACACTGCCCACTTGCCGCGACGCTGCCAATCACACGGGCACAGCGTCACACCGCCAATCCACTCGCTGTGTGCTTCTTGATCGCACCGCCGCGAGCCTTGGCGGGTCGTGCACGCACATCTTTTCGCGCCGCCAAGAGATCTGGCAGCAGAGCGAGAAGCAGGCAGCGCACAGGTACTTAAGACGGCGGCGTCACTAACCTCGACTCACCAACACCAGCATCACTATGCGCCTCGCTCACCTCGTCCCTCTTCTTCTTGCGGCCGAGGGCCTCGCGTCGGCCATCCCCGTCCACAAGGGCGGTCTTGCGCGTACCTATGACGATGACAAGTGGGGCCACGGCAACTGGGACGGCAAGCATGGTGGCGACGGCAAGCACGGCGACGGCGACGGCGACAATGGCGGCGACCGCGGCGGCGGCAAGGGCCACGGCGGCAAGGGCGGTGACGGTGGCCACGGACACGGCCATGACGATGGTCACGGCGGCCACGGCGGTCACGACGGTGACCATGTCGGCGACCATGATGGCGACCATGACGGTGACCACGACGGTGACCATGACGGCGACCACGACGGTGGCCACGGCGGCCACGGCGGCCACGACGGCCACGACGGCGACCACGGCGGCAAGCCCTGCAACCCGCCCACCGACACCCCTGGCATCGTCACCTGGATCCTCGACAACCCCGTCGTCCCCAACCCCGTCATCAAGCTGCCTCCCACCATCAACAACGGCGGCACGCTCCCCGATCTGGTGAACAACGGCTCCATCCCTACCTCCAACAACACGGCGCCTCTTCTCGACGGCCAGCTGCCCGCCAACCTCGCCAACACTTCCACCCAGGCTACTTCCTACGGCGGACTCAACGTCACCGGCGCCAACTCGTCCTTCATCCCGCCGCAGGGCACGAACCAGAACGCGATCGTCTTCCCCGGCACGCCTGTGCGCCAGCGCCCGCCTGCCCGCGACCTCGCGCACTATCACGCGGCTCGGCAGTCGCTCTTCACGCAGCCGACCCCGCCGACGCCCAACCCGAACCCCGCGCTCACGTGCAACTACGCGTACGAGCACGTTCTCGGCGGCGGCGGGACCACCGCCAAAGGTGCGCTCTGGGCCATCGAGGGCTACGTCAACCTCGTCGCCGCCGACGTGCACCAGGGCGGCATCGGCGACTGCGGCATGGGCGCGGCGGTCATGGCGCTCGCTGCTGGCGGGTGGACACGCTACCTGACCAACATGTTCCTCAAGTCCAATTTTGATGGCACGAACCGCGAGATCACCGCCAACTTCAAGAAGGACGGCCAGACGTACCCCACCGTCATCGACGACCAGCTGCCGGTGCTCCAGAACGCCAATCCCAACTGCTGGCCGTACCCCGGCTACCAGCCCGTCAACGACGCGGCGTACCCCGACCTGTCGGCGTCCACGCCCATCTTCTTCATGCCGCTGTTCGAGAAGGCCTTCGCCAAGTTTCTCGACGCTCACCCTGACTGGAAGAGCACCAAGCCCGAGGTCGTAGGGTACGAGGGCCTCGAGGGCGTCAACCCCGCGTACGTGCTGGCCGCGATCACGGGCGGCACGCCCAAGTCTGTCTGGCGCACCAAGGATGGGTTTGACGGGCCCATCATCGCCGCGCTCATCACCTGCATGCGCGGCATTGCGCCCTGCACGATCGGCACGACCAACTCCACCACGCTCGAGGGGCTCGGCACCATCCCGGCCGACGGCGCAATCTGGCTCAACCCCGGCGGCAGCGCGTCCGTGCCCGGCGGCTACGTGCCCGGCCAGACGAGCGGCCTGCTGTCGTCTGACGCGCCGACGTCCAAGAGCACGTACACCATGGTCGACTTTGACCAGGTCATCAACACGCCCCAGGGCGCGCGCTCGACAGCCATCACCATGGTCGGCAACCACGCGTACGCGTTCCACTGGAGCGCGAGCACCCACCTCCCCCTCACCGAGCCCATGGTCGACTGGGACATGCGCATCCTCAACCCGTGGGGCCGCAACCCGTGCCAGTGGCCCGGTGGCTGCGGCGGTGGCGGCGCGTTCGACGAGCCGTCCCAGGTCACTACGAGCTTCCGCACGTTTGCGCAGACGATTGCGGGCGTGTTCACCGTGGAGAACATGCCTGTGGTGTAAGGTGGACGGGTACGTGGCCGCGCAGCGGCCGAGGGTCGCGCAAAGCGATGCTTGCATGACGCAAGGACAATTCAGACGTGGACATTGTGTACAAATTCGGACATTGGCAGCTCTTCATGTGACTTGATTGCATCGACCAGCCGCAACGTCATGACTCAATTGCTCCGTCCAGCCATCACCCGCTAACATAACAGATGCATGATCCCAAGAAGACACAAACAGATCCAAGCCGAGCACTAACTATGTACATACGCGTGTCGCGCCCCTCCCTCAACGCCGCGCCTACGCAAACGACGGGATCCGCCGCGTGCCATGGAAGCGCGAGAAGAAGTTCTTGCCGGCCCAAAAGTCCTGGCTCTTGCCCTCGACGATGAAGTCGGGCGCGCGGATACTCCCAATCCACGGGATACGGAGGACCGCTGCGCCGCCCTTGCTTCCGAGTAGGACAGTGGAGTCGCGCATCCCCCTGCTGGGCGCGTACGGGCGCGGCTTGTTGCCCCGAATCTGCGCGTCGATGATCGCGGCCAGCGCCTGGCCCTCTGCGGCGGCCGCGACGCCTGTCTTCCAGCTCGGGCTGTTTGCGCAGTCCCCGATGGCATAGTACGCGCCCGTGAGCGCCGAGCGCGGCGCAGCCTGCACGCGGAACGTGTCGTCGACGCTGATATACCCGTTGGTCGTGAGCGCGTCCGGGTCCGCCTGCGCCACGAGGCCCGCGTTCGGCCGGTTGCCGGTCGAGTTGAACACGTAGTCCGCGTGCACTGTCTTGCCCGACACGAGGGGGATGGCCGTCATCTTGGAGAGCAGGCCCGCGCTCCCGCCCCATGCGCCAGCACTCAAATCGACCCGGTCGCACAGGATGATGTCGACCCCGCGCTCGGTCAGCTGCTTCTGCAGCGCCGCCGACAGCTTGGAGCTCGTCTTGGGCGGCACGTACGTGTGCTTCGTGTTCCCGCCCGAGTCGGACGGGTGGAGGAGGCCGACGTCCCAGTGCACGATGGTGACTTTCTTGCGGGGGTACGTCTCGTTGATCTCCTGCGGGGGGTTAGACAAGCGGCAAACAGCTGCCACACGCGCCGCGCCACTCACGCCCGCCACCTCGATGCCGACGCTCCCGCCGCCAACAATAAGCACGCTCTCGGCATGCTTGATGTCGTTCTGCGTCTTGCGCAGCCCCGCCATCCAGTCCGCCATGCTTGCGCCTGGCGCCGGCCGGATCGGCGCCGGCGACTGCGCGCCCGTGGCGATGATGCAGCGCTGGGGGTGTGAGCGGCTGCCTCGGACACGAACCACGCCCCACCGCCCACTGGCGGCGGTGGCGTCCTACCCACCTCAAACTCAATCTCCAGCTCGCCCTCAAACTCGTGCTCGAGCCAGACGTGGTTGCGCTTGAGCGCCACCACCGAGTTGGGGCACAGCACACGGTGTCGGCTGTTGGCGGGGAAGATGGTGTCCTGCGCCACTGGCGCCGTGAAGTTCTTGCTCTCCCAGCCTGGGCGTGGGGTGTCAGCGCACGCGCGCACGGGTGCTGCAGCGCCAGCCGCCGCGCCACTCACCTGGAACCACCAACGCGCGCACGACAATCGGCGCGTGCTGCACAAACTCGTTGCGCTCGATCAGGAGGATGCGGTGCGACATGGGCAGGTTGTGCTGCAGCGCGTTGACGAACGAGTGGCCCGCGACGGACGCTGGGTCGTCAGCGCTGCCCCCTCCCCGGCGCACTCACCGCCGATGACAACAATGTTCTTCCACTTCTTGAACCCTACGCCCTGCCACCGCGGTGTCGTGTTGACCGTCGCGGCCGACGCAAACGCCGACGTCGTCGGCGTCGTGACTGTTGTCGTCGACGCCGAGCTCGCCACGGTGGACGGCACCGTGCTCGTGCTCGTGCTCGCCGCGCTGGCCGCGCTCGACGGCGTGCTCGGCGTCACCGGCGTGTTGGGGGACGGCGGGCCCATGTCGACCGTGCGGCGGCGCGACACCTCGCGCGGGCGCGGAAGCGAGGCGAACGGCGCGCGTTGCGCCGCGGCGGCCACGGCGTGCCGGTGCGCCGCGGGCAGGTTCTCGTCGCTGTGGCTCTGGGGCAGCATGGTGTGGGTAGGTGTGACGGTGAAGCCGCTGATAACAGACAAGTAGCAATTATAATGAGGACGAGCGACAGCACGAGCACGAGCACGAGCCGGGGTACGCTACCACGAGGACGGTCGAGGGCAGGGGTGACACCTGCGACAAACCTTGAGCTGCCGAGTGCTCAACCTTGTCCCCGTCGTTACCTCGCCCGCCGGCGCTGCTCGCGCGGGTTCCCTGCGTCTCTTCCCCCGCCAAGCAGTTTTGCGGGCTGCGACATCACAGAGGTGGTCTCCGCTGCAGAAGTCAGGAAAACAGGGAGCGAAGGCACGTCGCGGTGCGTGCCGGCGCGTCCCGTCCCGCAGTTTCCCCCGGTCGGCGCCGGCATCGCAGCAGCGTGGCCTGCCGGCCTGCTGCCTGCAGAGCTCCTTGCCCACCTCTCTACCTTGTCATTCTCCATCTCGCTTCATGCTCTGCATGACAACCACCCTGCAGGCCCGTAACCTTCCACTGCCGTGGCTTCGACCCCGCCCAAACAGGCAGCTGCACGCAGACGAGATAACGATTGCGACGAGCAGCAGCCGCCGCGGCCGCGGCGATCGACAAATTGGTGTTTAATCGTCCGCTGCAGCGCGTTTACCGGCGAGCAACGCGATTCCAGCGGCGGGGGTTGAGCCACGACCCTGCAAGGGTGGGAGCGAGGGGGTGCTGCCTCTTCCTGCCTCCTGCTCCGCCTCCGCCTCCATGTCTCACCAGCACATTCGCATGCCGCGGGGCCAAGCGCCGCCAGCGACATCATGCATGTGCGGGCGGCTGATGTTGGTGCAAACGCTGCAGCTAGCACCAAAGTGGCGTCCACAATGCGCGGCAGTGGACGCCACTGGACAACGGGGCGGTCTCACCAGCGCACTCACCCAGACGAGACAAGTAACTTCATGCTCTGGCGCTACAACATGCATACCTCCGGCGCAGCACTACCTCGCCCCGCCGCGCTTGCCACTACCGGCGGAACTCGAACCCCATCACCTACGCCACCGCCGCCGCCGCCTTTGGCGCAGCCACAACGCCCTCACCAATCGCGTCCATCGCATAGTCGGCCAGCGTGCCCATGTGGCCGTACCAGTCGCTCGCGAGCGGCGGCGGCGACGCGGCGGCATACGGCGCAATGACGCCGTCAAATAGCCCGCGCACGCCGCCGTCGAGCACCGCGCGCGCGCCGCGCACCGCGCCGAGCGCGGCGGAGATCTGCCCCGCCAGCGGGAGGATAGTCAGCACGTAGCCCAGCGCGCCGATGCGCTGCGGGAGGCCCGCAAGCTCGTCGTCTGACTCTGCGTTGTCAGCCCCCTGCTCTGATCCGCAGCCACCCACGCTCGAGCCACTCGCGCCGCGTCTGGCTCGTGTTGAACATCAGGTACTTGTCCGGGTGGGCGCCCAGCACCGCGGCAGCAAAGCGCTCCGCATTCGCCAGCGTGTACCCAAACGTGCAGTACCACAGCACGTCGGCGAGCGGCGCAGCACGCACCGCGCGGTCGATGGCCGCGTCGAGGCTTCCACGGTACTTGTACCAGCCCTGGTACGTGCGCGGGGCCTCGGGGTCCCACGCGAGTGGGCCGAGCGGGCCCAGCAGGCTGTCGGCGACCTTCTTCGCGTCGGCGACGTTGAGCCCCTTGCTCTGGTCTGCAAACTTCTCCCGCGCCTCGGCGTCCGCGAGCTCGTCGAACGCCTCGCGCAATGTCCGCAGGCGCGCGTTCTTGAGCCAGGTCTCGCCGGCCCCCGGGGTCCCGTTGAGCGTTGCGCACGCGTAGCTCTCGCCCTGCGGGATCGTCGCGCCGAGGATGTACGGCGTGTCCGCCGCGTCGATCGTCGACGTGATGTGCGTCGCGTCAATCACGTCGGTGCGCGCAATCAGCACGGCCTCGGACCCGAGAATGTCAAGCTGCAGCTTGGACGCGCTCAGCCGGCGCGCGTACTCGCTGAACGGGACGACGACGGCGCCCACCCCGCCGGCGTGGTCGAACCGCTTCGAGCCGGACACCAGGTCGTCAATGTGGAACCCCGACACACCTGCCTCGACCAGCTGCTTGGTCGCCTTCATCACCGTCGAGTGCAGGCCGAAGCTGGCGGTGTTAGCCGCCAGTCCCTCAGGGCCACCCCGGGCGCAGCCACCTACCCCGAGTCGGCGTCGGCGATGAGCGGGATGAGCGGGTCGACAAACGCGCGGCCTTCAAACTCGGGTCGCAGCGCCAGGCGGCGGTACAGTCTGCCATGCAGTAGCTGGGACCGGACCAGCGTTTCGACCTGGCGGGCGTCAGCTCGCCCGAAGCCTTTTGCCAGCCGCACCTTCTTAGCCACCGTGTCGTACGTGTAGTCCGACAAGTCGGCACCCGGCGCTGCCGAGTCGGCAAAGCTCAGCGCCGCGCCAGACACGTAGGCGATCTGCGCGCCAGCCTTAGTCACCCCGTCGAGGGTCACAGCGTCCGCGACGCCGACGACCGTCGCGCCTGTCTGCGCTTGCTTGTGCGCCTGCAGGATCTCGCGCAAGCGGAGCGGCATCGCGTTGCTCTGCGTCGGGGGGAGGACATCGCGCAGCTCGGCCACCTGCGCAGGCGTGTACGGCCGCCTGATGTGCCGCTGGGTCGGGGACGCGAAGAACGCCTCGATCGTCGCCGGGTTGCGGTGGGCGAGGATGCTCGGGCGCGGGGTGAGCGTTGGTGGGGCTGCTGGGCCGTCGGTGGCGACTGTCATGGTATGGGGAAACAAAGAAACAGCGGGTCGTGCATCTCGGCGTCTACGTCTAGCTGACTAAATGTACGTCGTCGGCACGGCAATACCAGCGATAGCGAGGTGGGTGGGTATCGCGGTCGACAAGAGGAGGAACAGTTGCCGCCTCGCTCGGCTGACTGGCGCGGGTGAGCGCGCCAGATTTGTCCGACACCGGCGGCAAGTGCTCCGCCTGGGCTCCCATGCCGTTGTTGACATCCACCGTCTTGCTCAGCCGTCGGTGGCGCGTCCGACGCATCTCGTCCGACATTTCGGCGGGGGTGCCGACCGTGCGTCACTGCTGCACGCTATCGTGCGGGAGCCAGTCGGTGCTCCACCCGACGAGCGAGAGCAGGTCGTCGAGATTGCTCGTGCTCTCCGCCAGGCTGTCCGGGGTCAAGTCCGCCGGCAGGGGCAGAAAGTTCTCCGCGCCCCACGCCGACCACGTCTCGCCGTTCTCCTGCGAGAACGGGAAGAAGTCGAAGCGCGGCAGACCGGCCGCGAGGTCGGACGACTCGCGGCGCGACGTGGGTGCGGTCGTCGAGGTCGCAGTCTCGCCCGCCGCGGACTTGGGTTCGGGCTTGTCGCTGGCGCCCAGCTGCGCGATGCACCGCGCGCCGAGGGCGTTGAATGCGCGGCTCAACCCGCGCGCGTACGGCCACCCTGGAGCGTCAGCTCAGCTGCAGCAACACAACACAACCTACCCCGGCAGAAGGACCCGATGAACGCCTCGGTGCTCCGGATCTCGTCGATCGCCGCCGCGCACCACTCGGCGTCGTGCGCGTACTCGCCGCGTCCGTACTGGCTCAGCGTGTACAGCAGCGCCATGCCGAGCGCGATGACGATGTGGAACTGGAAGTAGTTCTGAAGGGGGCGTGAGCACTGTCTGTCTCGGCCGGGCTGGCGATCGCACTTACGTCGCGGATCAGACGGTGTTTCTGCATGTGCACGGAAATCGCGATGGCGGCCGACGCCGACTCGCGCAGGATGAGCAGCTGTGCGTCGCCCGGCGGCGCGGTGGAGCCCTTGGACGGCCCGTACAGCCGCGTGAGGAAGATGTGGTAGTACAGGTCGAACAGCGAGTTGCTGGCCATGGCGTAGCTGCCCTCGGAGAGTGGCGTGTTGTTCGGCCGCGGGGCACGCGCGAGCCAGTGGTCCAGGTCGCGGTGGAGCGCGGTGGTCTCGGCCTCGCTCGGCGCAGACGACTGCACGTGTACGTGCACGCGCCATCCAAGGCGGCGCATCTCGATCAGATGGGCGAAGAAGGCCGTCGCGTCCTGGAGTCAGCGACGACGCCCCCCACGAGAACTCACCATGCCCTCCGCGAGGGTGCCCAGGTCGTCGAGGTGCTCGGGGAGCTTGACCCCGATCTCGACATCGCTGAGGACAATGGGCACGGCAAGGCTCGACCCCACTGTCGGCGTCAGCGCAGCAACAACTCACACCCACCGATACGGTCGAGGCTGTAGACACACCAGAAGATGACTCTTCGGCGGTCTTTTTCGGCCTGGGTGAGGCTGGCTACCGGCTCGCGGTGCATGCCGGTTGCCACGACGAGCTTGCAGATCATGGGCGCGAGGCGCACGAGGTCCACCCCACCCCAGTCGTACAGCGCCGTGAGGGCCATCAGCATCAGCGTTGACACACAGTCCTGTCGGTCAGCTAGGCGGGCTCCAAACACGACATCTTACCACCCCGCTCGCGGTCCTCATCACCTCGGGGAGTGCCTCCGCCGCCCTGTTCCGCAGCAGTGTTGTGTCGATCCGCTCCCCGCTACCGCGCTGCGAGAGCCACACACACCCGATCGAGAAGACGAGGAACAGGCGCGCAGTCTGCAGCGGTGTCGCCGCCGCGTCCGGCGGCTGCTCCGACGCCGGCTTGTACACTAGCTGCAGGCTGCGTCGTCAGCTCGCCCCACACCCCCACACCCACTCGTGCAACAGGTCGAACTGCCGGATGAAGGGGTACACGGCGTTGCTTTTCAGAAACTCGTGCACCAGCAACACGGCGAGCTCGTACGGCGGCCACTGCGCCACGGCGGTCTGGTTGACGGCCGAGCCGTCATCGTGCTCCCACTCGGCGCCCGTGCTGCCCAGGCTCGACTTGATGAAGCCCACCAGCGGCGGCTGGGGGATGTGCCGCCTGCTCACGTCGAGCGTCTGCAGCGTCGCGACTATGGGCTCGGATACGTCCGCGGCCAGCGGCAACGACGCGTCGTCAGCTCCACTTGGCCCGGCGGGCGCCGGCGATCCGTTGGTATCGCGAGGTGCCGCGGGCGAGTGCTGGATGCCGTCGGTCGGGAGCGAGGCGATGTGCCCCAGGTCCGGCAGCCGCGAGCGGATAACGCTCTCGAGCGCAGCTATTCGTTTGTCCTTGTCCTCGAGCGAGGCAAGGAGGTTGGTTAGATAGCTGCCGGATCAGTGGCGCGGCGTTGTGTGCCACCTACTTGGGATGTGAACGGTCGGTGATCTTCAGCTCAAAGGTACACTTTATTCCCCGCCGCGCGCAGTTGCCGCACTGCGGCTGGACGCGATCGCACTGGTCGTCAGCGACGGGGCAAGCACACCACCCACCTTGCGCTTGCGCTGCTGGCATGCTTGGCACGCCTGTGGACGCGCTATGCTCGCCTGGCGCGCAAGGCGCACCGTTGTCGTTGTCATTGTCGTGCGCGACGGGCCGGAGAGCGCCTCGGGCCCCGCTCCAAAGTCGCGGAAGATGGCCTCGGGCACCGACGGCATGGCGAGGGATGCGCTCTAGGGGGATACACTTGTCGGGCTGTATCGGTGCAGCTGTACGCCATCAGCGGGTACATGTACGCACCCGCCAGCTCACAGTAGATGTATAACGCAGAGGCCGTGTCAATGGCGGATTGATGGAGCTCAAGTGGGGCCACTCGTCACTGCCCCGCCACAATCACGTGATTCCCAGTACGAGCTCCGATGTCGTTTGCCAAGCTCAGAGATTGTGTGCTTATGACATAGTGCATGGGGAGCTGCTGCGCACTGTTGATACGCTCTACTTGCGACCTTGCATGACACAAGGGATCGAGTCGATCTATGGACACGGGCTTTGGATAACTCCCTGGACTCGAGGGTGTGTCCTGGCTGTGCTGCCTCAGCCGAACAATTTTGAGGACGACGGCCGATAAGCGATAGCCTTTGACACCTGGAACGCCGCGCGACAGTAGTCTGGAATTGATGCTGGGTTATGGCGGGGGGCTTGGTCGACTATGGTCTGCTTCCATCAGTTTCAGCATCTCTGCGGATACCGTATACGTAATGAGTGCTGCATAGCTCAACGGCTGATGACGCAAAGGATGGTGGTACCTTCAACGGCCACGAGCAGGCCGGGCCGGCCGGGCCTATACACATGTTTGCCAAACCACAGCGCACGTACGTCTCGCCGTGATAGCCATCTGCGCCAGCTAGCCAGTACTCGCCACCACGTGCTTCCCAACCCAACCGTTCACACAAAGTATACATCACTGCGCTTCTTTCACCTCCTACTCGCAAGTCTTCACGCTGTACTCGACCGTCTTGTTGCCCTGGGTGGGGACCTTGGGCTTGAAGTCGAGGTAGACGAGCTCGCCCTTCTCGGGCGTCCACTCGCCGTCCGTGTCGCGGTAGAAGACGAGCTCGTCCGAGCCGGCGTCGCGAACCTCGACCGTCGTGTGGCTGATGGCGCCGTCGGTGCGCCACTTGAACTTGTAGCACGTGCTCTTGGTCACGAGGAACGGCTTGGTGCAGCGAACGTTGCCGTCGTCGTCGAGGCAGTGCTCGACGGCGTAGTCGAGCACCGAGCCGGACGCGACCTTGGACGCTGGGGAGTGAGCGAGGTTGTTTGGGGGTTAAGGGATGGGCGGCGGCGCAGGGTCGGCCCCATCGCCGCCACCAGGGAGCCGCACACTGCCACCACTTACGCTTCAGAGCGCCGGCAACGCCGAGCGCGGCGACAAGAGCCTTCTGGACGTCGGGGATGTACATGTTGCTGATGGATCTGGGGGAGCTGGTGTGCATGAATTGTTCACACCCGCCTTTATGTATGGCAGCACAAGTTACTCCACAAAGCGCAGCCGCTTCGGGACAAGAGGCCGGACGATTGCAAGTCCCCTACGTCATTTCCCACCGCGTGTTGTGACGAACGGCCGCTGGCCCGCCTTGCTGCCACACGACGTCATCATGTCTTTAGGGAGGAGGTCGCGAGGTAGCATGCACTAGCTGATCTGTTTCCGAGAACAGGAAGCGAGCCTGGAGGAGAACTGGATGCAAAGGCCATGTGAACTACCCCGAGGCCGCGGTTGTCAAGTCCTATCCTTCCCGGCTGGTCGGGGTACGACGTCCAGCGTCTCATCTGACACCGGTGAGCGCGGTCGCGCATGCCGGACGCGAGATGCATGTCCTGCCGCCAAACTCGGCGCTCAGAGTACCGCAACAGCCAAGACAGAGCTGGCGGTATGTGGGCAGCTCAACGGGACTACACGGCCTTCGCGACGCGGGGATCGGCAGAGCGTGTGCACTGCGGTTTCGGCGTCTTGGGCCGTGTGTCGAGTGTCGGGCGCGACGCTGGAACCGGCGACACGGCGATCAAACAGCACTGCGCAGCGCGATGCACAGCCATCTGGCGTGCTGTGGGGGCGGCTGCGCGATTGCCTTCGGCGCCGGCGCCAGGAGAGGCGGACGATGTGGCCCAGGGCTGCTGATCGACACACCCCTTCATGAGCGCGCACAGACTTCGACACGGGGCTTGATGGGCATCCCTCGGGGCCGTGGCTGGCTGACGCTATCTGTACCATGACAAACCGCATACAACTAGTGCTCGGCGTTCACCTCACATGCTGGAGCGCTACCGAAGTACTCCACCCCACCCAATACCCCAAATCCCCCCAGCCCCCCTCCCTCCCCCTCCCCGCGCCGGCTGGATTACAGCACCCGCTATCACCTCGTCACCCCTGGAGGCGATCTCTGGCCGAGGCACGCCCCGTGGGCGGTGGGCTTGACCGTGAGCCTGCGCGCGCGCATCGAGGCAGCGAGGAGCATCGGTAGGCTAATGGAGCGACGCGCGGCGGTGACGTCGGCTTGGCCATCAAGTTTCAGGGCTCCACCTCGAGCCTCTTAAGCAGCGCAGACAGCTTTTTGCATCGGCATCTTCCCCTCACCTACACCTCGACAGCATGAACGTGAACCCAAGCCCGGATCAAAGCCCAGGCAGCGAAGAAAACGCGCCCCGCGTGTCCGAGGAGACGGCCGTCGAGACGCCCAAGCCGAAGCGCCTGCCATGGTATCTCAACACCCGGACACTGGTGTCACACTTCTGTGAGGCACGGCGCCGGAACCATTAGCTGATAAGCCAGTCTTCGGCCCGTACATCTTCATCCCACTCGTCACCTCGTTCGTGTGGTTCGGCGGCCTGCTGGCGCTTATGATCATCTGGGCCGGCACCGGCAAGCCCAAGTACGCCGAGAAGGAGGCCAGCATCGTGTTCGTCTCCAACGTCGCCGGCAAGCACAAGCCCGTCTTCATCCCAGTCGCCTGCGTCACTGCCGTGTGAGTAGCCTTTGCCCCCCCGGTGGAGGGCGACGACGGCAATAACTGACAATCAACCCTAGTGGATTCGTCGCTTCGCTCGTATGCGACCGGTGGCTACGCGGCATCGACCGCCTGCCTGCCGACGTCCGCACGCGCGAGAAGGTCCTGAGTGAGTGACGAGGACAGCCCAGCCCAGGCTGCTGTGCTGACAGCGGCAGACTCGCTCGCCATTTTCTCTGCGGTCATCGCCGGCATCTCCCTCATCCTGCTCTCGATTGTACGTGTGCCCGGCCCCGTGTGGCGCCGCTGACCCCAGCTCGACAACTTCAACCACAGCTCGGCCCACTGGGGCTTTGCGGCCACTTTCATCGTGCTGGCGGCCTTGGCGACCATCTTCCAGACCGGGCAGGTATGGTCGCTGCACAAGGACCACCCGGACCGCAAGTCGCTGCTCCGCAACTCGGTCCTCAAGCTCATCATCCTCACCCTCGGCGTCATGGGCGCTATCTCCTTCGCCGCGCTCTACGGTGTGTGCCACGGAAACCGCAATGCCCGCAAGAACCACAGCGCCAAGCAGTGTAACCGTATCACGTCGGGCGCCGCCGCGATGGAGTGGGCCATCGCGTTCATCCTCTTCTTCTTCTTCCTCACCCTTGTGGCAGACCTGTGGCCCGCCGGCAAGTCCTCGCCACGATACATGCGTAGGCTGGCCCGCTGGCAGGAGGAGCACGAGCCTACGGTCGCCCACGAGTTCACCGGCCGCGGCGCGTTCACCGCTCACCCCGAGCGCTGGGAGGAGACCGGCGCCGCCGATGTCGCCGAAGCCCGTGCAATGAAGATGGAGCAGGCCATGAAGGCACGCAACCGCGGAGACAACCCGACGGCGCCGTCGCCCGCCAAGTTCCCCCTCACCGCCGCAGGAGCCGCTGCCCTCGGTCTCAATGAACCTCTCAATGAGCCGCTCGCCGAGCACGCGGCCGAGCCCGGACAATCTGCAGTGTAGCGATAGAGAAAGTACGTATTGGCCTAATATTTACATACATGCATAGAATAGTAATCTTGTGACGAGAGACGACAGGGTTACGGGCCAGCGCCTTCCGGGATCCAGTCCTCCGTCCAGCCGACGAGCGCAAGGAGGCCGTCGAGGTCGACGCTGGGACTCTGCCCCGACGCATCGTTGAGGGGCAGCATGTTCTCCTGGCCCCATGCGTTCCACGCTGCGTCAGCAGCCGTGGCGTCCGTGGAGAACGGGAAGAAGTCGAAGCGGGGTAGGTTCGAGCAGAGGTCGGCGGCGGGTGCGGGCGGTGGGGGCGCGTTGCGCGGCTGGAAGACGACCGACGCGAGGCTGAACCCGTCCTCAGGCGATGAGTTGGTGTCCTGCTGCACCCCGGACCCACTTCCACCGAGACACAGCTGGGCAATGCACCGTGATGCGAGCGAGTCGAATGCGCGAGACAGACCTCGGGCGTACGGCCAGCCTGGGCACATGTCAACGTGGCGCGCCATGTTTGCCTCACCTCGACAATACGACCCGATAAACTCCTGGCATGTGCGGATCTCGTTGATCGCCGCCGTGCACCACTTGTAACTGGTCCCGTTGGAGGGATTACCCGCGTACCTGCTCAGCGCGTAGAGCAGGGACATGGCGAGGACGATGACGAGGTGAAGCTGGACATAGTTCTATCGTCAGCGCTACCCCACACTCAGGCCAGCTCACATCCTTCAGCTTGCGGTTCTGCTGCAAGACAATGCTGATGGCGATGGCCTTTGCGGCGCTCTCCTTGAGGCATTGTATCTCACTCGCACTTAGCTCAGAGCCCCTGTTACCAGGCCGGTACAGGCTCGTGAGGAAAATGTTGTAGTACAGGTCGAAGAGCGAGTAGTCGACGTACCCACTTGCGTCTGACGCCGGGGTATGCGTCGGCCTCGGTGAACGGGCGATCCACTCGTCCAGCCGGCGGTGGAGGCGCGCCGTCGCGTCGACGTCGTGGGCCGACGGCGTGTGCTTGTGCTGCCAGATTGCGTAGCCCACGCGTCGCATCTCGATCATGTGCTTGAAGAACGAGAGCGCGTCCATGCCTTCGCCGAGGTTCGGGATGTCCTCAAGGTGTGTAGGGAGCTGGATGGGCATTAGCGAGAACAAGGTGCAACCAGTGCCAAACCCACCTGGATCGTGATGTCCGCGTCGTTGAGAACGACAGGGCAAGAGAATGTCACCCCCACTAGATGTCAGCTCATGCAGCACATACATCCACCCACCCAACCGGTCGACACTGTATACGCTCCAGAAGAGCGCACGCCGTCGGTCACGCTCCGCAGAGGTAACTCCACTCGGCTCCTTGTCGAGGCCGACGGCGGTGGCGAGGCGGGACACCAACGGCGCCATCCGCGTAAGGTCAACACCGCCCCAATCGTAGATCGAACACAGGCAAAGTAGCAACATGGCCGACACACAGTCCTGACCGTCAGCAGGCTCGTCAGCGCCGTACCCACCACACCGCGGTCCTCGCGCAGCACACGGCCAAGGCACTCCACCGCGCGGTTGCGCAGCAGCGTCGTGTCTATCCGCTCCCAGGTCCCCCGCTGCGCGAGCCACATGGCGCCGATCGCGAACACCAGGAAGAGGTGGCACGTCTGCAGCGGCGTGGCTGCTGCGTCGGGGTCGGCCGGGGTAGGCGAGGAGGGTCGGTACACATGCTCCAGGCTGGACGTCAGCGCAGCGCATAACACCTCACGCACTCGGCCAGGATGTCTCCGCGCCGAAGATACGGATACACGCAGTTGACCTTGAGGAACTCGTCGGCCATGACGACCGCGAGTTCGTACGGCGGCCAGGCAGCCACGGCCGTCTGGCTGACTGCCCCGTCCTCGTCTGACGCGATGTCGGGCGCAGGGCCATGCGGGAGGCCGTCGCTCTGCTCGGCGGTGGCCTCCTCGGCGCCTGCAGCCTCAGCCTGTCCGAGGTGCGAGCGGATGATGCGCACAATCGGAGGCTGGGTGATGTGCCGCCGGGACAGGTCAAGCGCCTGCAGTCCGTCCAAAATGCTCTGTGCGAGCGCTGGTGCGAGCGGCTCATCAGCGAGCGTGATCGCTCCGCTGTCCACCACCTCGTCGACCTCGGCGCCGACGACGTAGCTCCGCGGGATGTCGTCCGTTGAGAGGGACGCGATGTGCACCAGGCCCGGCATGCCGCCGCGCACGAGTGCCTCAAGTGCCTGCACCCTGCGCTCCTTCTCTTCAAGCGACGCGAGCAGGTTTGTGAGGTAGCTTGGGTGAGCGCTATCAGGCGCGGCTTCCACCTACTTTGGGTGCGTCCGCTCCGTGATCTTGAGCTCGAACGTACACTTCGTCCCTCGTGCCACGCAGTTCCCGCACTG
This sequence comes from Vanrija sp. TS_01, assembly GCA_026725045.1. NCBI lineage: Eukaryota > Fungi > Basidiomycota > Tremellomycetes > Trichosporonales > Trichosporonaceae > Vanrija > Vanrija sp. TS_01. The sequence goes on from JAPKIE010000003.1 coordinate 162,926, forward strand.
GGGCCGCACACGATCACACTGGTGTCAGCGTTATCGCTGGCTCCGCCTACCTTGCGCTTGCGCTGCTGGCATGACTGGCACGCCTGCGGCTTTGCGACATTCGCCTGGCGCGCCAGGCGGACGGTGGAGCGCGGCGCCGAGTCGAGAGGCAGCGGCCTCTTGAGTGCCGGGAGCTCGAGGTCACGGTATACGCTCTCTGGGACCGTGGGCATGGGTGGGGAGTTCAACGCTGAGATGTGTGGACACTTTCCCGCCAAGATGGTGGACACCGCCAGCGGATAAGGGATCGAGCGAGGCCGGCGGAGACTGCTCCGCAGTGGCTTGAAACAACAACATGCATTTCCTAGCAACCCCCGCGCGTCCCTGTCCACCCCGCTCGGCCAGAGCCGACCGCATCCATCGTATCGTCGGCCACTCGGCCCATGTGGCCGTACCAATCACTCGCGAGCGGGGCGGCCGTGGTGGCGGCGTAGGGCTGGAGAACACTATCAAAGAGCGCGGCGAGGCCGCCGTGCAGAGTCGTCTTGGCGCCGAGAGTCGCGCCGTACCCGTGCGCCGCTTGCCCAAACTGCGGGACGAGAGTGAGGACGTACCCCAGCTCCCCAAGGGTCTGGGGGAGGGCGACAAGCTCGTCATCAGACACTGGGGTCAGCAGGGACACTAAGAAGGCACTCACATGCCACATGCGCGCGCCTCGCGTGGCTTGTGTTGAACATGAGGTACTTGAGCGGGAATTTCTCCTTCACCGCGGAGGCGTACCGGCGTGCCAGGGTCAAGTCGAGCTGGAACGTGCATGCCCAGAGGACGTCGACAAGGGGGGCAGTGTGGATGCTGCGCAGGATCGCGGCCTCAATCCCACCGCGGTACGCGTACCATCCCTGGGTCGTGCGCGCCGCCTCGGGATCCCACTCGAGTGGCGGGAGGCCGGCACCGGCCAGCAGGTCGTCAGCGACGCGCTTCGCGTCCGACACGTTCAGTCCCATAGAGCTGACGGTGAACAGGGGCCGCATCTGGACTGGGGCGGCCCGCGAAAACGCCTCGTCGAGGGTGCACAGGCGTGCCTGGGCGATCCACGCAGCGCCGTCGTCGACTGAGGCACCGGGGTCCGCTTCGGACGGCGATACAAACGCTGAGTAGCTCTGGGCTAGTTTGACGCTCGCGCCGAGGATGAAAGGCCGGTCGATGGGATCGATGCTGCTCGTGATATGAGTGGCGTCAAGCACGTCTGTCCGCCCAATGAGCACGACCTCGGAGCGCATGATGTCTAGCTGGAGCTTGGCGGCGCTCAAGCGCTGGGAGTACTCGGAAAACGGGACGACGACGGGCCCTCGCCCAGCAGCGTGGTCGAAGCGCTTGCTGCCCGGGAGCAAGTCGTCGAGGTGGAAGCCCGCCACGCCGGCGTCCACCAGCCCGCGGGTCGCCTTCATCACCGTGCTGAAGAGGCCGAAACCCGAGTCGGCGTCGGCGATGAGCGGGCTAGGTGGCCGGAGGCTGCCGAACTCGCCGAGGTATGTGCCCAGTGTGCCATGGTACGCCTGCGACGCAGTGAGCAGCGCCACCTTCTTCGAAACCGTGTCGTACGGGTAGTCGCTGAGATCGGCGCCGGGGTCGGCCGTGTCTGCAAAGCTGAGTGCCGCGCCAGAGACGTAGCCGACCTCGCCGCCCGCCTTGGTAACGGCGTCGAGGGTGACCGCGTCCGCCGTGCCCAGTACTTGGGTGGTGGTGAACGCCTTGCGGTGGGCCTCGAGCGTCGCGCGGAGTGCGAGGGCCATCGCATTTGGCGCTGGCCGTGCGTGTGGCGGCGACAGACGCTCGACCTGTGCCGGCGTGTAGGGACGCACAATGTCCTGCGTCGGCGAGGCCATGAACGAGCCGGCGGTCTGCGCCGCGGAGCCGTTGGCCTGGGGGAGGGTCATGGTGGCGGCACTGTGGGGTGTGCCGGGGCCGTTATCTCTCGACGCCGTTAACATATGCATCGCCGCGCCACTGTCACGGACGTGTTCCCCACCACCGACGGCGCCGCCGGCAACTGCCCCGCTCAGCGTCGGCTACCTCGCTGCGGAGGAGTCTCCGCGGACCAGTTTCCTCAACTCAGGGTGGCGGTCGGAAACTCCTCCACCCCAGCCAAGATCCAAGATCCCTCCTTCTCCCTGCAATCTCCTCGTTCTCGCTGCAGCAGCATGCTTCACAGTCGCCTATCTCTCCCTATATCGGTCACGCGCGGGGCTCATCGGGGTGGCTGCCACTTTCATGCGCGTATAGCTGCGCGCGTTGTGGGGCCGACCCCGCAGCTTATCTGTCTTCGAGGATATAAGAACCAGCAGCAGGCAGGCTCCTCGGCAAGAACAACAACCAACCATCCCAGCACACACGATGACTGTGGAGATCGACTCGCACGCCCGCACGCCACCCAGCCGTGCCAGCACCCGCAAAGAGCGCATCGTCTCCTTCATCTGGGACTCGGACTACTACACCAAGTCCGAGGCTGAGCGCCGGCTCGTCTTCAAGCTCGACTGTGTCATCCTCCCCGTCGTCTGCCTCGGCTGGCTCATGAAGTACATTGACCAGAGCAACATTACCAACGCTTATGTGGTGAGTCGCTACGGTGACGGCCCAAGTGCCCAAGAACTGTCTGCTGACTACGGCAGAGCGGCATGAAGGAGGAGCTCAACATCCACGCCAACGGTGAGGACGACGTCGGGTGGCTGGCTGACAGGCAGAGTACACCTACATGATTCTGTGTTACAACATCGCTGCCGTGCTCATGATGCTCCCGGGAAACCTCATCGCGCTCAAGGTGCGCCCGTCGTATCTCCTAGCCGGATGCGAGATTGCCTGGATGGCGTTTACGTGAGCTGTTCGACCGGTCTTTTCGGCTGACACTGTGCAGATTTGCCCAAGCCGGAGCACGCAACTCGACCGACCTGTACGTCTTCCGCTTCTTCGTCGGCCTCTTCGAGGCCTCCTTCGCCCCCGTCGTCCTGTTCCTCCTCGGGTCGTGGTACACGTCCGCCGAGCTGGCGAAGCGCACTTCCATCTGGTTCATCGCCGGCAACGCGGGACAGGCGTTCTCTGGCTACATGCAAGCGGCCATCTACACGACGCTGAACGGCAAGCTCGGCATGGCAGGGGTACGTCTACCGCCTTACTCCAGTTCTCTGACCACGCAGTGGCGCTGGCTCTACATCATCTGCGGGATCATGACTTTCCCCACGGCGATGCTCGTCCTCTTCCTCCTCCCCGACTTCCCTCACAACTGCCGCAGCCGGTTCATCACGCCCGCCGAGCGCGAGATGGCGCGTGCGAGGTGTGCCCGGAACGGCACGGCCCCCATCACCGGCAAGATCGGCTTTGGGCTCGTCAAGCGCGTGCTGGGCAATTGGCGCTGGTGGATCATTGTGCCGACGTACATTGTATACGCGACCGCGTGCCAGGACTACAACTACTTTGCGATTTGTGAGTGGCCGGTAGGATGAGATAAACTGACAGGTAGGGCTCAAGGGTCACCACTCTGGTGTTGTCAAGGCTAATGTGTGGGCCTCTGGCCTCTTCCTTACTGGCATTCCGTTCGCCGTCGGGTACGCCTACCTCGCCGACCTGCTTCGTAACCGCTTCATTGTGTGCTTCTGTGCCCTCTGCTGGGCGTGTGTCCCCACAGGCATCATTGCCGTTCACCCACTGCAGCACTGGAATCTGATGAGTACGTCGAGTCGAAGACGAGCGCTGACAGTCAGTCTTCGCATTCTTCACGTGCTACACCTTCTTCGTCACGCCCGTCCTCTTCTCGTGGTTCAACGAGATTGCGCACGGGAACGCTGAAGAGCGTGCGGTCATCATTGCGAGCGCCAACACGGGCTTTGCCATCTTCAACTGCTGGCTGCCCACCATCATCTTCAAGCAGACTGATGGGCCGCGGTTCAGTGAGTTGTCATCAGAGCGGCACAACTGACACGCCAGAGAAGGGTTTCGCTACAACGTTCAGCTGTGCCGCAGCCTCGCCATTCCTTTTCCTCCTCCTCAAGCTCATGCACGACAGGCAGAAGCGTCGTGAGAAGGCCAAGCTTGACACCCTGGAGGACGTGGAGGCCCGCGAGGACAAGGAGAAGGAGGCGGGAGTTGATCGCATTGTGACGGCCTAGGGGGTGGGGTATCTCACACGCAAGGGTCGTAGTTGTCTAGGACGTGGCTAGGAGAACATGAATGAATCAGTCTGTTTACCCGGGCCCCAGTCGTCGTTCGTAGCTGTCAATGTTCACGATCAAAAAGACAGACTGCATTAAAGGAAACTTCTTGTGGAGAACTATATCTACTGCTTGGTGTCGACGTAGGACGAGTGCTCATCATCGGCCTGCTTTCCGCCAGCCTCGAGACCCTCTGCCTGCGCCAGGCGCTTCCGCTTCTCATCGCGCTTGGAGAAGTAGAGGATGCCGAGCACAGACAGGATCTCGGCGGCAATGAAGGACGCGGCGGCGATGTTGCCGTTGCGTACCCAGGGCTGGTCGGTCTGCTTAAAGAAGATCACTAAGGAATCAGAGTCTATTCTCTATCCACGATTATCGTCGCTCACACGGAAGCCACGCAGTGAAACTGAACGCCACACTGTTAAACGTGCCCATCACGATGGCGCGCTTCTCGGCACTGTCGGAAATAATCTCGCTGCACCACGCATACAGCAGCCCGGGGGTGCAGTAGACCAATCCAGTGAGGTAGTACAGCGCCCAACGGGCATTGCGGTGCTCGCCGTACGGCGACCACGCGGCGAGGAGGGAGCAGTTGATGCACTGCCACACGGCTGTTGCGATGATGAAGGGCCAGCGAGCGCCGCCCAGCACGGAGTCGGAGAGCCACGCAAAGGCGACACACGAGAAGATGTCGACGGCGTACATCCCGCAGGGGTAGCTGATGCGTCAGAAGACTAAAATGAACTCCATACCCACTAGTTGATCTGCTCCACCGTATACTTTGGCACCTTGGAGTTCTTGAGCCAGAAAGCAAAGCTGCTCTGGGGCTGGAGGTTAAACATGAAAAGAATGTATGTGATTGTGAAGAGCTTGGGTCAGCAGGGCCCAGCAAGCAAGCTCACGTAGATCTCCCAAGACTTGAGAACGTTGACAATAGCCTTAATGCTTAGTCCGTCCTTGCTGGTGCCCTTTCGGCCGATGTCCGACAAGCGTTTCCGGGCAAGAGTGATATCCTCCTCGTTGAGCAGCCAGCTCGGCTTGATCTTGTCGGGCAAGTCGGGGATGAAGAAGAATGCGCAGATGGCGACGGGCATGGAAACGATGAAGTCAATGATGAAGATCCATCGCCAGCCGGGCCGGCCAAGCTTGCCGTTCAGCGTGCGGTGGATACCGCCCTGCATCACCGAGTTGAGGAGGGTACCGACGGCTGTCGCGGCCTGGAACAGCGTCGTGCGCTTGCCCAGCTCGTCGGTCGTGTACCAGTTGCCCAACAGGAACTGGAGGCCAGGGTAGTACGGCGCCTCGAAGACGCCGACCATGAAGCGGATGAAGAGGAGCTGCTTCCAGTCCTTCACCCACGTCGTGGAGAGCGTCATGATGCTCCAGCCTGCCTCGCACGCAAAGATGACATAGTGCGGGGACACGCGGTTGAGGAGTACAGTGCCGGGGATCTGGCCGACGCAGTATCCACTGGGCGGGCGTGAGCACGGTTGGCGGGCGCCACTTACACTGTCCATGCGGTGATCACGTAGTTGTACTGGAGGCCAAACATGCTCAGATCCTCCCTAGATATCAGCACACTGCCACACGGTCGACCTACTTCATGCCCGAAACGACTGTCCCGTCAGCCATGCCCCGCGGCGCCACTTACAAGCTGTCGAAATGTTCGCCTGATCAATGTATCGCATGATGAGACCGAGCACGGAGAAGACGAGCATCGACGCATCGAGCTTGAAGAGCAGCCGGCGCTCGGGGCCGGGCTTGCCGAACGAGTCCCAGAGATAGTAGTACCATGGTTTCTTGGTTTTCGCTGCCGTCTGCTGCGACGCCCCGTCAGCCGCGTAGACGTCAACGTCGGTGTGTAAGTCTTGACTCTTTGCCATGGTGGGTTTGCTGGGCAACTTTTCTCACAAGCTGGACTTTAACCTTACCATGCAGCCCAATGCCACGCTCGGAAGCTCATCCATCTGCACAATGGCGTGCTTGTGGCCTGAGCTGGCCAAGACCCGTCCGTGAGCGTTCGACCAGCGATAGGCGGCAGACATGTGGTCCAAGCGCTATCTTTGGACCAACGCGACATGAAACGGGCCTCGAAACACGCGCCATCAGTAAGTTGGTATGACAACTAAGCACGTCTCAGTCTCAGCCGTCCCGTAGGTTACGAACCCTCAGTGTGGGTCCGAGTTGAGCACATGTCGGTCAGCGCCACGGGGCGGACGGACCTGCCGCCGGCATCCCGATTACACCGACGCTAAAGGCTCCGAACCCGTGGAAAAGGGGGAGACCTTGCCATAGCTATGGTCAATGACAACTATACCAATACCAATCAATGTGGGCAAAGCTGGGGCGTGAAAAGAGCAGCAGGAGGTCGAGTGAAATGCAGAACCGGGAGCGGCAGTCAAAGCCAGTTTGGGTTCGCTGGGCGGCGCCCGCCAATGTTGGCCTGTTTCGGCTTCGGTCCGCGGTCGCGTGCATGTCGACTCACCAGAGTGTGTCAGAGACCAGATGTCCGTCTGTTATCCGTCGCAGTCTCTGTGAAGCATACTCAGCACATTGAGGACAGATTCAGCTTCATACACCATATCATTGCACTCCGTGTCCCTCGTCCTGGACAATCACTATCGTTCTCGCCTCCCAGTAGCTTCTGACGTCGTCCCCGTACCACTCCACCCACACGCCTAATGACACCCCCGTCCAACATCCTACTTCGTCAAGACACCATACGCGTGAGGGGTGACGGTGAGGTCCGGCTCGTCGGAAGGCTGCGCGAGGTCGACACTGGTCCACGGTCCGGCCTTGAGCAGGGTCGCCTTCGTGTCCCTGCGGAGCTGGCATCCGCCCATGCACGTCGGCCAGAAGAGGTTGATGAAAGCTGGCTTGTCAGCGGCACTTTCCAAACAATGCGACTCACCCTGGTACAAGCCCATGAAAGTCCCCTGCTTCTTGAAGCAAACGACGTGCTCGTACACGAACCACTTGCCGCCGGGCTTGAGGTACGTGTAGAGCTCGGCGACGTTCTTCTCCGGCTCCGGGATCGAGCAGAGGCACATGATGGTCGCGATACAGTCGATGCTCTCCTTCGCGATGCCTGTCTTCCCCATGTCCTGGATGCCGTACGGCACAATCTCGTATACGCCGTCCAGGCCAGCGGCCGTGATGGCCTTGGCGAGGCCGGCATGCTGGTCGGGGTTGGGCTCGACACCGTACACCTTGGTCACGCCCGCGTGGGCCTTGCGCTGGCGCACACCGTTGGCCTTGCTATCGGTAGCGGTGGTGGCAGATGCGTTCCCGCGGCCTAGGTACTCGTCGGTGAAGATGGAGACCCAGTTGCCTTGTCCCGGGCCGACCTCCACCACCGAACCGTACACTGCGTTGGCGCTGTCGCCGTCGCTCTCGGAGAGGATGACACCACCCTTGACACGGCCTTGAAGGAGGGGGATAACACGGGCCTCGGACATTTTGCGCACCTGGGGCCCGGCCCAGTCCCAGAGGTTGCCGAACCATCTGTCCTGGAAGACGGACCAGGTGGTGAGGGAGGCCCAGTCGCCGTTACGGACGAGCGTGTAGATCGTGAAGGGGAGCTGCTTGAGCGAGAGGGACAGGAATACCCACGGCTCTGCGAGCAGTTCGAACGTGCTTGGAGCCATTGTGGAGCGATTTCGTCGATAGAGGGGAATGGAGAGGATGCAAGAGGCAAAGGATCTTGGAATGCGAGATCACGATCAAGATCGAATGAATGGCTGCCGGCAATGCGGCAATGTCGGATCATAGCCGACAGCGGTGACGGCATGACGGCACAGAGCCTGCCACATGGCGAGCTCAGCGACCCTCGCCTGACCCTCCTCCCCCACCCTCCCCCACCTGCTCTACTGTTGTCCGCGTTCACCTCCATACTCGTTCAACTCCTGGTGCATGAACCTCGTACTACCAACTACGTTCCTCCTCGCTATGCGCAGTAAAATGAATGTGGGGGATGTAGTCGTCTGTCTCTTCTTCACGGCCAGTGGGCTAAAACGAATGTGGGTAGTGTTCCGTCCGAGTCTCTTGATACTTGTTCTGGTTCTGGTTCTTGTTCTCTAAATAATGTCACAGGTGGGGTGTAAAGCTAAGCCTTTGAATACGTGAGGATCTCAAACGAGGGTGCGGTGACTTCGCGGCCGTCTTGGGCAATGTTGGCATGCTCGTCGGTCACGATGAGCTCTGGGGAGAGGGGTCAGCAAGCATGCCCAAGTATGCACGACGCATCCACTCACTGCCTGGGATTACGCCTTGGCTGTCGACCTCGGCGCGAACGACGAGAATAGCGCGGCCATCACGCTCGCGACCACCCTCGACTGGCTTGAAGCCGCCAGTGTTGGCGCCGTAGCCGGGGCGGTTGGGGATCCACTGCACTGCAGCCGAGGATCCACAGAGGACCTCGAACGCGGCGGACGGGACCTCCTGGCCCTTGAACGCGACGGCGCTCCGCTCCTGGAGGTGGCGACCGGCCCTGTCGACGGGTCAGCCCTACCCCGACTCTCAGTCCACAGCCACACTCACTTGCCGACCTGGACACCACCGCCTAGGAAGAAGCGCGCCGCGTACAGCGTCTGCTTCCTGCCGTCCGCATCGACGTCGTAGCCGGCCGGGATGGCGTCGAGAGGGAATGCGCCACCCTCGACCAGGTGCCAGCGCACAGCGGGAAGGACCTCGCCCTGCAGCTGGGCAGTCACATAGCCTTCGGTGCGGCCCCGGGCAGCGACAAGCCACGTCTCGCGGAAGTAGCCGTACTGCTGGTAAAAGTTCGCGAGCGCGACCTGGCGGGTGACCTCGTCCTCGACGTTGTCAGAGTACGACAGGACACCGACGCCGCTAGTGCGGTAGCGGTGGCGGCCGAGGAGCTCATCGTGGATGATACTGGGGGTGCGCGAGTGATGAGACTCCTCATGGGCAATGTCGGCGTGCGACTCGCCGCTGAGGGCACCGAGTCGCTTCCAGGCTGTTGACCGCGAGGGTGCCTGAGAGGTCAGATACGGTGTGACTGGCGCCAAGTACTCACATCATCGCCAGAGTGGGACGTGGTGGCCTCGTACTGCGACCCCGAGTATCGCACAATGTCACCAGCGTCGTAGTGAACATTTCTCCTCCAGATGGGGGGGAGGAGGGGCGAGCGCTCGGCAACAGGCGTCTGGGGTGCAGACTGGGGGGCGGACTGGGGCTGCTCGTCCTCGTGCAGGCCAAAGTACTTGGGCTCGGGGTGGGGCGAGGCAGGGACAAACTCAAAATCGTCGTCGGTGTTCTGGCTCGCGGGGGCTGGGGCAGTCACAATCTCGCCCGACTCAGGGGTAGAGGGGTCGGTGACGGCGACCCACTGGTCGTCGTCGCTCGTGCTGTCGGTGACAGCCTTCCAGTAGGCAGCAGCGATCTCGTTTCCATCATGGGGGGCCTTGGAGGTCAGCTACTATTGACCGAACTGCACTCACAATGTCACCGCTGACGTGCTCGACAGCGGCGCGCCACTGCTTGTCGCCGACAAAGACGACAGCGCCGACCTCATAGTCAACCTTCGGGGCCCAAGTAACAGGGCCCTCGAGTGACTCCTCGGCCGAGATGACGCCGGTGGCAGCCTTGTGAGAGGTGTCGAGCTGCAGGCCATCGCTCTCGTCGTCGTCGCCGTCGTCGGTCGCCTCCGTAACGACCAAGTCGGCAATGACCCCGACCTTGTCATTCTCCTCGTTCTCGTTGTTGTGATTCTCGTTGTCTTCAAAGTTGTTCTCCTTCTGAATATTATCGTCGCTCTCGTTCTGAATCTTCGTCTCAATCTCCTTGCTCTCTTCAACCTTGGTACTCTCTCCGTCCTTGCTCTCATCCAACTCCGTCTGCGTACCGCGGTTAATCTCCATAGCCAGTCATAGAATCCGGCAGGTGCCAGGACGACTCGCCTCCGACTTCTTCTTCTTGGCGTGCTTTACCTTGCCGTCCTTGCCAGCCTTGGGCGCCTCGGCGGGCTCGGTGGCCTCTGCCTCGGTCACAATCTCGCTCAGGGTAGTGGTGAAGACCGCAGCCTCCTCAGCGGTGACGTTGAGGTCCTGGGTGACGGGGGCAGCGCTTGGCGCTTCGACCGGAACAACTTCCTCAACCGTAGGCTCTTCGGCCTCTTGGACGGCGGCGGGGACGGGGGCGGCGACTTGGGCCTCGGGAACGACAACTTCAGCCGCAGCAGCAACCTCTTCAGCTTGGGGAATAGGTGTGGCGGGTGCGTCTGAAGCAGGCTGGTGCGGTCAGCCTGTGGGAGAACGGGGCAAACTTACAGCATGCGACTCCTCGATAGCCTGGGCAATCGCAGACTCGACAGTAACGTCGATGTCGGTAGCCTTGGCAGTCTCCTTGGGAGCGACCTGCTCGGGGGCTTCGACAACAGGGGTAGCGATGGGCTCGACAGCAGTCTCATTCACAGCGGCAGCAGCGGGCTCAGCCACGGAAGTGATGTGCTCGACGACCGGGGCGGCAACGGGATCGGCAACCGGAGCAATGACGGGCTCGACCGGAGCAACGACGGGTTCGGCGGCGGGGGTGACGACGGACTCGGCGGCAGGATTGACGACAGGCTCTGCGACGGGGGTGACGGCAGGCTCGGAGACGGGGGTGACGACGGTATCGGCGACCTGGGCGATCGGTACGGGCACAGGCTCGATGTCGGCGGCGACAGCTGGGGCGACCTCGGGCGCGGCCTCAACAGCGACAGGCGCCACCTCAACGGCTTTCACGGCCGGCTCCGCAGCCTCCTCGACCACAGGAGCAACGGCCCCGGCGGCAACGACAGCGACAGGTTCCACCTCAGCGACCGCAGGGGCGGGGACGATCGACTCGGCGGCGGCAGGGGCGATGGTCTCCTTGGCGGCCTGGCCGACCGGCCCCTGGGCAGCCGGGGCGACCTCAGCCACGGGCTCGGCGACAGGGACCTCAGCAACCGGCTGCTCGATCGCAATCTCAGCGATGGGCTCCTGCACAGGAGTCACAGCCTCCAAGGCAGGCTCCGGGATCGGGGCAGCGGGGGCAGTGACAGCGACGTCCTCGACGACCTTGGCAATGACGGACTCAGAGACGGGTTTCTCCTTAACGGCCTCCTCCTTGCCAGGCTCTTGGGTCGAAACTGGCGCAGGCTCCTCAGTGGGGGTGGCGATGGGGGCAACGACCTCCTCCACAGAGATGGCAGGGGCAACGACCTCCTCCGCTGGGGCGACCTTGACGGACTCCTCGACCTTGGTCTCCTCAACCTTAAGATCCTCGACCTTAACAGGCTCAGCGACCTCGACGGGCTCAGCAACCTTAACAGGTTCCTCGACCTTGGCCTCCTCGACCTTGGCGGGCTCGGCGACCTTGACTGGCTCCTCGATCTTGACAGGCTCAGCGACAGCGGCCTTCGTAACGGGCTCCTGAACTGCCGCAGCCTCAACAACAGAGGCTGAAGGAGCAGCCTCCTTCACGGCTGGAACGGAAGGCTCTTCCACAGCGGCGACGACAGGCTCCTCAACCACATCGGCCTTGATGGGCTCCTCGGAGACAAGCTTGACGGACTCCTCCGCAGCCACCTCTGCGACGGGCTTCTGACCGGCGACAGAGTCCTCAGCCACGGCGACAACGGTCGGCGTCACGGCGACGACAGCGGCGGGAACGGGCTCCTCAGGAGCGACGGCAACGACCGGCTCCTCGTGGACAACGGGCTTCTCGGCAATAGCAGCAGTGACCGGCCCCTCGACGGCAGCCACAGGAACCGCAACGGGCTCTTCAGCGGTAGCAACCACCACGGGCTCCATGATAGGGTTCTCGGCGGTAGCGACGACAACGGGTTCGGCGACAGCAACGACATCGGACTTGGTGACGGCGACGGCAGCGGTCTCCTCCGCAGGGGCGGCGTTGACAGTAGTCTCCTCCACGATGGGCTCCTGGGCGACCCCCTCAGCAGCGGCCTGAGGAGCCTTGCTCTTGACGACTTCTTGGGCGACGACGGTCGGGGCGACAGTCTCCTCGACGACCTTGACAACGAGCTCCTCCACGGCGGCCTGAGTGACAGGCTCGGCAGTGGTTACCTCGGCGGCAACATCCTCCAAGGCGGGTGCGGCGGCGTTGACAGTGTTGACCACAGGAGCTTCAGCCACATCCTTTGCGGCCTCCACGACAGGCACCTCGGCGACAACGGGCACCTCAGCAGTAACGACTGGGGTCTCAACGGGCACAGGAGTGGCCTCCTGAACGATGGACTCCGGGATCTTGGGCTCGACCGTAACGACCTCGGCAGGGACCTCCTTGGCGACGGGCTTCTCAACCACGGACGGCGCAACGGCGGTCTCCGTGACGGCGGTGGGGATAACGACCTCCTCGACCGGGGCGGGGACAGCAACAACCTCTTGGACGGGTGCAGTCTCAATCTCGACAGCGACAGGCGTAACGATGGGCTCTGCGACACGCTCAACGACAGACTCCGCGACAGGCTCGGCAATGGGTTCCGCGGCGGGCTTGATGATGGGTTCAGCGACAGGCGCCTCACTGACAGCGGCGGTCGGGGCGGCCGGGGTGGCGTCTTCAACGGCAGCGGTAGCCACCGCGGCAGGGACGACCTCCGGGACAGGCTTCTCAACAGCGACGGTCTTGACGACGGGCACCTCCGACACCGTAGCGACGACCACGGGCTCAGCAACTTCAGCAGCAGCGACTGGGGCGGTCTCCTGAACAATCTCGGCAGGCGCAGCAGCAGGGGCAAGGGCCTCCTCGACGACCTCCTTCACCTCAGCGACAACCGGGGAAGCGGCCGCAGCCTCGATCTCGGCAGCAGCAGCCTCAGCCTTGATGAACTCCGGGACGGCGGTGTTGGGAGGGGTCTGGGTGGTGTTCTCGGGCTCCTTAATCTCGGCAGCAGGGGTCTCTGGGACAACCTCCTTCACCTGCTCAATAACGGCCTCCGCGGCGGCGTCAACCTCGACGGCGGCCTCCGGCTCGGTAGCCTCGACCACAACCTCCTTGCTGGCCTCCACCTTCTCAGCCTCTACAGCAGCCTTCAATGATCAGCAATCATACCCAGGTGGGCTGCTTACCTCAACAGCAGGTGCAGTCTTCTCCGCAGAAGCCTCCTGCTCAGTGACCGACTCAACCTTGGCCTCGACGACGGGGGCGGTCGCGGCGAGGGGGGCGGGCTCGTTGGCAGAGGCGACTTCGGTCACCAGAGCAATCTCAGCAGCGGGAGCTGCAATAACAGGCGCAACCTCAGTGACAGCGGGCTCGACGATAGCCTCGTTCTTGACCTCCGCGACAGTGACAACGGCCTCAGAAACGGGCGTCACGGGGGCTGCGATCTCCTCGACCTTGACCTCAGCGACGGTGCTGATCTGCTGGGGCTCCTCGACCTCCTTGTCGTCGGCAATGAGCGACTCCTGGGCGATCGTAGTCGTAGGCTCCTCGATGACGACCTCCTGGGAGACCTCCTCGACGGCAAGGTCCTTCACGACCTCATCGGCGATGACCGCCTCAACCACCTCAGGAGCGGTGGTAGTGGCAACGGCCGCAACCTCAGCGGCAGGGGTGGGCGCATTCTCCTCCTTGTTGTCAGCTGCATGCGGGTTCAAGATGCTCACCTTGGTGGCCTCCGCAATCTGAGCAACAGCGGGCACCGAAACAGGCTCGGTGATAGCTTCAACAGTCTTGGGGGTCTCGACGGGGGTGACCTCAGCCTCCAGAGTGGCGGGGGCCGGCGTCTCAGCCTTCACAACAGGGACAGAAGTGATGAAATCGGCCTCAGTCACAACGGGGGTAGGAGCGACAACCGGGACGTCGACTGAAGCTGGAGCCTCAGGGAGAATCTCCTTCTCGGCGACGACCGATGCACCAGTGTCGACCTCAGGAGCAACAACAGCCGAGGGCTCCTCGACAGATTCGTCCTCGGGAGCAGCCGTGACCTCCGGAGCGGCCTGAATCTCAGCACCAGCCGGGGCAGGTGGGCCAACCTCAACAACAGTGGGGGCGGTAACCTCCTGCACCTTGACGGCCTCAACAGTGGGCTCAACCTGAGCGGCGGGATCCGCAGCAGCAGCAGTGGCCTCCAGGACCTTGGAAGTTAGCTGTTGCTCTCGTCACCGTGACATACCTTCTCCTCCACTGCAGAAGCAGGCGCGGGGACAGCCACCGCGGTTGAAACGTTCTCCGGAGTGACCTCCTTAGCAGCAGCTTCACCATCGGCCACGGGGGTGTCAACGGCGACGGCCTCGGCGACAACGTTGGCGACAGTGGCAACGGCCTCCGCAGCAGGGACAGGGTCGACGACCTTAACCTCGACGGCAGGAGGAACGACGGCCTCCTCCGCCACAGCCTTCACCTCAGACTAGTTAAGTCAGCAAGGTTCCAATGTAAGCACCAACTTTCGGCTCCTCCTTGATCTCCTTGGGGCCCTGGAGAACCGCCTCAGTGGCGACAATGGTCACCTCCTCGACGGGTGCCTCCTCAGCTTGAACAGGAGCAGCAACGACCTCGGGGACCTTGGTAGCGGCCTCCTCCACAGCAGAAACATCCTGAGCGGGAGCCGTAGAGGTAGCCTCGACAGCCGTCGGGGTAAGGGGGCTCTCAGTGGCAGCAGTCTCGACGACAGGGGCCACCTCGGCGACCGGCTTGATCTCCTCGGCAGGGACGGCAGGGGCGGCAGGGCTGGCCTCAACAGACTGGGTCACGGGCTCCTCAGATGAAGTGGGGACGACCGGCGCCTCGACGGCTGAGGCAGCCTCGAGGGCGGGGGAAGCCTCGACGGCGGGGGCAGCCTCGACAGGCTGAGCAACCGCAATCACGGGCTCTGCGACAACGACCGACTCGACGACTGTGGCAACAGGCTCAGCAGCGGAGACGGCCACGTCCTCGGTAGCAGTCTTAACCTTAGGCTCGACAACCTCAGGGGCAGGGGCGACGTCGGGCTCGATGGCTTCGACAACGTTGGTCGTTGCAACCTCGGGCTTGACTTCAGGGACTGGGGTAGTGTCGGGCTTGGGCACCGAGGTGGTCACAGCGGTGGTCTCGGGGGCGTCAACCGGAGTGACAGCAGAAGCATCGACCACAGGAGCAACAACAGGGACGGGAACAGGGGGGACTTCGGCGGCCTTGGGGGCCTCCACAACAGGAGCAGAAACCTCTTCGACAGGAGCAACAGCCTCAGCGACGGGGACGGGACCAACAACGGCATTCGCGACGGTGACAGGAGCGCTCTCGACGGCAACGGGGGTAGCCTCAACGACGGCGGGGGCAGTCTCGGCGGCAGCGGGGGCGACCCCAACATGGACGGGGCTGGCCTCAACAGCGACGGGGGCGACCTCGACGGCAGCGGGGGCGACCTCGACAACAGGGGTAGCCTCAACAGCGACGGGTGTGGCCTCGGCGAGGGCGACGTCCAACACCGCGGGGGCAAGGTCGACAACGGCACGGGCGGCCTCGACAACGACACTAGGGAGCGCAACGGCGGGGGCGGTCTCGATGACGACGGGGGTGGCTTCAGCCGCAACGAGGGCCACCTCGACGGCCGAGGCAGTCTCGGAAGGAGCAGTCTCCACAGCGACGGGAGCGGCCTCAATGGCAGCCTCGATAGCGGCCTCGATGGCGACGGGGGCAGCCTCCACGACAGCGGGGGTGACACCAACGATGACAGGGACGGTCTCAACGACGGGGGCGGCCTCGACAACGGGAGTGTCCTCAACAGCAACGGGGGCGGTCTCGGTGGCGGTGGGGGCGGCTTCAACGGCGGGGGCGGTCTCAACGGCGAGGGCGGTCTCGATGATGGGGGCGGTCTTGGTAACGGAGGCGGTCTCGGCGACGAGAGCCGTCTCGGCCACCGCAGCGGTCTCGACCACAGAAGTCGCCTCAATGACGGGGGCGATCTCGACCTGGACAGTCTGAACGGGAACAGTCTCAGCCGCTGGGACAGCCTCGACTGAAGGGACAGTCTCAGCGGCAGGGACGGTCTCAACGGCGGGGACGTTCTCAAGGGCAGGAACGGTCTCAACGACAGGGGTAACATGGTCGGTGACCTCTGCAGGAGCGTCCTTGATGGGAGTGACCTCGGCAGCGGAGATGGCGACAGTAGCGACCTCAGCGGGGGCGATCTCCACGGCCTCGACCTTGACGGGCTCCGAGACAACGGCCGACTCGACCACAGGGGTAGCTTCAACGGTCGGTGCAACGTCGACAACACTCTCCTCGGTGGTGGGAAGAACCTCAACGGCCTCCACGACAGGGGCAACAGCCTCGGCCTTGATGGGCTCCGCCACAGTCTCCGTCACAACCGGTGCCGCAGTCTCAGCAAAAGCCTCAACCTTGGGGAGCTCTGTCACCACCGACTCGACCGGGGTAGCCACGACCTCGATGGGGGCGACGACCGCCTCAACCTCAACCTTCACGGCGTCGACGGGGACAGCAGGCGCCTCTTCAGCGGCAACCGCAGGCTCCACAGGGACGACCACAGCCTTAGCCTCGACAGTAGCCGCGGCAGGAACAGTCACTTCAGCGACCTTGGTCTGCACCTCTGCGGGGACCTCGACCTTGGCCTCAGGCTCAGCAGCGACTGGCGCAGAGGGGGCCGTCTCCTGCGTGGGGGGGGCGTGGGTGTCAACGACAGCGGTCTTGGCATCCTCCACGACGGCGGGTGCGGCAGCCACGGGATCCACCTTGGCCTCGGCAACCACAGGAGCGGCCTCAGACTCAACGGTGGCAGCGACCTCCTGCACGGGAAGAGGAGCCGGAGTCTCCACCTTGGCCTGGGGGAGGGACTCTTCCTGGGCGACAGGTGTGACTTCCGCCTCGACTGGAGCCTCGATGACGACCGCGGCGACTGCGGGGGTGGGCACGTCGGGAGCTGGTGCAGTCTCGACGGCGGGAGAAACGGTCTCCGTGGCGGGGGCGGGGACGACGACCTCCTCGGTCTCAAGAACGGGGGCCTCCGTGACAACTGGGGTTGCCTCGATGGGGGTAGGCTCGACAATGGGGGCTTCGACGGAGGGGGCGGCCTCAACTTCGGCCGCAACCACAGTGGGGGCGGCATCGACAGCCTTCACCTCGACAGACTCCTGGACAGTAGCGGGGGAGGGAGAGGCCTTGACCTTGACCACCTCCTTCTCGGTCTTGGGAGCGGTCTCGACGTCAGCAACGGCGGGGATTTCAACGGTGGCAGGCGCCTCGACAACCGGGGTGGGAGCCTCGGCGACTTGGGAAGGAACCTCGGCAACGGCAACGGCAGCAGGGGCGTCAGCAGGGGCGTCAGCAGGGGCGGGAACGTCAACTGCAGCCACAGTCTCGGTCTTGGGAGCCACCTCAGGCTCGACGGGGGCGGGAGCTTCGGCAGCGACGGGAGCGTCGACAACAGCCGGCGTCTGGACCACAGTGGGGGTCTCGGCGACTGCAGAGGTCTCAACGACAG
The DNA here is from genome assembly GCA_026725045.1 of Vanrija sp. TS_01. Taxonomy (NCBI): domain Eukaryota; kingdom Fungi; phylum Basidiomycota; class Tremellomycetes; order Trichosporonales; family Trichosporonaceae; genus Vanrija; species Vanrija sp. TS_01. Next base: position 180,527 of record JAPKIE010000003.1, read on the forward strand.
CGGGGGTCTCAGTGACAACAGCCTGGGCGTCCACGACGATGGGGGTCTCGACAGCCGCGGGTGCGTCCACGACGACAGCCTTCTCGGTGGCTTCGGGGGCCGAAGCCTCAACAGGGGCGGGAGTGTCGAGGGCAGTGGGGATGGCAACAGCAGGGGCGGCAACGTCAACTACGGCCGGCTTCTCGGCAACGGGCGCGGCGGTGACCACGGAAGTCTCGACAGCGGGGGACTCCTCGACGGCTGGGGCCTCGACGATGGGGGCTGGAGTCTCCACAGCCACGGGGACCTCTGCCACTTCGGCATTCTCAACGACAACAGGAGCCTCAGCAACAGGGGTGGGTGTTTCGACGATGGGGGCGGGGGTCTCAACGGCGACGGGGGTCTCGACGGCGGCGGGGGTCTCGACGGCAGCGGGCGCCTCGACAGCAGCGGGGGTCTCGACGGCAGCGGGGGTCTCGACGGCAGCGGGGGTCTCGACGGCAGCGGGGGTCTCGACGGCCGAAGCAGGGACTTCCACGGCCTCAGTCTTCTCAACGACTGCGGGGGCCTCCACGGCAGTGGCGGGCGTCTCGACGACAGTGGCAGCAGCGGGAACGACAACAGCCTCGATGACAACTGGCTGGACCTCCGTAGCAACCGCGGGCTCCGCCTTGGGAGCAGGCTCGGCCTCAACAGGGGCAGCGACGAAGACAACCTCCTCGACAGGGGTGCTGGCCGGGGCAATGGCTGCGACGGGCTCCTCAATAGCGGGGGCGGCCACCGACTCGGCCTGGGGAGCAGTCTGAACGTCGGCGACGGCCTCGACAACGGCGGGGGCGTCAAGCTTGGGGACGACGTCCTCGGCGGTGGGGGCAACTTGAACCTTCTCGACAGCGACAGTGGGCTCGACAGCAGCAGGTGCAACCACTGCGGGCCCCGCGTTGAGCGTGGCCCCCGCTGAAAGCGTGACCTCCGCTTCAGCGGGGGCCACAACAGGAACAATCTCCTCTACAGGGGTCTCAGGAGGGACAACCACAAGGCCCTTGATGACGACGGGCTCTTGAACAGCGACGGTGACCGGGGCCTCAACCTGGGGAACGGACTCAGCCTCAGGGAGGGTGGCAGCGGCGACTGGGGCAACCTCTGCGACGGGCTCGGCGGCGCTGGCGGGGACCTCGGAGGGATCCGGCTTGGCAGCCTCGACTGCAGCGACCGCAGGAGTGATCTCCTCAACGGAGGTGGCAACGACGGGAGCGTCGACAACGGCAACCTCGACAGGAGCAACCTCGACAGGAGCGGCCTCGACAGGCCTGGCCTCGACAGGGGTGACCTCGACAGACTTGACCTCGGCAGAGGTGACCTCGACGGGGGCTGCCTCGACAGGCTTCACGTCGACCGGCGCTGCCTCTACGGGGGCGGCCTTGACGGAGACAACCTCGACGGGAGCCATCTCTACGGGGGCAGCCTCAGAAGGGGCATCCTCGGAAGGGGCAGCCTCAACTGGCTTGACCTCGACAGGCGCATCCTCGACGGGGGTGGGCTCGACAGAAGCGGCCTCGATAGGAGCAGCCTTGACAGGGGCAGACTCGACAGGCGTAACGTCGACAGGTGCGACAGCCGCGACCTCGACCGGCGTGACCTCGACGGGAGCAACCTCGATAGGCTTAACGTCGACAGGAGCCGCCTCAACATGCTTGACCTCGATAGGGGCAGCCTCCACGGCGAGGGCTTCAACGGGCGCAACCTCGACGGGGGCCGCCTCGACCGCAGTCTCGACAGGCTTGGCCTCGACGGTGACGACCTCGACAGGCTTGGCCTCGATGTGGGCAATCACGACAGACTTTGCCTCGACAGGGGCAGTCTCGACAACGGCAACCTCGACTGGAGCGGACTCGATAGGCTTGACCTCGACAGGCGCAGCCTCGACAGGCTTGATCTCGACAGGCTTGACCTCGACACGTGCAGCCTCGAAAGCGGCGGCCTCAACGGGGGCGACCTCGACAGGAGCAGCCTCGAAAGGTTTGACATTCACAGGCGCAACCTCGACGGGGGTGGTCTCGACAGGAGCGGCCTCGACTGCGGCGACCTCGGCCGGAGCAGCTGGGTGGACCTCGACGGGCGTGACCCCAACAGGCGTGACCTCGACCGGCGCGATGTCGGTGGGTGTGACCTCGACGGTGGCCTCGACAGACGCGGCCTCGGCAGACGTGGCCGCGACGGTCTTGATCTCGACAGCGGGCGCAACCTCGACGTGCGCGACCTCGACTGGGGCGACATCGGCAGGCTTGACGTCGACGGGGGCGACATCGACAGGGGTAGTCTCGACAGGCTTGACCTCAACGACGGTGGCCTCAGCGGGTGCAGCCTCGACGGGGGCAGCCTTGACGGAAGTGACCTCGACGGGGGCGGCCTCGACCGGGGCGACCTCGACCGGCGCGACCTCGACTGGCGCGACGGAAGCGACCTGGACGGGGGTGGCCTCGAGGGTGGCGGCGGTCTCAACGACAGGCTCGACTGGGGCGACCGTGGTCTCAGTAACGGCTGCAACCTCAGCGGCAGGCTGAGCATCGGCGACAACCGCAACAGGCTCCGCCACGACGGCGGGAGCGCTCACAGGCTCGGCCACCACCTCAGGCTCGGCCACCACCTCAGGCTCGGTGGTGATAGGAGCCTCGGTCACAGCGGGGACCTCCTCGACCTTGCGCTCCCAGAGCTCGGCCTGCTCGGCAAAGTTGGTAGCGACGTGGTCCTGGAGGTTCACGTACGGCGAGCCGTGGTAGTAGACGGTGGCGCCCTGGGGGTACGGGGTGCCGCGAGCCCAGCGGACAAGGTCGTCCTCGGGCTCCTCAATGTCCTCGGGCGCCTCGGCAAACTTGAAGTGAGTGGTGGTGTAGGTGCTGAAGTGGAGGCGCTGCCAGTAGTCGCGGTTCTTCACGGTCTGTGTGGCGTGGCACGTCAGCGGGTCAATGTCACGATCGCCCACGACAAGCTCGCAGCTGTGCACTTACGATATCGTGCGAGCCAGTGTGCGACTGCTTGGCACGGTAGGCGCGGCCCTTGTGCCAAACGACCTCGCCGGCGTGGAACTCGGTGCCCTTGCGCCAGTGGATGGCCTCGTCGTCGTTGGCGGTCGAGTCCTCCGAGTCGCCCTCCGAGGTAGCCTCCGAGTAGCGGCTGCGACGGCGGCGGCCGTAGCCACGGAGTCCGTGCCACTCGGGAATCTTGGTAATGGAAGGGGTAGGGGAGGCGGTAATAGAATGGTTCTGCGAGGCAACCTCGTCAGCCGGGGCGGCGGCGACGGGGGCCTTGACGGCGTCACCGCCCTCAACGGCGAGGGCGGCGACGGGGGCAGTGTGCTCGATAGTGGTCTCGGGCTTGTTGTCGATAATGGACTGGTTAGGCATGTGTAAAAGGGCGGGTGGTGACTGTAGTCGTTGTAGGGGTTGGTCTTGTGTTGACGATACAGTGGGTACTGTCTACGCCGAACAGGGGGTCTGGGTGCTGTGGGTACAGAACCGGGGGGGGTGGTTGATTGTTCAGTAGATGAAAGAGAAGACGAGATGCACAAATCTGACGGGGTATTAGTTGCCAGGCAGTCAGTGGGCACGACGCGCGCGTGGGGTAGCAGTCTGGCAAGTCAGCACGCGTACGGTGGTGATGGGGTCTGGAGGCCTTGGCTGAGTGCGAGGTGCGAGAAAGGTAACCATGACGAGGAAAAAAGTTGAGCTCGATGCCGATGGCGTTACGCCGTAGACGGTGGGTGAAACATCGAGGTCCTGAGCACGGCCAACGACAACAAGCTAGTCAGTCTGGCACGGCAGTCAGTGGTGGGTGGCCACGAGTACCGGTAGATGCCTTTGGCCGTGGAATCGCCGTGGAGTGCCGGCTCCCTCCTCCTGCCGCATTCGACCGCTCGCACCAAGCACAGGCCCGCGCGACGTTGGCCTCAAGGAACTCCGCGGCCCGCAAACAGGCCTATAACGCGACACGCAAAGGACGCGCAGGCGTGGTCGTGACAGGCGGTCCGGGAACCAAGAGGTCCAAGAGGCTGGGGAAAGGGGTTGAGTCGGTAGTCCCGAGCGCCGGCGCATGGGCTCGAGGGGCATGCAAAGTGTCGTGTGTCGAGCTGAGAGGGGTGGCAAGAGGATGGTTTCCGGGCACCGCATAGGCTGATCGCGTGCTGATCGTTAGTTGATCATGTGCTGATCGTAATGCTGCACAAATCGCCTCCGAGAGGGCGTTACGCCGGCGGCTGTCTGGATCGATCGGTCGGGTCGGCGCGGTGGTGGCCCACATGTTCGGCACCGATGAGGCTCATGTCGCCGTGGCGTCCTCACTGGCAGGCATCCTGATCAAGCTGTGCTGCGTTAGGTCTGCCCCCTGCGCTGCCCACAGAATGGCGTTCCGTGTTCCGGGGGGTTAAGGGACCGGGTGGGGCATGGATCGTCAGCTTGTGGCCAGAGCCGCGGCGTTCGGAGTCCTCCGTCATTATGTGGGCGTTATTCCCTCCCACGTATGGCGTGGGTCGTGGGGCTGGTCCCAGAAACGGCTCGTCTTGCGTCCTATGTGGATGGAGAAGTGGGAGGATGAGACGGCGTGAGGCGTGCCCAGGTACTGATAGTCGCCGGACCGGTGGTTGCCGACGAGGTCCGAGTCCTGTTGACGCCGCGGTGCGGTAGTTTAGCTTGACTGGATCGGCGCGCAGTGCTGAGGATTAAGCAAGGCCACTCCCGAGACATAATCCCGTCGCTTTGTAGGACGTGCAGCTTGTGATGTGCGATGGTGTCTTGGAGTCGGGGATAGGATGCTGAGTAGGAGGATATCGATCTGGCGTAGACCATTTCCCTGGGCTGCGGATGGCGATTGCGCCCCATTCACCACTTCACCAGTGCCCCATCCGACAACCGTGGCAGTCATCCTGCCTCTCATGGAGGCCATGGGCCACGAGAGGCCACCACCGACGCCCTGACTGTGTTCAGCTGTCAGTATGTGCCATATTATATACATGCTCCATCATCTGCCATGTCGGGGGTTGTCGGTAATCGACCGAGTGGCCACCCCCGACGCCCAAGAAACCTATGTAAGCGGCGTCGTGTATTCGTGTGTCGTGTATCCAGCCTCTCGTGTGTCGCGGCTACGCCCTCTACTCTCCTACAATGCCAGCAGGGTGCCCGCAACGAAGCCGAGCAGTGCGAGGCCGATGGGAGTTGAGAGCCGCCGGCTGCTGGAGACCACCATTGTCGATGAGCACTTGAAGTTGTGCTCGTCGCTGATGTTGCCCTTCACGCAGGACAGCAGCGTCGCCGCGCTTGTCGTGTACGCGACGCAGCTGCCGATATCTGGTCCGACCGTCGTCCCGTTGGCTGAGAACCAGGCGTAGCCTTGTGGATTGAGCCTGCGAAACTCGCTTTGGTTCTGGGCGAGGAAGATGCCGTTGGCGCCCGAGCAGCACGACTGGATCGTGTCGACGCTGCTGCTGTAGCACGCCCCGTTCGAGTACTGCGGGCCACCCTTGGCCATGGTGTAGGATGTCGCTGGCCGCTGGCGGGTGGATGTGGTGCTTGGCGGCGTGCATGCGCGTGCGATCCTCGTTGCTTAGTATATATGGAGCAGCGCCATCTCAGTAGCCTCGCTAGCGATTGTCGCATAGTGCGCTGGGAAGGGGCTAAGTCACCTGACGTGCCGAACTGCATCGGCACAAGAGCCGCAGCCGCCGCCACTCGCATGTTGCACGTTTAGAGAGGTGATCTCGAGAGAGATGGCTGACCCTGGAGGTACGAAGGCACTACACCAGAGGTCGATCACTTGGACGGTGCCTTTGCTCATGACAAGCAATCGACGACAGGGAGGGTAGCGTCGCTCTCGCCAAGCCAAACAAGGCAACTATGGCAGCCATATCCGTCGGACCCAATGCTAGCACCAGTGTGTCGTGGCTGGCTTATCGTCAACACTTTGATTTTTTTTCTTCAATTTCTCCGGCAACAGCTGTATCAATGGCGGGTGTTGGGTAGTGCGCAGATAGATTGAAAAGCTAGGAGCGACCAAGGCCAGCAGAGAACGACAGCATCGCTGTGGGCCCAGACTGGCCCCGCCCGACGCTAGAACCCGAACCAGTTAGTAGGTCTCGGAGCCGCCGTCCTCCCACTTGCTGCTGTGAATCGTGGGGTGAAGCGGGTGTCGATGAAGCATGGAGAAGATGGTTCCAAGCGGAGCACTGAGCGCAGATTGTGGCCACATGCCAAGTCACCAGCTCCCTGCCGCCGGCAACTACGTCGTGACAGCCACTGTCGTGCCCTTGGTCGGCCACACTGGCGTTGGCCTGTCTCCAGACTTCAGATGTCGATCAGTCCCACTGGTACTACTCTCTCCGGATACCGACTTGCGCCATCCTCATATGCGGGCGGAGACCTCATATGACAGTCGAGCCACCACTCACCCGCCATTGTGGCTGCCTCCTTCGGCCTCCTCCCATTGCGGACACTTACGCCGAGAACGCAGTGTAGACTACATACACCACGACGCCGCCGTCCAGTATACAGCTACTACCACGCGCGCACCCAGTCAGCCAACGCTGCGATAGCGGCCCTCACCTGCCCTGCGCCTGCGCTCTAGGCTGTGTGACTGCATCAGTTGTAACGGCCTTGTAACTTTTGGTGACAGAGGCTGTTCCCCTTAATAAACAGGGATTGCCGTTGAACTCTATTGATCCATTTCTGCGGTGGTCGCGTAGCGACGCGTCAGAGAGCTGATGTAAACAACGCCGAGATGGGACTGTGGTGCTGCCGCTGCACAGACCTGCCTCCTCAATGACCCGATACTACCCACGGGACAGCCAGGGGGAGGTGCACACAGGCGCGATAAGTTTGACTGCTCTGCCAGACTAGGACAGACTACGTGGGCCACTGACCACTGCCCGCGCCAAAACCCCATGTGATAAATATGAGTCTATGTCTACAACAATGCCGCAGGTCACGCCGCGACGACAGCAGCAGCGGCCGGCGCGGCCTCCGGCTCCGCCGTCGCCTCCTTGGTCCCGCTCGCCGTCCCTGCCAGCGTCACCTCCTCGCTCTCCTCGGCGGCAAGCTGGTCGACGGCATGCTTGATCCCCAGGCCCGTGGGCGCGACCCACGGCTTGCCCTGGGGGTCGAGCCGGCCGCCATCCGGCGCAAGCCGGCAAAACCTGCCGTCAGCTACGTTCTCCGCACGCAGCACCCACTCGCTCAGCTCCTTCCAGTACACGGCGTGGTCGTACTTGAAGTTGACTTGGCCGCCATAGTCGCTCTCGAGCTGGTCGGCGGCGATGAGCTCGTCGAGGACGGGGTTGAACCGGACCTGTGATGAGTGGCTGGGTGGAGCGCAGATGCCTCACCTTGTCCCGCGAGACGGGGTCGATGAATGGCGAGATGGCAGAGTAGAATGCGCCGAAGAACCACGGCGCGTTGACGATGATGCCGCGCCCGAGGCCTGCGAGTCAGACGTGCACAGAGACAGCAACTCACGCTCGACGTAGTGGTTCGCCATGATGCTCAGCACGGTGCGCGACATCTGCATGCTGGTGCGTTCCGAGAACGAGATGGACGCATAGTCGAGGAAGATGTTGAGCTGCTCCACGCCGGGCGGCATGAGGTCGATACACCGCTCCAGGAACCACACGGTGTACCGCACCATACGGGGCGACTCCTTCGTGTTCTGTCGTCCCGGCCGCATGATGAGCAGCGGGCGCCCTTGCCTGTCAAAACCGGACAGCACGCTGTGCGTGTGAGCGGAGTTCCGCGGAATGAGCGCCCCCTCCCCAGACTCACATCTTGCCCGTCTCGTTCTCCGGCTCAACCTCGCCCGGCTCGATCAGGTCGGGGCGGTACTCGCGCCTCCACTCGAGCGTGCCCTTGATGCGCTTCTTCGCGTCCGCCATATGCCACTTCGCCGCGCGCATGTATCGTGCATGCACGCCGGGGTCAGCGAGGAATCGCGCCTCCCACGGGTAGTACTCGTCGTCCTCGGGCAAGATGAGCTCGTTGGTGTACTGCCGTCAGCTCGCTCGGGGCGGCACACACCTCGCGCAGGTCCTCGATCTGAGTAGGTTAGCCTAGCACCGGGAGGTTGACCCACATCAGCCAGTTGGTTGTCGGTGTACTCCCGTGTGGGGATCTCCGAGGCCTCCGGGGCGACAGCGATGATCGAGTAGGTGACGGGCAGCTGGGCCGCGTCCTCGGCGCCAGGCTTGGCCTCGGCCGCGGCGTCGGCCGGCGCTTCGGCACCCTCCGCAGCTGTGCTCGACCCGGACCTGGAGAAGAAGGGCATGGTGGTGGGATGGGAGGATGAGACGATGTTGATTGCCCACTCGATTTCGCTTGAGCGCCGACCGCCCCGCGCTCCCCCCGCCACGCGTCTCGGGGACCCGGCACGGGTTTCCCGGGCAGCCACAGGGTGCCTGGTGTCACCTTGCGTTTACGTCGCGCGACTCGTGAAGTGCATTGCATACACCGTGACATCCTGTGTTGCGCACGTACTGCACCTCCATTCGCTCGAGCCTTCGTTCTCAGAATGGGATGCGGTTTTGACTTGACCAAACAGCAGAGCTTCCGAAAGAGACCTTGGACCTAGCTCCGACTTTGCCGCCAGGATCCCCGCCCAACTTTCAATGAGCTCGCTCGCTGCGAGCGACGACGACCAACAACGACCGCGACCCGGGCCATGGCTGACGTTCGGCCTTAGTGCCTTGTGTGGCGGATCTGCAGTTTGCTCGATGCTGATCGATGATCCCAGCCGATTCGGCCATTGCCATGCCAACTCACTGCTTGGCATTTTCGACCCCTCGCCCACTCCCATTCCAAGAGCAGTCGTGCACTAGAACGTCGCTAGACATGCTACTGCGACCGGCAGCTCTGTGTCTCGTTGGAGCATGTTGGCCATCGTCCTCAGCACTGCTTTGTGGGGGGACTTGGTCCCAAAGTGGGTAGGTTCTTGTGCCTCATTGTACTGCCAGTGTCTCAGACCACTTGCTGGAGACGCACCTCGTTCCTGATTTCTCTTCCCAAGAGCTAGCTCCATGTGACCCCGGTCCTCATAGTACACAACACAAATGATTCTCGAGGTTGTACTCTTCTTCAAGCGGCTCAACCACCGCAACTGACATGACCTCTTCTTCTCCAGTACTTACTCCTCAAGCCCTTCAAGCATCATGGCCACTTCCCCTTCCATCCCGTCCTCCAACGCCACTTACATCAAGGTTGACGGGTCGTCCAACATCACACGCACCCCTCAGTTCGCCGACGTGAGCGTCGAAGTTGTCTGTGATGGACCGGACAAAGCAAAGGTCATGTCCGCGTTCAAAGATTCGGCAAGCGAAAGAGTGGCGCTGATCGAGCCGTTGGCCCCGGAACAGGCCGACGTCGCGGCTGGATCAGCCGTCGAGGCCGAATGGCCAGTCAAGGACTCCTCCAAGCCTGCGGTGAAGTGGTCGACCAACAGCCTCTCGGCGTATTGGTGGTGGCGAACCTCCAAGACCAAGCACTACACAGCCCGCCAGTCGTTTACCGTTACCTTCCACGATTTTTCTGCTCTGCAGGACTTTGCCGATCTGGCCACGGTGAGCCTAAGAAGTCTGACCCAACTGAGACCGAAGGAGGAGAGAGTTTGACGGCATTGAATGGTGTCTTTCCTCGTCAACCGCCAAAGCATTACAAGAAGAGGCGTACACTTCGGCCATCCTTGACGCCAAGCAGCGCGCGCTCCAGCTCTTGACCCCACTTGTCGACTCGCCACCGCGTCTGAAGCCTATCATCATCAACCAGAGTAGCAGTCGGTTCACTTCTTTCTCCAGCACTCCAAGAGCTCCACGTAAACGGACGGGAGAAGGCGGCTACGTTTCTGAAGCGCCTTCGATCTTATTCGCACCAACACCAATCACCACCAGCCTCGATGTGATAACCGAATGGGTAGTGCTTGAGTAGAGGATCTACGTGTAGTTCTTGGACGCAAAGAGTGTACTGCAGCCATCGCTGTGGGGCCGGCGGTGCTATGACAGAAAGGAAGTCAACCAAATGGCAGAATGTCACTGTCGCTGGTGGTTCGGTTGGTTCCTTGCCGTTTTATTGTCCTGCTCCGCCCGTTGCTCTTCACCGTCCACCTCCGGCACGGCCTGGCTAATCCCTTGCTGTTCTCCTGACTAGCCGCCGACCCGCGGCCTGACATTCGATGCATCGGTCTAGAGTGTTATGACCGCTGCGGCACCCATTGCCAGCAGCGATATCAACCCAAGTTTGACATGCGAAGGCGCAGTGGATGGAAGTGAGCCGGAAGTCGAAGAGCTTGCCAGCGGAGGCACGCCGCGTTGCTTCCAGGGGAAAGTATATCCTCCATCATTGGTCATCGCGTTGAACCACCACCTCTCCTCAGGCCCGATGATCTCCTTGAGACACCTAAAGACAGTGCCCTCGACGACGACAGGCACATGGCAGTGCCCGACAGTGGAGGAGGTGATGTTGATGGCACGGAGGTCTAGCACAAGGTCCACCCAATCACCGGTCTTCTGGTACTCTTCCTGCGTGATGTTGTTGTAGCGGCCTGAAGACTTGTTGGTGCAGCATGAGGCCATTACATCGTAGTGAGTCCCACAGTAGAAGTCGGTGACGCCGCTGTCGTTTCGTGACGAAGTATAGCTGGTTGACGCGGCCGTCGCTGTGCCAGTCGCGTTGGCGGACCAGATACCCGATGTGGCGTTGAGCCCAGTGGCGTTGGTGGCAGCGGACCCAGCCGACGTTGTAGTGGATAAGGACATGGTGTAGAGGTGTGCAGTGTGCAGAGGTGCAGGAAAAGGACGCCGGTGCCGACGGGTCGCACCCGCTTTTATAGCGGGCTTTCGGCTGTTTGTCCCTGCCGGTTCCTTGCCGTTTCATATGTATGTCTGCTCCGTCCTCCTAGTCAATCCCTTGGAGTGGTTCTGACCAGATGCGGGCCTGGGGTCTGCATTTCTCTACATTGGGGAAGGTCTATAGTGTTACAATCGCTGTAGCACCCATCAACAGGAGCAGCGACATCAACCCCAGTTTGGCGTTCGAAGATACATCGGAACGCGAGCCGGAAGCTGAGGGGCGTCGTGGCGGACGCGCGCCCGGATCCACCCAGGGCATTCGGCCGAGTCCGTTCTTGGTTGTCGCCGTGAACCACCAACTCTCCCCAGGCTGAAGGATTTTCTTGAGGCAGTCAAAGACAGCGGTTTCGACGATGACAGGGACATGGCAACGCCCGACGGTCGAGGAGGTGATGTTGAGCTGGCCATCGTTTTCGGCAAGGTAATCCCAAGGCCCGGTCTTCTGGTACTCCTCTAGCGTGATGTTGTCGAAACGGCCAGTAGAATTTGACGAACTGGCACAGCACGAGGCCATCACGTCGTAGTGAGTCCCGCAGTAGAAGTCGGTGACGCCACTGGTGTTTCGTGACCAGGTAGAGCTTGTAGACGCGGCTGTCGCGGTGCCCGTCGCGGTGACGGGCCAAATGCCGGATGTGGCATTAAACGCAGTCGCGTTAGCGACAGAGGGCGCTACCGACGTTGTGGTGGACAAGGACATTGTGTAGAAGGGTGGTGTGCAGACGTGCAGGTGAGGGCGCCGCAGGGGTCTCGACGCGCTCTTACATATGTAGTTTGTGTAGTGGGCTCGCGGGTGTTACCGACTTGGTCTCCCTTCAGTGCCTGGCTGTTTCATAAACCACAACAACACATCCTGGGTGAGCGGCAGCACAGCATGATCTCGTACATAGCCATCCCTTGCTGTACTCCTGACTACAGGCGGGCCCGGCACGAGGAACCAGGTCGCCCTTCAACGGCTTGGCGTGCTACTACGAGTCACGGCGCGCGGTCCATTCCCTGCCCTGCCACCACCGCTGCTGAAACCAATACAGATACTTGGTTGGGCGGTTCCCGGGACACTGCAGCCTCTAGAGAGCCACAACGGCAGCCGCTGCCATCGCAGGAAGTGATATCAAGCCCAGTTTGACATGACCTGAGTTCGAGGTGGACACAGAGGTGGCGGAAGCGCCTTGCGAACCTCCTGATTACCTACATGCGGGCTCGACACAAGAAACGGCTGTCCTTCAACCGCGGCTTGGCGGCCTACCATGAGTCATGACGCCCGGTGGATACCCTGCACCGCCACCAAGGCTGCGGAAACCAATACAGATACATGGTTAAGCGGTGCCCCGGGCACCGCAGCCTCTAGAGAGAAACAACGGTAGCCGCAGCCATGGCGAGCAGGGATATCAAGCCCAGTTTGGCATGGCCCGAGCGCGATGTGGTCGAGGAGGCAGCGGAAGCGGTGGTGGAGGACGTGGCTGAGGCATTGGAGGACGTGGCCGACGCAGAACTCGCGCCACCAGTCGGCGAGGCTCCGCTGGGCGACGGTGACGCACCAAACGTCCGCCACGGGTTCGGCCCGTTCTCGGTGAAGCCCGTGACGATGCCGTCGGAATCCGTGTTGGCGAGAATGTACCACCGTTCAGTGTCCCAGTACTGCGGGTACCAGTACTGCGGGTGGGGCATGGTGATAGCAGTGATGTTGCTCAGATCCGTGGCGAGCCGGAGCGCCATCACACTCGGCACGCGGCAGTACCCAACCGTCGCTGAACTGATGTTGGAGCGGAGGTAGAAGCCCTCGGGGACAGTCGCATTGAACGTCTCCAGCGATATTTGTTTCGAGGTACCATTGGCACGCTCGCAACTGGCCGCCATCCTGTCGAGGTGGATACCGGAGTAGAAGTCGGTCACTTCCACATACGATGTGATAGTGCTTGGAGCAGATGAAGTCGCCGCCGCGGTTGTGGTCGTGCGCGTGGCCGTGACGTACGTGTCCAAAGCCCTCACCCATGTGCCATTGTTGCCGTACACGGAGCCGTCGGGATCAGTGAAGACCATACCAGCCCACAGGATACTGGGGTTATCGGCGGCGCTGATGCATATCCCAAAGTCTGTACCGCGGAAAAGGTTGATGAACTTAGCACTGGCGCTGGTTGCCGGGTCCAGGTCTATGCGGCAGCGGCCGATGACCTCGGAGGTCATGTTTGGCAGCAGTTTAAAGCCTGGAGGTGCAGTCGAGTCAAACTCGGCCAGGGAGTAGTTGGTGTACCGTCCGGCATTGGAGAGGCAGCAGTCGTTGTGTGCGGCGTAGTGGAGGCCTGAGTAGGTGTCCAGCAGGCGCTGCCCTGAGGTTGCTGATGTTGTTGTCGGCGCCGCAGACATGATCGAATGTTGTTTGATGGGGGATGCGCGCTCTACGCGCAGATTGCTCTATCCTTTATGTAGCTCTCGTCGTGCTGTGTCAAGAGCGCGGAGAACGCGGCTGCAGGTTGGTGGAGGGGGGCATCTCTTAGCCGGTCGAGTGCCTGGACGTTTCATAAACAACACATGAGCTGCACCGGTTTGATCTTGTTGCGCACTTTGGCTCCTGGCTCCATGCTGACAACCCCAAGCGTGCCGGCACCAGGAACTACTGCCGTTCAACCGCGGCTTGGCGTGCTACTTCGCGTCGAGGTGCGCGGAGGCAGTGAGGGAGCCCCATCACCGCCGCTGAAACGAATACATGTACAGATGCATGTTTAAGCAGGTCTCTGGTCACGGCGCCCTCTAGAGAGCAACAACGGCAGCCGCCGCCATAGCGACCAGAGATATCAAGCCCAGCCTGACACGACCCGAGTTCGAGGTGGCCGAATTGGCGGCGGAGGTGGTGGAGGAGGTGGTGGAGGAGGTGGCGGACGACGTTGCCCCAGTCGGCGAGGCCCCGCTTGCCGCCGACCCAAATGATCGCCAGGGATGAATCCCATTCTCGGTAAAGCCCATGATGGTGCCGTTGACATCGGTGGAGGCCACAATGTACCACCGATCCGTGTCCCAATAGTCATAGTCGGACCCAGAGGGGCTGCTGAGATACTGGGCGAGAAGGATCGTTTGAATACTTGCAACGCGACAGTGTCCAACCGTCGCTGAGCTAATGTTGGAGCGCAGGTAGAAGCCCTTGGGGACAGTCGCGTTGAACGACTCCAGCGACATCTGGGCCCCGGTACCTTCGACAAGCTCGCAACTGGTTGCCATTCTGTCGAGGTGAACACCGGAATAGAAGTCGACCACAGACACATCGTATGGCAAGCCAGTTGGCACAGCCCAAGTAGACGGTGTAGCAGTGCCCCCAGTCATGAAAGTCTGTACAGAGGTCATAGCGCCGATGACGTTGCCACTGCGAGAGGTTCCAGCCCACGCAAACCAGTTTGACCCCATGCGTTTATCAGTGTTGTTCCAGAGGCATGCCATGTAGTCCATGTCGTGGAAATGGTTGGCAACGATCGCACTGATCGAGCTGTCCATGCCGATGCGGCAGTGGCCGATGACCTCTGAGGTGATGTTGTTCTGCAGTTCAAGGCGTGGTGGTGCGGTCGCGGCAAACTCGGCGAGGGAGAGGTTGGTGAACTGCCCGCCGTAGGTGACACAGCAGTGATCGTGCCGGCCGTGGTTGATGCCGGAATACGTGTCGTATGCAGGCGCATTCGCGTTGGTGAATGTTGTTGTTGGGGACGCAGACATGGTGATGAGTTCGGATGAGGGATGCATGCGCGACGCGCAGATGCGCTTGTCTTCTTCTATGCTGCCCTTGTTCTGCAGCTCTGCAGTGCCGAGAGCATGGAGAGCGCGGGTGTACGTACGGTTGTCGACTGACGAGTGTTACATGTTGTAGCCAGCCCAGTGCCTGGACGTTTCACCCCTTGCGGAACATCGTTGTGGTCCTGTCTTCAGCCGGGAAGGGAATCAGGAGCCAAAGCCTTAGACGTGCCTCAACAGCACAGCAATGTAACAAGACCAACCGGTGGGTCAGGAGAGTTCAGCGTGAAGTGTCAGTGTTGTGTGCTGGGTCGAGTGTGGCCGAGTTTGGGTCGGGCTGGTGGTCTCTACTTCCGGCGGCATGCTTGCCGGCCGGCCATGGTGGTCATGTGGACGCGCAACTGAACATTCAACCTGTATGGTGGCATACTTCTGAGCCGTGGTAGGGAGTGGGCGAGTGGGGGAGTGCAGATGGATGAAAGGAAAGAACAGGATAGCAAAGCAACACCTCATAAACCCCACTTCAGCAACCCGTCCGTCCGTAAACGACCCGACTTACCCATATTGCGCTCCTCAATTCGGCACCCCCCCACTCCCCCACGCAGTATATCACATACCGGATGTCAGATTCTTATCTCCCTTGTCAGATTTCTGCGGTCCATGTCAGATTCTGCGTCGTTATGGCCGATTCTGCGCGCGCGCAGCGGAGTCCGGGGTTTGGTCGGGGTGCGGGCTCGGCCACCTCCGGCGCCGGACACCGGTGGTGGTGGGTGCAACCCACTTTTTGGCGAGTCGACACGGTGGGTCTTTGTTATCGGTGCGGCGGGGCGAGTCCGTCGGTCGTCGCTGGGGGGTCGCTGGAGGGCCGACAAGAGCCGGGTGGGAGTACTTAAGATGGGTGCTAGCAGCTGGGTGGGGGAGGCCGCAAGCATTCATACAGCACAGCATCATGACCGTCTCTTCTGGCCGGCCTGTGGACGTCCTCCTCATCGGGCTGGGATCTGTGGGCACCGCGTACGCCTACCTCCTCGAACATGTGCGTCTGGGTTGTGGGCTGGGGGATGATCACATCACTGACTGCCAACAGTCGGGCCTTGCCCGCGTCAGCGCCGTCGCACGGTCCAACTTCGATGTGTACGCCCAGGGGCAGGTGACGATCGACTCGCAGCGCTTCGGCGTCATCAAGGGATGGAAGCCGAGCCGGAGTGAGTCTAGCTGGGATGGGGGTGCCGCGCAACAAACAGTGCCCAGCTAACCACCCCAGTGTTCAAGTCGCAAGAGGAGGCGCTGGCCGACGGCACGCGGTACGCGCTCGGCGTGCTGGCCACCAAATCAGTCCCCGACGTGCACAAGAACGCGGCGCTGCTCGCGCCGTCGATCGCGAGCGGGCAAGTCGCGGCGTGGAACCTGATCCAGAACGGGCTGGGCGTCGAAGCCGACCTGTACGCTGCGCTGCAGGCGTCCGCCACGCGCGCCCCGCTCATCTCTACCGCCGTATGGACGTTCATCACGACTTCGCACGGCGGCCAGCACATCCAGTGGACGAACGCCAAGGACGCGACCGTGTCCGGGATCTACGCACCTGGCCGGGCGCCCACCGCGGCGGAGGAGGCTGCCCTCGGGCTGTGGGTCAACCTCCTGCGGACGAGCGGGCACGGCACGCTAGCAGAAAAGCGGGTCGGCGTGCTCGAGACCACGGAGCGCATCGACTCGGTGCGCTTCAGCAAGAACCTGCTCAACTGCGTGTGGTCGAGCGTGCAGACGCTTATGGGGGCCAAGCACATCGTGCTGGCGGACATGGACGAGTCCGACGTGGCCGCCGTGCGCGCGCTCGCGTTGGAGGTCGTCGGGGTCGGGTACGCCGCGGGCCTGCTGTACCCCGGCATGACGCTGTACCCGTCTGGTCAGGTCGCCGGCACCCTGGAGGACACGGTGCAGAGCGTGTTCGACAGCGTCGTGCACGCGGCCCCCGGCGGCCTGCTTTACGACTACAAGATGAGTATGCTCGTCGACCGCGAGGCGGGGCGGCCGATCGAGGCCGAGGTGATTGCGGGCAGCGTGCTCGCGGTCGCGCGGGCGCAGGGCATCGCGACGCCTCTGCTCGCGTACACTGTCGCGTTGCTGCGCGGTGCCCAGCGCGGCATCCTGTCCAGGAGGTAGATTTGTAGACCGAGCGAGAGTAAGAGAGCATGTACTTGTGTCATTGTAGCCGACACCGACGTCGGCGCCGAACCGAGGTGCCGCCGCCGCCACACGCGTCGGACTCGCCCGACGAGGCACAATTGGTGCTCATCATGACGTGCTATCACATCTCAACCTCGGCTCACGTCCTCGCCCATCGCATCGCGTCTGTCTACCAATCCATGCCAAGCGAGATTGTAAGCAAAGCCGACCGAGTGCTCCTCGGTTTCTTACTTAACCAGTCGGGCGAGCAGCACCTCAGCCGATCCCCACAACCACCATGACCGCCACCCAGCAGCAGCAGCAAGTGAAGAACGACGGCGAGGTCAACGTCACCTCGCTCGGCAAGGAGTTCCGCCTGGCCAAGCGCACCAAGGGTGGGTGGGCTCCGTCGCGAGTCAGCGTGTGTTCAAGTTGACAGACCCCCCCAGACCGCCTCGTCGCCGCCGGCATCGACCTCTCGGCCGGATACCCGTACTACCCCGAGAAGCCAAAGGACGTCTCGCTCGCGGGCCAGTTCCGCGGCGAGCCGTGGGAGCACCACGACCCCGCTCTCCGCGCCGACAAGGACAAGAAGGCGCTGTTCTCTGCTGCCGAGAAGATTGTCAACCTCACGCCGAACATCGGCACCGAGTGGGTGCACCTCCGCCAGCGGCGCTGACAGCCCCAGGATCATCGGCCTCCAGCTCTCCCAGCTCACCGACCAGCAGAAGGACGAGCTCGCGCTCCTCATCGCCGAGCGCACCGTCGTCTTCCTGCGCGACCAGGACATCACGCCGCAGGGCCAGCTCGAGCTGGGCGGCTACTTCGGCCGGCCGGAGATCCACCCGTCTGCGCCGCGCGTGCCCGGCCTCCCCGGCGTCTCGGTCATTTCAGACGAGCTCGCGCGCGCGTACGGCGTGCACATTGACTTCCAGAGCCCGTTCGGCACGCAGGAGTGGCACACCGACCTGACCCACGAGCCCCAGCCGCCGGGATACACCCACCTCCATCTCGACGCCGGGCCCGAGGTCGGCGGCGACACCTACGTGAGTGCGGGCAGCGGCCACTGGGCTGGGTCGGGTCCTATGTATCCCCCAACCCAACCCACTGGAATCAGAACCCGCCGCATCGTGCTAACCCCCTCAGTGGGCGTCCGGCTACACAGCCTACGACAAGCTCTCGCCCACGCTCCGCGCGATCCTCGACCCCCTCGAGGGCCTGTACCGCTCCGAGCACCTGTACCCCGACCCTGAGAACCCCGACGGGCCCAAGAAGCCTATTATTACCGCACACCCGCTGATCCGCACGCACCCCGTCACGGGGTGGAAGAGCCTGTTCGTCAACAGGCGGTACACGGTCGGCATCAAGGGCCTCAAGGCGGCCGACTCGGCGCCGCTGCTTGAGCAGCTGTACAACGTGTACGAGCACTCGCTGGACGCGCAGCTCCGCTGGAAGTGGACTCCCGGGACGTCGGCGCTGTGGGATAACCGTGTGTCGATCCACTCGGCGGTGGTGAGTGTGGCCGGGGCGGGGTGCCAGGAGAATCCCAGGTTGGATCACGCCGCTGACACCCCACAGTACGACTACGGAGAGTCGGGCGAGCCGCGCCACGGCACCCGCGTGTCCTCGCTCGCCGAGGTGCCGTTCAACTCGCCCAACGGCGTCAGCCGCCGCGCCGCGCTCGGCCTCGACCCGGGCAAGATTATCGAGGTGAAGAAGGTCGCGGGGACGTATTAGGCGGGCGGTGGGCAGACTGAAGGGATGGCAGACGCAAATCAAGCAAAACACAATTCAACCTGTACTTTAGCCTCTTGAGATATGCATTGGCCCCGTGTCGTGTGCGTGTGTGGTGTGTAGGCGTGCAAGATGTCCCTTAAAGGTGTCGCGTCGCGTCGCATCGCGGCTATGCACATCCTCGCCGTGCCCGGCGCATCTCTCCTCGCACCGTAGTCATCGCCATGACATGCCGCGGCGCGCGTCGCGCAACGCCGAGGATGGTGGCGGATGGCGTCATCACACAGCCAGAGATCAGCCATCGGCGCCGTCCGACCACCGCGCTGGCGAGGCAGCGAGCGCTGACCCCTCGCCGATGTCATCACCTTGCGTGCTGTGCTTGCTCGCTCGCTCGCTGCGCGCCCGCGTACATAACCCGCGCGCGGGGCACGCACAATGCCACCTCGATGCCCTGCCTGCGCTGCTTAGGTGATCTTGCCCCCGGCTCTTCCCAGCGACGCCAGCACCGACACCGCCGACACCACCCGTACCGCACCGCCGCCGAGATGACGACCGACTCTACCGCCCCCGCGCCCATCGACATCTTGCTCGTGGGCCTCGGGTCCATCGGGACAGTGTACGCCCTCCTGCTTGAGAAGTCCGGCCGTGCGCGTGTCACCGCCGTCGCAAGGTCCAACTACGAGCTGTACTCCACCACTGGGGTCAAGATCGACTCGGACGCGCTCGGCACCATCGACGGGTGGAAGCCGTACCGAGGTGCGTGGGCACGGCGACGACGTGACGACGTAACGACGTGAAGACGACGCTGACAACCCCAGTGTTCAGGTCCCAGGAGGAGGCGCTGGCCGACGGCACGCACTACGCCCTCGGCCTGCTGGCCACCAAGGCCCTGCCGGACATCACGCGGTCCTCGGACCTGCTCGCCCCCGCCATCGCGAGCGGCCAGGTGGCCGCGTGGGCGCTGATCCAGAACGGGCTCGGCGTCGAGGCCGACCTCAGCGCGGCGCTGCAGCCGCTCGGCGTGCCCCTCGTCTCGTCGGTCGCGTGGATCGGGAGCACGACGAGCGACGGCGGAAAGCTCGTCACCTGGCGTAACAAGGACACGCTCGCCGCCGGCGTCTACCCGCCCGCCGAGCGCTACTCGGACAAGGAGGAGGCCGCGCTCGCGCTGTGGACTGGCCTGCTGAAAGACGGCGGGAGCAACGCGCACGCGACGGAGAACATCGACGCGGTGCGGTTCGGCAAGAACGTGTGGAACGCCGTGTGGTCGAGCGTGCAGGGCCTCGTTGGAACCCCGACGCCCGGCCTCAAGGAGTTCTCGGAGGAGGACCTCGCGCCGCTGCGCGCGTTCGCGCGCGAGGTCATCACCGTCGGCTTTGAGACCGGCCTGCTCGTCCCCGGCGCCAAGAGCTACCCCTACGGCGGCAAGATTGGCACCGTCGACGAGACGCTCAAGACGGTGTTCGACGGCGTCATCAACCAGCCCATCGGCCCGCGCGGCGGCTACAAGATGAGCCTGCTTGTCGACGTTGAGAACCGCCGCCCGATCGAGGTCGAGGTCATCACCGGCGCTGTGCTCCGCCTCGCAAGGAAGCACGGCATCGAGACCCCGCTGCTGGCGTACACTTACTCGCTGCTGCGGGGCGTGCAGAACGGCATTCTTGCCGAGCGCAAGCAGAAGGACGTTGGAGTGTAGGGTCGCAGCATGCTTCTGGGTGTATGGATACCATCTACAGCTATGTGCAAGAAGCGTCTACGCAATAAACTCTGTGTTGACGTCGATGGCTGGGAGTTAGGTTCCAGACTACGTCCTAACTCACGATGACATGCTGACAGCTGGGGCTTCTGGCTGTACCCGCCCTGGACCATGAGGTTGCGGAGCGCCACGAGCAGCTGCTGGTACGTGAGATTGGGGTTGGAACGGAGGGCTGTGACAAAGGCCCACGACATGGCGCCAGTGGCCGCGCCGTTCTCACTCGCGTCGGCGGACTGGCCATGGATGTCAGTGTGAGAGAACTCCAAACGTCGCTCCCCCCACTCCCCACTCACCGTCTGCGAGTCCTTGCACCCGCCCCACGCCACGACATCCGCCGGCGCGGTCCTGGTATCCCGCATAATCCTGTTCCCCTGGTGCAGGTGGAACATGTGCTTGGCAGTACCGAACGCGTCCATGAGCGCCATGACCGAGTTGCCCGAGGCATAGTCCACGCCAGCTTGGAGCAGGCCCATGCCGCCCTCCGAGGCGTAGTTGGGCTCCTTGACATTGCCCTTGGTTGAGTACTGATTGGGTTAGCCTGCGTGATGTGCGTGCAACCCACAGCATATGGCAGATCCATGACCGAACCCGAGTGGCACGAGTCGAAGATAGCCGTCATGCGACATCCGGCAGGCAGTGACTTGACGAGGAAGTCGTGACTGGCATGAGCTTCGCATGGTTGGGGTAGGACAGCTCACACTGATCGTCAGCTACATACATCGATGCCCCAGCTCACTGTTATAGTCCACAATAAGGCCGTTCTGCTGAAAGTCGACGGGGCAGATAGCCTCGCTCAGCTCGTCGCCCTTGGTGTGGTCGCCCGCGTCGACCTGCGTGCCATGGCCCGAGCTGGGGGGGTCAACCGCGTCCCACGCACCCACCGCCTACTAGTGAAAGAAAAGCGCGTCGTTCGGCTTGGCATCCGCCACGAGCCACTGCATCGCGTTCAGGATGTTCTGACGCGTCGGGAACGCGCGCCCGCGCGGGTCGTTGTCGTCGGTCAGGAGGACCATGTCTGAGGGGTCGTAGCCGTATGTCTCTGGGGTGGTGTCAGCGGCGTCCGGCGCCGGTTCCAGCACGCACGCTGGAGGAAGGTCGCGACGTTGTGCACGTCGTTGATACACCCCCGGAGCGCGTTGTTCGAGCCGATGTAGTTGATGCCGATCTGGGGCGCGGGGTCAGCGTCGCGTCACCGGCTGGCGCCGTCTCATTGGCACCCTCCCTCGCCTTCCTCGAGCTGCCGCCATCACCAAACTCACCAACAACGCCTTCCTCGCGCCAGAACAATCACTCAACGCAAACCCCATCCCCTCACGCATAGGCCGCTGCACCTGCTCCGCATAAGCAGCACTCAACGGCGGCGGCGGCGCAGGCGGCGCGAACGCCATCGCGCCCGGCGGCGGCGGAGGAGCGTACCGCGGCGCCTCGGGCGCATGCCAGCGCGGCGGGGGGCCTGTGGGCGCCGCGTACGTCGGCGGTGGGGGCCTGTCTGGCGGCGGCGGGTAGTTTGCGTAGTAGGCCATGGCACGGACGAGGGAGGGAAGGAAGAGAGAGGGTGAGGGGGAGGAGGCGTCGTATTTATAGATGGCCTGGCCGGATTGGGTGCGGATCGACGCGACGCAGGGTCGCCTGCCTGCCGCCGGCTTGATATCGACACGAGCCAACATGGAATCAGTGCTGCTGCCTCATCCTCGCCCCCGCGACCACCCTGGTCCGCTGTCGCTGTCGCTGCTGCCGTCACCGTCACCGTCGCCGTCGCCGTCGCCGTCGCCGTCGCCGCGCTGACCCCCCGTCATAACTTTTTGTTGATGTCACACTCCGATCGCTTCCCCGTGGGGAAGGTGTCCAGGCCCAGCACAGGCAGAACCTCCCCGCCCCCCTTCCGCCAGCACGCTGACCCAGCTCCTACTTCCCAGCTCCCACTCGTCCAGCCCAACCGCAATGCATATGATATCAAGCCCCAGCCCCGCCTCTAAGTCCCCGGGATGTTGAGCTCGGTAAAGTCCTTCGCCATGGCATGCAGCCCGGCCCAGATCTTGGGGCCGAGCGCCTCCTTCATCTCTGGAATCAGCGTCCCCTGGCCGTCGCCAAAGCTGTTGGGCGTGTCGGGCATGCCGTCGGGCCCCTTGAGCGTAATGTCAAAGCACTCGCCCGTGTACTGGTAGTCGGTGCGCACGAGACGCTTGTCGTTGATGTAGTCCTCGCGCGGGCGCTTGAAGTGCGAGAACACCTTCTCCGGGTTGAGGCCGTAGCGCACCTTGCCGAGGATCGTGTGCAGGAACGCAGGCTCGGGGTGGTATCCCTGGTCGTACTTGTACCTCTCCGGCGTGAGGCCCCAGTGCATGAGCGAGTGGCCGCAGAACTCCTTCTGATCCTGTCCATTCCGGTCCTGGAACCCGCCAGCGCTGGCAAACATGCGTGGCGCCTGCTGGTAGTTGAGGCCGAGGGCGTAGAACGAGAAACGGTACGTGTCCTTGTCGCCATATGACAGGCTGCCGTAGAAGTCGCGGTCATCCATCATGTGGTTGGAGAGGTGGAGGACCGCGAGGTTGAGACCCTCGTTGGCCGACTTGTCGTAGACGACCTGGCCCGACTCGGCCGGCCAGTGCTCGTCGCTGCAGGGGCGGCCGAGGAAGCGGAAGATGGCATTGTCGGCTGTTGTGGGTGAGTGGTGGGCATGTGTGCGAGGCTGCCGGGCACTCACGGTGGTCCTTGTTGAGGTCGCCCCAGAAAACACTACCACTCTGCTTGAACTCGACAGAGTCAAAGTGCACCGCAGGGTCCTGGAGGGGGAGGTTGTCCTGTAGCGCGGTGTCAGTCATGTGGGCATAGACGTGCATAGGCTGGGAACCAGCCGACCCGAATCCACTCACACTGTCCATGTACACGAACTGGGTGAACTTTGTGTCGACGAACGCGCGGTTCTTGATCTCTGAGAAGGCGTCAGCCGCGTCCTCAAATCAACGCGCAGGCCTGTCACCATCGCGACGGCGACCTGCAGCCGATACCCACGCCAAGGCTTGCCATCCGTGAACTCGGCCTTGCTCTGCACCAGCGTCACGTCGTACTTGTGCTCGAGCTCATAGCGGATCGCAGCGTCCTTCATCTCCCTTTCGTAGTGGTGCACCTCGACCGGCAGGGTGCAGTTGACGACGTTGCGGAGCATGTGCAGCGATAGCTTGAGACGGGCGAGGTTCTTGGCCTGGCGGGGTCAGCAAGGCACGGCGCAAACACTCGGCCATCGCAACCAGGCAGGTGGTATGCACTCACACTGTCGCCGCCCGTGTAGATAACACCTCTGCGCTGGTCCACCGGCGTGTTCTCCTCCAACGCCGGTGTCCAGACCATCTTCTGCCCGTCGCGGTCCAGCTGGCGGAAGTAGTCGAGCACCTTCTGTCGCTGGCGGACAATCTGGTCCTTGTGCACGTCCTTCCACTTTTCAATGCGGTCGTCCTGCGTGTGGAAGAAGTACGTGTTGCGCGCGTACGTGTACAGAGGGCACTGGTTGCGCGAGGGAAGCTCGGCCTCCCACTGCTCGAGTACGGGGCGGTGAACAAACCAGTCGAGGCGCGCCTCGAGCGTCATGGGCACCTCGTCGGGGTCCACGCCGCCTGTCGGAGGGGGAATGTGCGCCGAGAGTTCCTGGTCTGGTCTGTGGAGGATGCTGGGGCGGAAGCCGCCTCCGCCTCCGATACCGCTATGTGATGCGAGGTAGTCTGTCACTGCCGCGCGGCGTTCGGCGCCGATGAGCAGCGGCAGCCCGATGACGGTGAGGACGCCGGCAAGGATGAGCACCTGCAGCGGGCGCATGCGGAGGCGCACGCTCTGGGCGACTTCGCGCACGCCCTCGGCATTGAGCGGGATGTAGCCTGCGTAGCCGGGCATGGTGGGGTTGTTGAGAGAATGAGATGGATGCTGGTGTCGAGTTGCGGGCGGTGGAGGTCGTGTTGAGCGCGTCGTGGATCGTCAGGGATAGTCGCGCGGGCACGGGCTCGGGCGCGGCGGCACGGGCAAGTCGGCGGTGTCGGCGACGGACAATGGCTGCCGCGTGGGGAGCTGCGGCGATGTAGTCGAAGCGATGAGAGGAGTAGAAGAAGAAGAAGAGGAGTTGATGGAGAGAAAGTGTGATGGAAAGAACGGAGATGAGAGATAAAGTTGCGTGTCGCACAGACGGGGACAAGGACGTGTGCAACGCAACGCACCCTGGCTGCCAAGGGGTGCAGGAACAGTCACTTCCTAGTCCTGCCCCCACCCTCATGCATATCCTACTACTGCATGCATATGGACTATGTCCTTCTCCTCACCCTCCTCGCTGTCGTACTCTGCAGAACAAGCTTTCCCCCGCTCGCTGTCGCTCTCGGAGCAGGACGTGGAAGGCGCGCGCGGCGGCGGCGGAGGCGGCGGGGGCGGCGGCCAACTAACTGGCTTACTGGGTGGGCTGAATTGCCTTCAGGGGAGGTAATTTTCGTTCCCGCCGCACGCTTCATGCAACAGCCATGTCGCCACCCGTGCACGGCATACGTGCAGCAGGTGTCGGCGACGGCGACGGCGGCAGCGGCAGCGGCAGCGGCGATGGCAGTGTGAGACATGTGGGCAGCTAGCTCGCCTGATGCAATGGGAGCATGGGCGCGCCGGGCGCGACAACTGTCGCCTTGTTGGTTACCGACACGCGTCTGTTTCTCGCCGCAGCACCAGGGGGCACAGACTTGGCGACGCGACGCCGCCGCTACTGCATGACAACGGCGACGGCGACGGCGACGACGGGGTCGACGAGCTGGCCGGGGTCGCCGTGGTGCATCTACTGGGCGGCTGTATGCATGCATGCATGGAGGTGCAGGTTGGCCCAGAGAAGAGCCGGCCCAGCCAAGAGCGGCGGCTGGGTGAAGGACGCTCGGCGCTCGCAATCCACCACAGCCGTGATGGTGTTGCTGCCGCCGTCGTCACTTGATCCAACACTTTGCTTTATCTCTCACACTTTCCCATTCATTCTCGCGTCTTGTCACCCTACTTGCTTGTACTCTACTCTACACAACGACAACAACACCCACGCCCTTCGGCACTGCACTGCACGGCGAGCAGGGCACATCACATTCTAGCTCTTGAGCCGGGGTCACCCCCCCCCCCTTCCCTCGACACCGATCACCCACCTTCCCCCACCTTCCCCCACCGCCATGGTCCGCGGGCTCTCGCCTCTGCTGCGGCGGAATCGCCTCATCGTCCTCGGCATAGCCATCGTCGCGCTCCTCTTCTTCGCGCACTCGTCCTCAAGGCCACCGGTCCAGGGGCCGGAGCCAAAACCCCACAGCCCCGTCGCCGGGCTCAACGGCGGCGATTGGGTCGACGAGAATGTCGTCCCAGACGAGCTGCACCAGGAAAAGGAGGGATGGAGAGAGCGACTCGGCAAGCTCGGCGCACCGTGGAAGTCGCCGCCGCGTACGGTCCTCGTGACGGGCGGCGCCGGCTCCCTCGGCCATGCGCTGATCCACAAGCTCCTGAGTCACAAGTACACGGTCCATGTGCTCGACATTGTCGCGCGCCCCGCCACGCTGCCTTCTGAAGTCAAGTACCACCGCGGGTCAGTGATGGCGCCCAGCACGGCGATGCCAGACCTGCTCGCCGCTCACAGATTCGACGGCATCATCCACTTTGCGGCAGTGTCACTCAACACGTGGTGCGAGCCCAAGTTCGACGCGTGTAAGGAGGTCAACGAGGGCGGCACGATTGCCGTCATGAGGGCCATTGGAGATGCGATCGAGCGCACGCCCAAGGGCGGCATTCTGGGTGCAGGGAGAGGCAAGGGCACCATCAACCCGTGGGTCGTGTTCGCATCCAGCATGGACGTGTACGGCGAGAGCGAGGATGGGGTCGACGTGATCGATGAGGACTCGGCGCGTAGGCCGAAAACCGCACTGGGCAAGACAAAGGACCTGGCCGAGACGGCCGTCCGCGACGCGTTTGCGCGCGCCTCGGGCGTACACATCGACACCAAGGCCGGCGTGCTCAAGGAGAAGCCGGGCAGCCTGCGCGGAGCCATCATCCGCCTGCCAGAGGTGTACGGCTACCATCGGGCCGTGGCCATCCCGTCCGCTTTTGTGAGACACATGCTCGCCAACGCCATCACGTCGCTTCCGATCCAGTACAACTCGGACAACGCGCCGGTCGACCTGCTGTGGGTCGGCGACGCGGTCGAGGGCGTCGTGCGCGTTATTCGCCAGGTCGACCTCTCAGCGCGCAAGAAGGAAACCCCTGGCCTGCTCGAGTACAACATTGTGTCTGGTGGCAAGCGGTGGGCGCAGGACGAGGTCGTCGGCCTCGTCCGCGCCGAGACGGACTCGTTCTCGCCCGTGCGCGACCTCGGCAACCACAAGGCGCCGACAAAGGTCCCCTCGTACTCGTACAAGAAGATTGAGGCCGAGCTGGGCTGGCGGCCAACGACGCCCCTGCCGCTGGGCCTGGCCAAGGCGGCACAAACGCTCGCCGAGAGCGCGGCGGAGCACTCGCTCGACTTCCTCGAGGCCCACTGCAAGCCGACCGACGACGTGCCAGCTCTGATGGGCCACGACGCGCCTGCCGTGCCAGAGGACATCCGAAACCACGACCTGTACAAGCTCGACGGGTGTGTGGTCAACATGGGCTGGGACAACCAGGGGTGGATGCACCACATGCGCTGCCACAAGGACGGCTGGTGCGCGCCCAACAACACGAAGATTGACAGCTACAACTGGGACCAGAGCTACTTCTACGTGCGGGTGGACAAGGATGCGCCCAAGACGAACGATGGCCGCACAACGGTGCGCTTTGAGGAGGAGGAGCATAAATGGGGCTTCTTGGGCCTCGAGAAGGCCGAAGTGGACAAGGGTGGCCAGGTCGCATTCCACGCCTTCCACCCCAGCGACGAGAACAAGGACAAGTATGTCGACAAGTTTGAGATTGAAGTGGCGAATGACAGGAGCCACTTGCGGGTGATGCTTCCTGGCACCAGTCAGCAGATCGCCGCCGGCGTGAGCAAGGTCGACAACACGTCGATTTTCAACATTCAACAGATCGGCCCGTCGACAAGGCCTCAGTTCGACATGCGCATGGCCGTCATCTGCTGCCCGTCGGAGGGCGACTGGCCGCTGTTGCTCGACGACCACGAGAGCGCAGACGTCACCTTTGGCTCTACTGGCTCGATCCCGTTCAACGCCTCTCGCCGACTGCACCTCTGCGGCCGTGTGCACGACGCGTACAAGTACTACGAGGGACAGGTGCAGAAGTGGCGCAAGCTTGTCGACGACAAGGGCAAGTCGGAGGTCGAGACCAAGCCGCTGCCGCTCAACCGGCACCCAAATACGTGGGCTAAAAAGGACCTCCCACCGTGCTGGAACGACTGCTCGAGTCCTACGATCTGTGTACAAACGGGCAACTGCCGCTGTGTTCAGGCAGACTACTGCCCCAGGAGACGTGAGAACCCACTCATCGCTATCGCCCATGGCATCCGCGCGACGGAAAAGGAAGCCGCGAAGAACCCCTTGGGCAAGTTCAAGGCGTTTTCGTCAACACTCGTCGATATGGTCAAGAAGGTGGACTGGCGCGATGTGCTTTTGCCCGAGGCGCGGTCCTATGTCTTCACCCACCCCGAGTTCATCAAAGTGCATGTTGTTGAAGGCTGGCCCAATCAGACGATGCTCGAGGCGGAACCTTGCCACAAGCTGCAGGCCCAGCACTGCTTCAGCGCCGATTCGATCATCTACAACGCCCTTCGTCACATGACGGTGCCTGCAGCCGAGGCCGACATGATCATGCTGCCAGTGTACCAGCAGTGCAAGAATGTTCCGTTCCTTTTGCACGACGTATGGCATACGGCTGCAGAGACGGTGCCGGGCTTCAACGAGGGCCAGAAGATGCCGGCTCTGGTGCTCACGCACGACTGGGGCGTGTGTCTCGGTTTCCGATGGGAGATTTGGAGTGCGCGCGAGAACCACGCACTGTATCCCGACCACATTCTCGACGACGCGCTCGTGTTCTCGGTCATGGGCGACTGGGACTCGCCGTGCTACCGCCCTCCGCAGGATGTTGTGATCCCAGCACGCTCGTGTCGGTCCAACGACCTGATGAGCACATTCCCCGACGTTGCCAGCATCCGACCGGCCCGCGACCGCACATATCTCCTCGCCTGGAACGGCACCCCGTGGGGTACAGGCAAGAGCCAGCGCATGCGTCTGCTCTGCAAGCGCGGCGGCGTGGCCGACGTTCCGCTCATCGAGAGCGGCGGACCGCAAAGCTACTTTGAACGCGAAGGCGACTACATGACGGTTCTAGGAAATTCCAGGTTCTGTCCTCAGCCCAAGGGCATTGCAGGTGAGTGGGAGTGGCGGTATGGCGGAGGCGAGGGCGACGGACGCGAGTACGCCGCATGCGCAAACTGGGGTTGTGCGGCCGCAGAGTGGTGGTCGTGTGACGCCGCCACCAACGAGGACGACGACTCCCTCCACCACCCCGAAAACAAACAACTAACACTGCCCAGGCTGGTCGCCGCGAGTCTCTGACGCCATCTTTGCTGGCTGCATTCCGGTGCTGCTGGAGGAGGGCAGCCACTATGCGTTTGCGTCGATGCTCGACTGGTCGCAGTTCAGTGTGCGCGTGCACCCGACTGAGCTGGACCAGATTGAGAAGATTCTCTCGGAAATCCCGCTTGAGCGGGTCGAGATGCTGCAAGCCAACCTGGTTGCCGTGCGCGATGCGTTCATCTACTCGACCGACGAGCACCCCGAGGACGAGCTCAAGCGCCAGGGCCCGCTGTTCTACGCGCTGCACGAGGCGGGCATGCGCTGGAGGACAAAGTACCCCGAGGTGAAGAAGAAGTAGGCGGGGCGGCGTGAGCGACGTTAGCCGGGTTGTGGCAGCTTGGCGCGGGCAGCTACATTGGTTCGGAGAGAAATGTCGGAGAAGAGAGGAACGCACGGACACTAAACCGCATAGCCGGGACATATTGGGCGTATAGAGATCTGCATATGCATGGGCGGTGGTTGTTTCGATCGTGCAGGTGCAGAGGCGGTTGTTGTCGTCATCCAGGCCAGGGGCCTAGGTAGCTAGCTGCTGGGCATGGTGGCCATGGTGGGCTTGGAGAGGGAGGGGTCTAGAGAGGGGGTGGTGTGTCGAGCGCGAGGAGTCTAGACTGGGATCTGTTGCCCAAACAAACAAGCGAGGGGGATGTAGGTAGCAGGTAGCATGGCAGCGACGGCATGCAAACAGCAACGCGAGGTATGAGGGGGGGTGTATGAGGGCGAGCAGGTGAGTAGCGTTCTCCTGAGCTAGTCTTACTCGGTCCAAGACAGGCACGCCGAGGCCATGAGCAGGCGAGCCGGGGCTAGCAGTAGCGCGCCTCGACGACAGTGTCAACTCCCTCTGATGTCGTGCCGTCATGTGCGCGTCGGATGGTGCTGCTGCCCGGGGTGGTGCAGGTGGTGCCAGGAGGATTTCAGGGGGGCCGCGTCCTGGCCGAGAGGGCTGAGGGCTGCACCCTCTTTATCGTTTCGTCGTGTCCCTCTTTGCGTCTGTTGTCTGCTGCTGCATCCACACTCCTCGACGACGACGAGCACCACAACGCGACGAGCTGGTCTCGAAGCATACACACGACGACGACGAGAGCACAACAAGTGAGTAGGCGGTGATCATGATCTGCTGCAGTTGCTGCGTGCGTGATTGCTTGGCGCCTGGACGCCTTCTCTCCCGTGAACCCGCGCCCCTCCCGCAGCTGCGGTGGTCGTCTGAGCAGCGAGCGCACTGGTGCATGCACTTGCACACCCACCTACCTGCACACGCCCAGCACATTCCGTGCACCATGCATGTGTGTGCAGTGCGCAGCGCAGCGTCGTCGCCGTCGCTGGATGCATGAGCCTGAGCCTGCCCGAGCCTGAGCCCAGGCCAGGTGCTGCCCATGTTGACCCTTTGCGCCTGCCGTAACTCTTGTGACGCTTCCCCTGTTTCGGTGCGCGTCTCTTTGCGAGTGCACTCCTCTCTCTCTCTTTTCCTGTTAACCCCTTTCAGCTTTGCGCCTGTTGCAAGACGACAGACTGCGAGCAACGACGACGACGACGACGACAACTACTACGACAAGCAAGCAGCAACACGAGCTTCGCGGGCGAAGCAAATCTGTCGTGTCTTCTCTCTGTACTTAATTGTCTCGTCAACACCACCACCACCAACGACGGCAACCACCCGTCACTCTCTCTCTCTCTCTTTTACGGCGCAGGCGCCAACAACGACCACCGGCTGGACCCCGGCACATTCGCTCACTGACCCCCACCCCCCACGCCCACCATGGCATCCCCCGTCACCAGCGCCGCTGGCTCGCTCGTCCTCGCCCCCACCGGCGCCGCGGCTGCCGGCACACCCCTCTCGCTTCCCTCCGACCTCGCGTTCAGCGGGCACGTCGGCACGCCGCTCAACGCGAGCCCCACCCCGCTCGTCGGCACGCCGGTGTCGACGTCGCTCGCGCCCACCGCAACGGCGTGGAACCAGACCGCGTATGAGAAGCAGCACCAGGCCTACCTCAATGGTGAGTACACCCGCGCGAGTCGGTGGCGCAGGGCGAAACGTTGGATGATGCCTGCCACCGCCGCCGCCGCCGAGCTGCCGCTTTCGGCGGCGACGACGACGCCGGCGTGCACGCCAAAGGACAGCGGCGCGGCGTACGCGCCCTCGAGATATCCTATCGCGCGCTGGGTGACCCAGAGCAGCATGTCGCCGCACCCCCTCCGCTCGCCTTCCCCACCCACTCGCTCCGCTCGCACCCGCCCGCCCACCCCCGCTGACACCCACACCCAGACGTCACCCCCCGCAACCTCATGATCGCATGCACGGCCCTCCTCGGCGCGCTCATCCTCCTCTCGCACCCGCGCTTCCTCGCCCGTCTCTTCGCATCCGTGCACCGCAAGAAGGCCGCGCGCGCAGAAGCCGCCGCGCGTCCCGCGTACGCCTTCGACATGGAGACCGCAAAAGTGCTCGCAACGCACCAGCAGCTCCAGCTGCAGGAGACCCGCGAACGCGTCGTCGCTGGCGGCGACCTCGATCGCGGATGGGTGCTCAAGAAGGGCTCGGCCGGGCGCCGCTCAAACGTCGGCGGCGCCGACGCGGCGTTCGCAAGCGAAAACGACCTCGACCCCTTCGCGTCTGCCAGTCACGACCCAAACTCGCCCATGAACGTCATGCTCTCGCCCCCGCCGCACATTGCTGCCTTGGAGGGTAGACTGCCGTTCGCCCGATTCCTCGAGGCCGCGCCGTTCTCCCGCTTCCCCGGCTTCATGGCCACCCGCGCAAACGTCCTGACCATTATCATCATCATCATCTACATCTTCTTCTGTGTCTTTGCCCTTGCGTACCAGTCGCGCGTGCTCCCGCCCAAGAAGGGGCACGGCTACGGCAGCGACTTCCAGCGCTCCGGCCTCGTCGCCATGTCCCAGATTCCTGTGGCTATCGCCCTCGGCGTGCGCGGAAATATCATTGGCTTGGCGCTCGGCAAGGGCTACGACCGTCTGCGCATCTTCCACAAGGTCGTCGGCCGCATCGTCTTCCTCGGCTCGCTCCTCCACACCGTGCTGTACATGCACAAGTTCTACAAGCTCGGCAAGCTCGCCTCGCTCTCGGCCAAGCCGACCATGATCTACGGCTACGTTGCCTTCGCCGGCGCGTGTCTGCTCGTCGTGTCGTCGCTGCCCGTATTCCGCCGCGTCATGTACGGCACCTTCCAGAACTGCCACTTTATTGGTGTTCTCGCCATGCTCGTCGGCATGGGCCTGCACGTTCCTGTCGCCAAGCCATGGATGATCGCCTCGGCCGCCATCTACGTCTTCTCCATGATCATGTCGGCGTGCAAGACGCGCTTTGCCCGCGCTGAGCTTGTCGCTCTCGGCGGCTGCACTACGACCCTCATCACCATTCCCGGCATCACCACTGGCTGGCGTGCCGGACAGCACGTCCGCCTCCGTGTCTTTGGCATTGGCGTGTCCAACGTGTTCGAGGCACACCCGTTCACTATTGCCTCGGCCCCCGACTCTGGCGGCCTTGTGCTCATGGCCAAGGCCGTCGGTGACTGGACCGAGAAGCTGTACGAGCTCGCCGCCTCGGGCGAGGGCGCCCAGCGCGACACGTCCGACCCCGAGCTCGGCGTGTGGAAGCGTCGTGCAATGGTCATGGTTGAGGGGCCTTACGGCGGCCTCGGCCACACTCTCCCGACTTCATTCTCCTCGCTCATTCTCATGGCTGGTGGCTCGGGCATCACCCACTCGCTCGCCCTGGCCCAGGACATTATCCAGCGTTCGCCCTCGGGTGTTGTCGCCGCCCGCACAGTCGACCTCGTCTGGGTCGTGCGTGTCGAGCAGACTGCCCGCGCCATTCTTCCGTCGATCACCGCCCTCGTCTCGCAAGCCCGTGCATGGGAGCGCAAGGCCCTCGCGGCCCGCAAGCGCCGCAAGGACGTGGCCATGCCTACTGCTCTGCGTGTGCACATCTTTGTCACCCGAGTCCCTCACTCGTCGCCCCTGACGCTCGTTCCCGGCCAGCGCGGTGGCACGTACGACCGTGCCGTCCGCGAGAAGGACTCGAAGTTGATGCCTTCGTCGCACGGCCACGGCCGCAGTGACAGCGAGGACAGCAGCGACAACGGCCACACGGTCGACGCGCACGCCTGGCGCAGCAACGACGGCCACGGGTCTTCTGACGGCCACGGCCACCACGTCAACCACGACATTGAGCTCGAGCGCTACGAGGACTGGTCCGACGAGGGCCACGGGCACGTCAATGTTGTCTACACTGGCGGGCCAACGGTCCCACCGGTCCCGTACGCACAGGATGTCAAGACGCCAATGGACAGCGGCGCTTCGACCCCCGTGCCCGTGCCTGTTACTGCCGCGGAGAAGGAGCGTGCCGACTGGCTTGTGCGCAATGCGTCGATCGCCAAGGTGGCCATGCTGCGTGCGCGTCGCACCGACCCGAACCAGCCCATGTCGAGCCTGACGGCGTACCGCGGCCGCCCCGAGGTTGCGTCGATTCTGGGCTCGGTGATGGACGAGAGCATCAGCCGGCACGGACGCGTCATGACCGAGCCGAGCGGCGTGTTTGTTTCTGCGTGTGGGCCCGAGCACCTTGTCAACGACTCGCGCGACGCGGTGCGCGGTGTCGCGCCGTGGAAGCGGACGGCTGTGGGTGGTGTCGACTTTGAGGCCGAGTTCTTTGGCTTCTAGGGTGTTATTTTAATGTGCATGTGTGTCATCGCTGCACCCCTGGCGGCGTGTATGCCTATTGCATTGTTTGTATCATATTATGGAATTGTTAATAGAGCGGTGAACAAGCGACGGAGCGACGGACCGAGGCGGGCCATGCGGGGTTGGGCAGCTGTGGAGCACGCGGTCGTTGCGGGGTGCCACATGTGCATACGCACCCAGGCCACGGCCGTACCGTCCCCGCGTACGACAAGTGCGACAGCCATAGCCGCAAGTTGCCGTCGAGCGTCGCTGCATTGGTGTGCCGGTGTGTGCATTACTGTCACGAGTCTGACGGAGGAGACCACTACGGGCGGGTATCACGCGCGAACGCCGAATGGCGGGCCGGCAGACTCACCCCCGCCAGCGGCATCTTCGGCCAACTCCGAGGCGGCTGCCCCCACCCCAGCTCTCCCCACACAACAACGGTTAGCCGGGCAGGCGGGCAGTATGCGCGCTGCACGCTGCTTTACATCGACGCTGCAACGCATCTTGTCGTTGCTCTACCCTCGATAGACAGCATCACCACCATGCCCATCACACGTTCCATGGACGAGGGTGGGTGCGGGCGTCGGCGGGCGTGAAGGGCGAGGGCGAGCACACTGACACCAACACCCAGTCGACGCGATCCTCACCCGCCCCGGCAGCCTGTTCGAGCTCACGACGTTCGAGCACCCGTGCGGCGCGACAGTGAAGAACTACAAGAATGTGGGGTCGTCGGCGGGCGCATAGACAAAGGCTGACACACCAGTCCCCGCCGCACCACCGCGCGTTCATCGAGGCCCAGCTCAACAAGTTCCCCGAGCGCATTTTTCTGAGCTCGTCCAACGACGGCCCGGGCCGCCAGCGCCTCACGTACAGGCAGGTGCATGAGGCGTCTGTGCGCCGCGCGGCGTGGCTCCGCGGGCAGGGCGTGCGCGTCGGCACGCGTGTCGCGCTCGCCGGCGAGAACTCGAACCAGTACGTCGGGGTGGCTGGGCTGGGCCGGGCCGGGCCGTCTCTTACAGGTCGCCCGCATACCGGACAAGTCAAGCTCACACTCCACTCCACCCCAGATGGGTCATCAACTGGATCGCGCTGCACTACCTCGGCGCAGTCCCAGTCTACGTCAACACGACGCTCACGCTCGAGGCGAATATCCACTGCCTTGCGCTTGCAGAGCCGGCGCTCGTCCTCGTTGACGTCGAGAACGCGGGCGTGTTCGGGCCCGTGCGCGAGCAGCTGAGCGTGCACTACGTCGGCGCGGTGTGGTGCTGGGGCGATATGGCGCGGTTGCCGGGTAGTGTGCGAAAGGCTGTCCAGGTGGGTTGGGCGGCAGCCGTACGGCCAGGCTACCGCCTGGCCTGGTCGTGGACGGAGCGATTAGTTCGGCGCGCGCTAACGTGACGACTGCAGCAAATCGACGACTCGAAAGTCACCCCGGCCCTCCTCAACTCGGTCGCGTGGGGCGCGGGGCTCGAGACCCTCGGCCCCGCGTCGGACGGCACCATCCTCTTCACGTCGGGCACGACGGGCCTGCCGAAGGCGGTGATCTCGACGCAGACGGCCGGGATTCACAATGTCATCTCGGGGATGGTTAGTGAGTTGCCGCGAGCAGGCGGGCGTGGGCGCGGACAGGGCGGGGCTGGGGGTGGAGTCTGCGTAGGGTGGGACGCGACGCGTGCAGTCCGCCACGTCGAGGCTGGCGGTGTTGGAGCACTGGGCCGGCGTCGAGTGCGGCCGCGAGTGGGGAGACGACGAGTGTGGCTGCGTCGAGATCATGCAAAGAAGTCTACTGACACCTCCCTCTCCGCTATCATCTCTCCCGCCGCGCTATCACCTCGCGATACATTCTCCCCCACCCGCCTCGCCTCGCCTCGCTCCGCTCGGCGCGACCCGACTCCAGGCGGCGCCCGCGCCCTCCTCCGCGAAGGCAAGATCAACGACACGACGCAGATCCCCGCGCCCGCCGTGCAGCCCGCCACGCTGCTCGTCGTGCCCCTCTTCCACGCGACCGGCGGGCAGGCGTGGCTCATGCGCATGCTCGGCGCCGGCGGCAAGCTCACCTTCATGGGGCGGTGGAAGGTGCCCGACGCGATTGAGATTATCAAGAGCGAGGGGGTGAACATGCTGGGCGGGTGGGTGTAGCCGCAAGGCAAGGGTGTGCTCCGTGCTGACGCTCGACTTTTCTCTGTGCGGTGTTTCCAGCGTCCCCGCCATCCCCGTCGCCATCATCAACCACCCATCCCTCCCCAAGAGCCAGCAGTTCCTGACCATCTCGTACGGCGGCGCGCCGTCGCCCGACCGCCTCGTCGGCGACATCCACAAGAAGTGGCCCTCTGCGATGGTGTAAGTGGCGTAGTGACCAAAGCAAGCCCTGCTGACATTGTAAGGATTAACGGCTGGGGTATGACCGAGACGTCAGCACTTCACTGCGCCCTCGGCGGCCTCGACCTAGCGAACCACCCCGACTCGTGTGGGCGCCCCGTGCCATGCTGCGAGATCAAGATTGTCGACGCCGACACCAAGCAGGAGGTCACGCCCGGCGCTGTCGGCGTCATCCTCGCGCGCGGGCCAAACGTCATGACGAGGTATCTCGGCAATCCTAGTGCGTGCGGTGCACAAACGACTAGCTACGCCACCGCTGACACGACACAGAGGCCACGAAGGAAACCCTCGACGCCGATGGCTGGCTTGACACGGGCGACATGGGCCGGCAGGATGACGACGGCTTCCTGTACATTGTCGACCGGGCCAAGGACATCATCATCCGCGGCGGCGAGAACATCTCGAGTGTCGAAGTCGAGTCGGCGCTGTACCTCGACGACCGTGTCGCCGAGGCCGCGGCGGTGCCCGTGCCCGACGACAAGCTCGGCGAGCTGGTCGCCGCGATCGTGAGCTTGCGCCCGGGGCAGACGGCGACCGGCGCGTCGTTGCGCGACGCGGTCGCACACAAGCTGCGGCGGCACGCGCGGCCCGTTATCGTGGTTGTGCACCACGACCTGATTCGTGAGTTGACCCGTGGGATCTCGCTCACACAGCAGCACGCAACGGCAACGGCAAGGTCGTCAAGACCGAGTGCAAGGAGATTGTCGCAGCGGCGTGGGAGAAGGAGAAGAACGCGCCAAGGGCCAAGCTCTAGGCGGGGCGCGGGCGCGGACTGTACGTGTTTCATGCATTGTATCTTGGACAAGAGCATCAGGCTGCGCAAATGGCTATGCGACGCGACTTGCCTTCTACGTAAAAGACTTTGTTCCGTCGTGCGCGAGTGCGGGGATGCCCTCGGCGGCGACCTTGCCACCGGCGGCACCCTTGCCCTCGCCCTCGCCCTCGACCTCCTCCTCCTCGTCGCTCCCCACAGGCACCTCTGCACGCTTCTCACGACGGTGGAGGAAGAACACGAGCGTCAATAGCCCGAGCGCGATGATGTTGAACGCAAACGTCGTCGGGAAACCCTTACGGAAGCTCGGCGCGTCCGTCTGCTTGAAGATAAGCAGCGGGATCCACGCGTTCATGGCGTACTGCAGGCCGTTACTCAGCCCGATGACCAGCGCGCGCTCGAGCGGGTCGCCCGCGCAGATCTCGTTCCACCAGGAGAAGATGACGGCTGTCACGAGCGGCGAGGAGGCGACGAGGAACGCGGCCTGCTTGAGCCGCAACGACGCCGGCCAGAACGCCAGCACGCCGGTCGGGAACAGGCCCCACGTCAGCGGGCCGAGGGAGAAGGCCGCCCGGGAGCCGGTGTAGTCTGCGCCGAAGCCCCAGCACAGGATGCTCACGGCGCCGATGACGCTCGTGAACGTCGGCAGGATGTTGACCATCTCGACCGAGTACTTCTTCGTCGACTCTGCGGCGTGTCAGCTCATCCAAGCTGGTGTCCACCCACTCAGCCAGATGCCAAAGTACCCCGCGTCCTGGAGCGCGAGCCCATAAAAGATGTATGTGAGCGGGAGGACGTACACGTGCCACCGTGTGCCGATACGCCGCACCTGCGCGAGCGTGAGCTTGCCGTCCGTCTGCGCGCGGCGCGCGCGTGCCACCCGATCCCGCGCAAGCTCGACCTCCTCCGCGGTCAGCCACCAGCGCTGCCGCCCCGTGGACGGGTAGTCGGGCAGCACGCCCCACACGAGCAGGCCGCACGGGAGCGTGATCACCCCGCAGATGATGTACAGCCACCGCCAGCCTGCAAGGCCGTGCGTGCCGTTGAGGGTCTTGTACACCGCTGCCTCTGCGCCGTTGTCAGTCTGTGGTTCCCAAGCAGGTGACGCCGCGCAACCCACGCAAGTACCCCGCGAACGCGCTCCCCGCCGGGGCGGTGAAGTGGAAAATCGCGGTGCGCTTCGCCAGCTCAGTGGGCGTGTACCAGCTCCCGAGCAGAAACAACCCCACAGGGAAGAACGCCGACTCGGTCACGCCGACCATGAAGCGCAGGGCGTACATCGCGTTCGTGGAGTGCGCGCCGGCCTGCGCGAACGTGAACACGGCCCAGGCGACCTCGCACCCGCCGAGCCAGAGCGACGGGCGGACCTTTTGGACGATGAGCTGGGGGTAGGGGTAGCGCGCGTCAGCGCGCTGCTGTGCTGTGCCGGAGCGGGGTACACACCGTCGACGGGACCTGCATGATGGCGTACGCGGCGGTGTACAGCGACTGAGCGTAGCTAGGCAATCAATCAGCTAGGTGCCACACGCGCCGCGCCGCGCCACCCACGTATACTGGTTCCCCGTCCACCGCAGGTCCTCCTTCAGCCCGGAGACATACGCATTCGACAGGTTGCTCTGGTCGAGATACTTGTTGAAGAAGCCGAGACACAGGCAGGTGAGCATCGCGACGTCGAGCTTGAAGAGCAGGCGGCGCTCGGCCGGGGACTTGAGGTGCGTGTCCGTGTCCCATATGTGCGAGAGGAACGCGTCGCGGAGGGAGCGTTTGCGCGGGGGCGGGGGTGCTGAGGCCGTCGCAGCAGCCTCGACGGGGGGGGTGTCGTGCGGCTTGACGTCTGGCATGGCGGCGGGGATGGGCTGACTGCTGGCTGATGAGAGACCCAGAGCCACTTTATGCCATCCAAGCCCGCCTCGCCGCCGCCGTCGAGCACGGCACTAGCGTCGGCCCGAGCCGAACAACGCGAGATATCGCCATCGCACGCGCGATAAGGCGTGTATGTATAGTATTTGCCGGACTGTGCGCGGCGCGCAGCCAGCAAGCCTCACAAGTCGAACCCATAGGCCGAGCGCCGTGCCTTGGCGCTGCGAGAATAGCAAGGGTGAGCCGGCGCCAAGCAGCACGACGGTCGAGGAGGCGACTGAAACGAGCCGGCCGAGCCACAGCACTGAGCCTCAGCACTGACACCACCGCGGACCAGGGCGCTGTACCCGTGCTTAAATCCGGACCGACGTGCTGACTGAATGCAGCCATGGTGCGCAATGGTCGCGTGCTGGCCGTCTGTCTCGATAGCCCTCCCTACAGCGGCAGGTCGTTGATGGGTTGACCTTTGTTGTCTGCGCCACCTGAGCTTGGTCTTGGTAATCAATACCTGTGACATCCTGCTGCTGACAGCAGACATATTCCAGCCCCACATCGAGCACCAAGGCCCGTGAGCGCGGTAGCGTACCCCGAGCGGCGACACATCCGAGATCGCAGCGGCGCTGACTCGGGGTGGGGAGTATGGCGAGGAGGCGGAGCGCCGACAGCGCCGACTTTGGTGTGCTGGCGTTGCTCCGCCGCCGGCGCACC
Source organism: Vanrija sp. TS_01 (assembly GCA_026725045.1). NCBI lineage: Eukaryota > Fungi > Basidiomycota > Tremellomycetes > Trichosporonales > Trichosporonaceae > Vanrija > Vanrija sp. TS_01. Next base: position 219,691 of record JAPKIE010000003.1, read on the forward strand.
GGCGCACCGGCCAAGCCCGATGTGCACGCAACACCCCGCTCCGAGACCCACTGCACTCGGAGCACGGGCTGCGGCACAATGGCGTGCAGCTCCCTCAGCCTCACCAGGGGGTCTTATGGCTTACCAGCCCCGTGTCGCGGTCGCAGGGTTTAAAGGCGCAACCGCACAATCCGACCTCCGTCCGAGTGGTGCTGTCTGGCGTTTCGAGTTACGCCCATGTGTCGCTGCGCCAGAGCACGGCGGGGCACGCCACGTTAGACCTGTGCCGACGTGTTTGGGGTCAACCCCGCGCCGGAGGTGTGGGGCAAGGGATAGATCGCTCGCCTCGCCGTCGACGAGGCTTGTAGCTGGCGGCGGCGGTGCGGGTTTCTCGGTGTTGCCCCCGCTGCGCGGCAATTATTGCGGCGCGCTTGGGTGGGCCAAGCCGTTCCAGCTCTGCTGCATGGAACACATGTGAGGCGGTGGGAGGAGGGGCTGTGGTGGGGGGAGGGAGAAGTGTTGTAGCCGAGTCAGCATTGACGGCATTCTTGTTCCATGTGCAGCTTCTGTCAACCAGCTACGCCAAACACCACCCAGCTCCATCTACCCCCCACGAAGCTCACAAACCCACCCATGATCGTGCCGCTCGCTCGCGTCAGCGACGCCCGCGCGCCTGCCTCCGGCGCCGACTTGATCGGCTTGCCACACTCACTCCCCGACAGCGGGTGCGGACAGGCCCCGCGACGCAACCACTCCTCAACGCTTCCAAGAGGCCATCACCATTGCAATGCACCATGCTTCCATCGTCTGCTATCACCGAGCATTATCACCGAGCAGTATTATCGCAGCGCAAGGCAGGCTGCTGCGAGCCCCGGCGAGCACCGCGCGCACCGGGGCGCGTCGGCCCGAACTCTCCGAGCGGAAAGAACCGCTCGCACCGTACGCGGTTGATAAGCACCCCGATATCGCAGTGCCGCTGCGGGGCGGGGAGTGCATGTATGCGGCGGGTGGGCGTGCGCGCGTGCGTGTGTTCTAGATGAGCAAGCTAGCACGCGTCGCACGACAGAGGATCGATCGCCGAGATGGAAGATGCAAGCACACCAGCGCGCGACGGAGAGTCCGCCGGCGTCGGACTCTGCGGTGCCTCGGTGCCGTGTTCATCGCTTGGCGTGGTTGGCGTGGGCAGGTTCCGCACCGTGCCGGCGCTTACTCTGTGCATCAGCATGCAGTTGTACGCAAGACACACACATCGCAGCACGAAGCATGCATGCAGATCGCTGTCTCGGGGAGACGTCTGCATTCCACTCCATTCCATTGGAGGTGCAGGCCGCGCGGGCCGCGGCAATGTCCCCGGGCGTATTCGCTTGCCTTGACGCCACTTGTCGCCGTTCTTTTGTCTGGCCACGGCAGAGTGCCGTGCTGGAACCAGCTGCATTGTTCCTGCTTCTGCCGCCGCATTCCTCGCCGAGATCGCTGGAAACGACGACGCGCGCAGCACGATGCTCGCTTGCTTGCTGCTTTCTAACGCGCCAAGGCGCGCCTGCGCCAACGTAATCCCGTGATCGGAGAACCTACTTGCTGCTTCCTCATCTTCTGCCGCGATATACGCGTCAAGCTTCAGCCGCCGGCATCGCCCGAGTGGGCTTCTGTGCGTGCTGCTGCTGACACCCCAGGGCCCAATAGGCGAGAGGATAAACCACGCATCTGGGCCAGGTACTCCGAGATGGGCGTGGCGTCGGGCGAGGTACACGCCTCGCGAGCCCCCGCATCGCGCCGGAGCCGCCCCTGTCTCTTCGCCTGATCTGACTGCTCTCTGACGTACGACGGCGAGGATAAATGTTGCGCTGACGGAGAGGCCGAGTGTGCTGCTCATCGCGCCCTCATCGCCCCCTCACACTACTTAACTAGCCGCTGGGAACATGTCCGTCCTTCGCCCCACCCTCCGCACCTCGCGTCTCGTCGCCCGCCCCTTCGCCCGCTCGTTCAGCGCTACCGTCCCCAAGTGAGTTGGCAGCAACTCAAGTTGCCGCTGACAGCCAGAATGACCATCGACCCCAACCCCACCGCCGTCATCCCCGGCGACGTCCTCCCCCTCACCGAGGAGCACAAGGCCGCCGTGCTCGCCACCGCGCCCGTCCTCGCCGAGCACGGCCTCGCGGTCACTACGCAGATGTACAAGGTGAGCAGTGGTGCGTCGGGGAGCCCGTAGCCCGAGCCTGGGCGGCCCCGGCTCGTGGCTTGTGGGGGACGGTGGCGCCGTGTGCTCGCTCGGCTAACCCCCCCAGACCATGCTTGGCAACAACCCGGCGCTGCGCAACATCTTCTCCCACACGGCGCAGACGACCGGCGTCCAGCCCCTCGCGCTCGCCCAGTCGGTGCACGGCTACGCGGCCAACATCAACGACCTGTCGCCGCTCGTACCTGTTGTTATCCGCATCGCTGAGAAGCACGCCGCACTCGGCGTCAAGCCCGAGCACTACGTGACCGTCGGCGAGAACCTCATCCAGGCGCTCAAGACCGTCCTCGGCGACGCCTTCACGCCCCAGCTCCAGACCACGTGGTACCACGCGTACTGGGCGCTCGCCAAGATCTTCATCGAGGCAGAGGCCAACCTGTACTCGATCGGCCACTGGCAGGGCTACAAGGAGTTTGAGATCGTCTCGCGCAACGACGAGTCGGGCACCATCTCGTCGTTCGAATTTGTCCCCAAGGACAAGAGCCAGCTCCCCCTCAAGAAGTACAAGCCCGGCCAGTTTGTGACTGTTCGCGTGTGGGTTGACGAGCTCGGCTGCTACCAGAACCGCCACTACTCGCTGTCCGACGCGCACCAGGAGGACAAGTACCGCGTGACCGTCAAGCGCGAAGACGGCACGGGCGACATCCCGGCCGGCATCGTCTCGTCGAAGGTGCACGCCCTCAAGGTCGGCGACACGATCGAGGTCGCGTTCCCTGTCGGCTCGTTCGTGCTCCCCGAGAAGCTGCCCAAGAACGTCGTCCTCTTCTCGGGCGGTGTCGGCATCACGCCCAACCTCTCCATCCTCAACACGGTCACCCAGACCGCCGACGGCCCGGCCGTGTCCTGGATCCAGGCCGTCCGCAACCCCGAGGAGCACGTCTTCAAGACGCACGTCGACAACCTCGTCGCCAAGTCGAACGGCAAGGTCCAGGCGCAGGCGTACTACAACGAGGTCGACTCGGTCGAGGGCGAGGGCATCCACAAGGGCTTTGTGGATGTCGCCCAGCTCAGCGAGGAGGCCCTTGCCCTCGGCGACAAGGAGGCGCTCTACTACGTGTGTGGCCCTGGCCCCTTCATGCACGCCGTCAAGAAGGGCCTCCTTGCCCGTGGCGTTGATGAGGCCCGCATTAACATCGAGGCCTTCCACGCCGGCGAGCCATAAAAGTGTAGACAGTGTAAACGAGCGTCTGTGTGTATGCATATTATCTATCGTCTGCGGCTTGGGTGGGAGCAAGGGGAGTACGGTGGCGAGGTGTGCATCCAGCCCTGCCGTCCGTCGCTATGTGGTCATACCGCTTCATCTCTGATCCTACAACACCTTACACAATAGGCTCGAGCACAGTCTCCTCGACCTTGCCGCTAATCCAGCATCCCTCCTCCGGGGAGCCAGCTTTCCTCAGCGTGATCTGGATCGCGCTCGGCCTGCCAAGCGCGTAGCCCTGGTAGACCTTGAGGGCGTCGCTGCCCTCAGCGCCGGAGATGATGCCATACTCAAGTGCGGCATACAACGTGGCCGAAGCCGCGATGCCCGTCGCCGCGTCCTCGACATAGCCAGATGAGCGGGGGAACTGACGTGCGTGGAGCTCGCCGTCGCCGGCCACAGCGATGGGGTACAGGCCGGTCGAGTTGATCTCGTCGCACGTAGCCTTGACCTCCTCAGGGTCGAACGTGCTCGTGTCGATGGCGTGGAGGCGCTCGACCGACCGAAGAGGAATGATGGTCTTGAAGCGCGACGTGGACGAGTTGAGCACCGAGTGGTTGTTGAGCGTGAGAATGTCCTCAGGCTGCAGGGAGAGCAGGCGGGCGATGCGCGGGATCGACGCGGGGTCGACCGGCTCAACGACGCCGCGCGGCTGGCCGACGTCGATACGGCCGGTCGCGGCATCGTAACGCAGCTCAAAGACGCCAGCGAGCGTCTCGACCGTCGCCGAGGCGGAAGTCCACACGCCCGCCTGGCGGAGGAGCCACGCCGAGCCGAGCGTTGCGTGCCCGCACATCTCCATCTCGTGCGCCGGCACAAAGTAGCGTATCCTCGCGAGGTGGGCGGGCGACGACGGCGGCAGGATGAACGACGCCTCGTGTCCGTACTTGGCCGCGATGCCCTTCATCTGCTCATCCGAGAGGCCGGCGGCATCCGTGACGATAGGGCACGGGTTGCCGCCGTCCGCGCCGGACGGGAAGACGGTGACGAAGCGCAGCGACGCTGGGTCGGCGGCTTGCGCGGCCTTGATGGGCGCAGCGGGGGCCGAGGCGGTGGTCGCGATGGGGGACATGGTGGGTGCTGTTACTGTCATGTGTCCATGGGCGAGTGGGTGTGTTTAAGTAGCGAGCGTGTCGGGTTACTCAGATGTGCGGTGGAAAACAGCGGCGGGGAGAGCCGCGGTGGGGGCGGGCCGGAGAGGGCCGAACGTCGGATGTCTCCCCTCGGTGTGATTGCACACGATACCGAGGGCTCTGCACGGCCGTCGTGCTACTGCATGAAAGCAGCTCGACTCCGCCAGGACTCGCAGAGATCGACAGTGCGGCAGCGCTGCTGCACCAAAATGCCGAGTATTCGCCGGGGACGCCCGTGCAAGCATCCTATGACAACCCGCTCTGATCCAAGTGGCACTGTTTCGCGAGCCGTTCTCCAACGCAGCCTTCGGCCCTCTCCGCGCTGCCCGCGCTGCCAGACTTTGCCGTCGCATCTGCACTCCCATTGCACTGTCCATTTGCTAACCCATTACTGTCCCCCAACCGACCTTTCACAGTCCGTCCAACCCCCCTCTATCCCTTCAGACCGAGACAGTCGCCGAAGTACGCCGCCGTCGCGGTCCAGTCGGCGAAGATCTTCTTCACCTTGACCTGGTTGGCGAGCACGTCGAGGATGGTGAGGATATCCGCGTCGCGGCTGATCCAGTTGACGAACGGCAGGTAGTAGTAGTCGGTGGAGCCGTGCGCGATCTCGGGGGGTGGCGAGCGCTCCAACGACCACGTGATGATGCCGAGGCCAAGCTCGTTGGCCTTCTTGGCATAGATCGAGGGCACCACAGTGCCGTTGCCCTCGACGAGAAGGTACGAGATCGGGGGCGAGACGAGACGCACGCCGTCGGCCTTGTACTTTGTCAGGTTGGCTGTCGCGACCTCGAGGGGTGCGGTGTCGGCCACGCTGTCGAGGAAGAGCGCCTGCTTGGCGAACTCGGGCTCCTTCTTGATCCAGTACAGGATGTCCGAGTACAAAAAGCTCTGCGGCCAGACCTTCTTGAACTTGACGCCGGCTTTCCTGAACTCGTCGACAAACGCCTGCGCATAGTCCTCCTGGGTCCAGCCGTTGAACGGCATCTTGACCGACGGCGTCTTGAGCTCGGGCGAGTGCTCGAGGCCCAGCTTCTCCGTGAGCTGGATGTGCTCGGCGAGCGTGAGCACCGTCGCGCACTGGTTGTACAGCGTCGTGCGCCACGGCACCACGCCGCCCTGGTACGCCTGCGGCGTCGTCGCGCTCGCGTTGAACGAGTCCATCTTGGCGCACAGCGTCTTGTACTCGGCGAGCGTGATGTCCGACGTGCAGCAGTTGGCCTTGGCGGGCGCCGTGCCGTTCGCGGGCGTGAACGGCGTGGTGCACTTGGCCGCGAGCTCGGGGATGGTCAGGATGTTGGTCGTCGTGTGCAGGTCGCAGTGCGAGTGGCGGCACACGAGCTGAAGGTCCTTGGTGAACGCGACGTCGCACTCGAGCACACCGGCGCCCATGCGCGCACCGGCAATGTTGGACTGCAGCGAGTGCTCGGGGAACTGGAGGGTACCGCCGCCACGGTGCCCGATGACCCACTTGGACGGGCGCGCCTTCTTCTCGCCGCATGCCGCGAGCTTGTCCTTGAGCGGGCCGGCCTTGAGGTCCTCGACGAGGTAGTACGGACGCGGGCCGTATGACACGACCTTCTGCTTGGTGACGGCGTTGATGTCGAAGCCGGTCGGCTTGGAGATGATCTCCGAGTGGATGGGCGTGGCCGAGGCCGTGCCGACAGCGAGCAGCGTGAACAGCGCAAGGGTCGCCTTCATTTTGAGGAGGGGGGGGGGGGGCGCGGGGTGAGCAACACTGCTCATGCTCAGCCCTCCGTCCCGCTTATAAGGCATGCGCTAGCGGCTGTTGTCTACATGCGGTGGCTCCCGAGGGCCAAACCGGTCGCAGCCTGCCTTGGCATGGAGCAGTGCGGCAGCGAAGCGACGTCATCTCCATCCGATCAAGTTAGGTCATCCGTCGGATGCGCCGTAGCCATAGCCCACCACCACCACACACACGTGCGCAAAAGTTAGTCGCGGTCGGGTCAGTCGTCGAGGTGCCGACAGGAATGTGAATGAGGTTTTCAGGGGCTCCGCCAGCGTCCTCGCCCACGTTTCTGCCAAGGATACGCAGCATGCGCCGCCGCAGAGGCGTTTCAGATCTGTGGAACTTCAAAACCCGCGTGGTTCAGCATGCCAAGAAAGTGGTCAGGGGGCGCCCGGTGATTGTGTCCTGCCGCCGCCGTCGGTCGTTGTGGCCGTCGGCATTGCTGAAGCGCGCCACACGCTAGCGCAGTACCTAGCGAGGGGGCCTCTTCAGAGGTCTTCATGACCCTCGGGCTCGCTCGCTGCTGCACACATGCATTCGCCGTACCGTTTCTTTGGGTTCTCGGTCCGTCCCCTTGTTCCTGCCCTAAACCTTTCCGCCGTCCAGGTCGTACGCGTCGTCGTCGATGCGCGCCTTGTCCAGTAGCGGCACGATGTCTGGCACGTTCTGGCGCAGCACATGCCGCTTGATAAAGTGGGGCAGCCACACGGTCGTCTCGTATTTGATGAACGTTCGCGTGGGGATTGAGAAGACGTCTGCGGTGAGCGGATTTGTTATCGGCTGACACACCCACCGTCTATCTCCTCCAGGGTCATGGCCTTGGTCTCGGGGATCCAGAGGAAGATCCACACGAGCGCGACGACGTTGAGGCCGGCGTAGAAGCCAACTGCTGTGTCAGCGTCGTCGAGTCAGCGACGTACAGGACCCTGTGATGCCAAAGGCGCGGACCATGCTCGGGAACGTCATGCCCAGCACGGCAGCGAAGAAGTTGTTGACACACACGGCCCACGCCATGCCCTGCTCGCGCTGGATCGTGGGGAACACTTCAGCACTGTACATGAAGGCCACGGGGCCCTCGCCGACCGAGTAGAACATGGTAAAGATGTAGATGAAGCTGTGATTGTGTGAGCGGGGCTCCGGGGGCCTAGGGACCACTTACGCCGCGGCCAGCCCAGTCCGAATCTGCGGGTTGTGGATGAGGAATGCGAGGCCCGTCGCAAGCAGGAAGAGGGCCATGAACGGGAAGGTCTGGGGTGAGCCGAGGCACCGTCACAAACCTACCGAGAGGAGCAGGGAGCGCCGGCCAAACGTGTCGATCGTGAAGACGGCGGGGATCGCGAACAGGAAGTTTGTCGCGCCAAACCCGAGGGACGCATACAGCGCCTGCGAGGCGGAGAATCCGCCCATCGCGAACACTGTCGACGAGTAGAACGAGATGACTAGCGTCAGAGCCGCGCACAGCACCCCGGCTCACTGTTAATCCCGCACATCTGCTGGGCGAGCATGACGGTTGACGCGGCGAGGTTGGCGCGGCGGATGCGCGGGATGCGGAAGCAGTCGGCGAGGCGGGAGAAGTAGCTCGCGCCGCCGGCCTGCGCGCGCTCCTCCTCGTACAGCACGTACGAGTAGTACAGGTCGCGGGCAGCGATGACAGGGTGCAGGCGGAGGCGGTTGAAGGCGGCGTACGCGTCGGCCTTGCGGCCCTTCTTCATCAGCCAGCGCGGCGACTCGGGCGCGAAGAAGATGCCGAGGGCGAGGCTGGCGGGGTGTGAGAGAGCCTCTCTGCGCCGGTGTGGTAACTCACGGCAGGGCTGGGATGAACGCGCTCCCGAGCTGCAGTCGCCACGCAATCTTGCCGACGTCCTTGACCACGCAGTTGGCCGCAAAGCCCAGGAAGATGCCGAAACACACCCACAGCTGCCACCCCATCGTTAGCGCGCCGCGGATGCGCGCGGGCGACAGCTCGGCCGCGTAGATGGGCACCGTGGCGGCCTTTGCGCCGACGCCGATGCCCATCACGAGGCGGATGGCGAACAGCGTCTCCCAGTTCTTCGCGAAGCCGGACGCGATGGGCGTCGCGATCAGGCACAGCGCAGTGAGGAATGTCTCGCCGCGCCGGCCAAACACCGAGTTGAGCGGGTCCGACAGCCAGCAGCCGCTGCGGGCGTCAGCTTCCTCTCTGCTACAACACCCACATGACAGCCGCGGCGAGGTACGGCGCCGAGTTGATCAGCCCGACGATCCACTCGTCGCGCTTGCCCCCCGGCTGGGTGTAGTCGGCGTGGATGCCAAACTCCTGCGGGAAGGACAGGTTGGCGCCGTTGCTGCCCGTCTGGTCCCACCCCTGCGTTGCGGCGCCGAGCGCGCAGATCCCCATGGCGTAGTACAGCGTCCATGTACCCGCCCACTTATGGTCGCGCTCGTAGTCGAGCGCGGCGACGTCGTCGGCGCTCAGCTCGGGGATGGACGCGTAGTTGTCCGGGCTGCGCGCGACGAGCGCGCCTTTGATGAACGTGTCGATGTGGTCCTCGAGTTCGGGGGTACAGAACTCGGTCACGTCCGAGATGATCTCGGCGTGCGTGCGTTTCTGCCGTCAGTGGTATAGAGATGGCTGGCCCACCTGCAGCGGGTTGACGACGACGCTGACCGCCTCTGGGCGCGTCGCCGTGGCCAGGCGCGCGTCGTGCGCGGCCGCGTACTCGTGGTGCGCCTTGGTGTCCTTGTCCGAGTCGGCCATGTGAGCGGTATCAGCAGTGGGGATGTCAGTGATCGCCGTCGCCGCCGCGCGCCTTTATACGCTGCGGCGTCGCCGTGGGGGTCAGTCAGTCGAGGCGCCGAGGGCCCGCGGGGCGACGGCGGCGGCAGTGGCAAACGTCCGGCCCCACGTCGGCTGCGGGGTGCGTGCCGGCGGTACTGCCGGCAGTACACTGCCGCCGGGCGACGCACGCCCCGCGTCAACTCATACGCCAGCTAGCATGCACATGTGCCCATGGGAGTTGTTTGCGCTGCGACGAGCTGCAGACCGCGCAGCGGGGGGTGGTGGACGTCCGGACGGTTCGGAGGCTCGGGAGGCGGGGTGCCCCCCGCCCGCTCAGGCCAAACGTCCGGCCGCTGACACGGGTCAGTCGTCGACCCCGACTCGAGACAACATCTTCATCAGACTCGACCACAGCGAGCGAGCACTGCTCCCCGCCTCGCTCTACCGCCTCGAATCTCTGGTCCACAGCGTGCCCTCACTCGGGGCCTGTACGTCAGCCCCACCCTTTCTGCCCACTCACGTCCTGGCTCGTGTGCTCGGCAAGCGCGCGCCACGGCCGCCCGCTGTGCCACACGACCGTGCCGGCGCGGTACACGACGTGGAACTCCCACTTTGCCTTGTCGGCCGCGGCCGTCGCCTTGGCCTGCTTGAGCCTGGGCGGGATGGGCGTCTTGACGCGACGCGCGGGCGGGTGCGTCGCCGACACGAGCTTGACGGGCTCGGGCGCGAAGCGGAGCGCTGTGGCCGGCACGTCCTCGTCGCTGCTGCTCGGGTCGAGCGGCGTGAGCGCCAGCCCCAACCCGGGGGGCAGGAGGATGGACGACGCGGACCCGCGGCGCGGGGTCGGCGCTTGCACCTGCACGCCCGGGCTGGCGGGCACCGGGCTCGCAGGCACGCTGCGGCGCGGGGACGCCGGCGGCTGGGGCGGCGGGAGCGAGATCTTCCCCGGCGGCGCGGCACGCGGCGACGTCGGCGTGCTGGTGCTGCTCGCTGGTGGCGGGCGACGGGAGGGCATCGTGTCGACGACGAAGACTGCACCGCCCCACCGACAGCGCGATTTATGCGTGCGTCGCGTCCGTCGCTCACCAAATCACGCACAGCACGGTCCCAGACCTGGCCGCATGCTACTCGCTCGCTGCTGGTGAGGCGGGTGCGGCCCGCGGGCCTGGCCTGCCCCACAGGTGTTGTTGCGTCTCTCCGACGTCTGTGCGGTGCGTGCGCGAGAGGTGCGGGGGAGTGGGGGAGATGGGCTGCCAGCGACACGGCAGACGCCACATTCCGCCGTGTGGCTTGCGCTCGCTGCTCACCAGCCATCTTTGTCCACGCCGCTGGCTCACGTTTTAGCAGCAAGGCCGCTCGGTCCCACCTCCCTCCGAAGCACCTGCCCACACGTCATCGGGCAAGGCTGCCTTGGGCATGACCGTGGGGTCCGGTTATTGTTTCAAGCTGCGGCGCGCGCAATAGCCACGAGACTCGCGCTCGGGTGCTCCCAGGTTAGTGTGTCAGTCCGGTCCACCTCTGGGCCGAGCAACGCACGAGTCGGACGTCAAAGTGTGCATTCGATACAAGCTGCTGCCCTCCGTCTGCCTATGGAGCGTCCTTTTTGGGTTCTTCTTCGCTGCCATGTCAGCAGCCACTCGCACCCTTTCTTGCTCACTCACCTTACTATCCACGCTCGCCATGGTGGAGGCCACAGCCACACCCCTCAGCCTTTCCCTTTCCCTTCAAGTCCACCTTGACCCAGTAGGCACCAGTGTACGGCGGCGCCGTCGACGTGTGCGCTGCAACGCACTTCCATGCCTCTCCGAGGTACCACACGACCGACCCGACCTGGTACGATGCGTTCAGGTTCCACTGCGTCTCGCTTTCGACCGTGGTGATGGCCTCCCAGGAAATAACGCTGCTAGAGGCGTGGGCATCAGGGAGTTTGAAGCCCGGAGCCGGAGCCGGGATGAAGTGGTGGTACACGTGGATGACGTGCATGTCTCGTCCGTCCTGGTGCCCGTGGAAGCCGGGGAGCGTGAAGCCGTACAGCGATGGCAGCTGGGGCGAGGGCTCGTGAGTCTGGCCAGGGCCGACACGCGTCCAGAAACGACCTTCACGAGGCTCCTGGCGGGCGATATGCGACTCCAGGCACTTCCAGGCGATGCCGCTCTGCCAAACGACCGTGTTGTGCAGGTAGCCGGTCATGTTGGTGAACGGCGCCTGCTCGTCGATGGTAGTGAGCGCCGCATAGTCGATGTTCTCCGGATACGCTGGGAGTGGGGTGGAATGCGCACCATTGAAGTCGTTTGGCGCTTCGTCGAGGTACTTCTGGCCATACGAGTCGTCCACACCGGTGACCAAAGAACGTGACCCGGAAGGGTACAGGTAGCGGCTAGGGACTGGGGGGCTGAAGAACGGCGAGTCAGGGGAGCGTTGCGCAGAGAGCCAGCGGTGACGAGAGCTGCGGGGGTCGGTCGAGTTTGCAACGCTGGGCCGACGCGGGGTGACCTTGCCCTCCGTGTAGTCATCGCGTCCAGTTGAGGGAGTCCAGAGGGTACCGTCGGCTGCCGAGTCATTGGCGAGAGCTGTAGCAGTAGCAACAGAAGTCGTGTCGAGCTCCGCAAAAGCACCGAATGAAGTCTCCGTAGCCATGTCGATGGACTGGTCCGTGGTGGCAGCAATGTTGGAGGTCTCATTTTCGTGGTGGACCTCGCGGCCGGTGCTGTGCTCGGACTCCTTGACGCTGGCTCGGCCGGATCCTGCAAGGACGCCCGTGCGGTTGAGACGCCCGAGTTCGGCCTCTTCAGCGGCACCGATATACTCGCGGTAGACCGACCAGAACTCTCCTTCAGACGGAGGGGCATCCGAGGTGTGGGCCTTGATGCAGCTCCACGCAACGCCATTGTACCACACCACAGTTTCCGAAGCGTACTCGACGTTTGCGGTCCATGGGGTGTTTTCCTCGATCGTGGCGACCCGCTCGTGAGCTGCGTGGACAGCATGATGGCTGGACGAGTGAGAAGCCGACAGATCAAGAGTTGGGGGCCGGGTAGCGGCGACGAACGCTGGGTCGACAATGGTGTCCAGGGATGGGAATGCGAGGATTCTGCCGTACACACTTTGAGGGGCCTCAACTTGGCGGACCGAGTCAGAGACGGAGCGAGCCGCATAGGCACGCCTCGTCGCCGACTCTTTCAACGAGCGTGTGCGCGAGAGCGCCGCGCCGCCAGACTTGGTCGTGTAGGCAGCCTCGAGATGTTTCACCTGGAGAGGTGTCAGCACCGGAAGCTGGTTTTCTATGGCCAGCGAACTTACCATCTTATCCAAGGCAGAGGAGGGCTTAGAGGCGACATACGGAGCGGCGGTGTAACCGGGGTCATTCCGCTCGGGATGCACTTCGGTACCGCTCTCAACTCTGCCCGTGACAGAGGCACGAATGGCAGCCACCGCTGTGGCAGCATCGCTGTCGTACATGGCGTCCGCTCGCGGGTTCCGGGAAATAGCCGGTGTAATGGTGTTCAGAGCCCAGAAAGTGTTGAGCTCAGTAGGCGGGTCAAAGGAAGTGTGCGTGAAGGCAGCCTTCCATGCCTTACCGTCGTGCCAGACAACCGTGTTCTCGCGATAGGAGCGACCATAAACCCACAGGACGTAATCATCGACGGTGGTGACAGGCTCGTACCAAAGTGCGAGGCCCTCATCTGCGACCGTTGTGTCGGTGACCTGGCTGGTGGTGCGCGTAAGAGCCGAGGATTGCGAGCGAGCCTCGGCTGTCGTAGACTGGCTGGCGACTGCCCGCGACCTCGTGGTCTCGAGTGCTTCCTTTGTGGCCGTCTCGGTGAATGACTTGACAGACACAGTGGGGGATGGAACTTTGTGCGTGTGGTCAACCTTGCAGTTGGGCGGGCAGGGCGGCGGCTTGAAGTGTCCGACATTCACCTTTGTCCAGTGCAGACCGGAGGAGGGGACATCAGCAGCTTTGTGGGCTGCAAGGCACTTCCAAGCCGCCCCGCCATGCCAAACGATCGTGTTTAAGCTGTAGAGGGCACCGATCGACCAGGCGACCTTACTTTCGAGCCTTGTCACACGAGCAGCCTCCTCTGTGGCCGTAGTAGCGGCAGCAAGAGTTGTGACTTCAGAACCGGTGAACACAGTGGCCGCTTGGGTGATGGAACGGGTGGCAGTGCTTGAAGTCAGCCCGGTTTGGGATATCTCCTTGACGGTTTCAGCTGGACCAACTGAGTCCTCGAGCTCCCTTGTCAGGACCAGCGCTGCTGCAGTCGATTTCACGATTTCGGGGGCGTCAGAGGCAGCGGTGATGGACGACTGGTTCGGGCCAGTGGCGAAGTGGCCGGGCAAGTAGACTGAGGTCGGCCGACGGGGGTCTTCCTCGCCGCGATCGTCCTCGAAGCTGTCCTCCCAGCCGTAGTGCCTGACGGTCTGTCCGGGTCCGCGGGCGTTCTCGAGGGTCTCACAGGGCTCTGCCAATCCCTCATTGCCGCCGACAAGCTCGAACGGCGCGGCCAGACCTTGAGAACCGGAGGACACGTCGACGGGAGGCGGCTGATAGAGTGGGGCTGTGTCGGAACCACCACCAACCTGTGCAGAGGGAGAGGCATTCAGCCAGGACGATTCAGGGGTTGGATACACCTGCTTGGGGCGGGTGAACATGGGGAAGTGGCCAGGGAGGTCAGGCGAACGGCTTCCCAAACGTTCCAGCAGTGGCGGCGAGACGGAACCACGAGTAGGGCTGAGTACCGGACTATCGGGAGGAGACACGTTCACGCCTCGGTGAGTGCTGTGCTCGTCGCGGCTTGGCGAATGGAGGTCGATAGCGCTCAGAGGGCGCGGTGGCGACGGATAGCCTCCAGGAACAAAGCGCCTGTTGGTCGGTGGAGGCGAATATCCCACAGACGGGGTGGTGGACCAGGCAAAGTCAGGTCTCACCGGGTTGGCGCCACAAAGCGAAGTGCGCCGGCTCATCGTCCTCACCGACCTGGTGGCGACGACCACTTCGACTGCGTCCTCCCACATCCAGTCGTCCAGCAAGAACTGGTCGTCAGCACGAGCTGTGGCCAGAGTTTCAACTCACCTCCAGGCTCGAAATGTGGGTCTGCAGGGCCACGAGAGCCTGGCCGTTGTGCCACACGACTGTACCAACCAGGTACTGGACGTTTGACTCCCACTCAGCGTGCTGCTCGAGCGTGGTGACGGGGTGCACCTTGAGGTCGATCTTGGCCCAGAGACTGCCTTCGGCGGGCGTCATCCCCGTAACTGAGCGCTCCAGGCTGCGCCAGTACGAGCCTTCAAATGAAACAACAGTGTTGGCGTCATAGGCCGAGAAACTTGACCACTGGATCACACCGACAATGTGGGCCGATGCGGCAGCCGCGATCTGGTCCAGGGTACCGATAAAGCCGTGAGACTGGTCAATCGACTTGGAACGGTCATGACCCCAGTCCTTGAGAGCATCGGTGACCTTGCCGAGGTCCATGTCTCCCATAGCAGTTGCTGCCGAGTTGAGCTCATGAATGACCTCGGGGCTTGAATCCTTCTCCACAGATGTCTCCAATCGGACCCAGAACTCGCCGTCGCTTGGGGTAACATTGACCGAGTCCTTTGAGCACTGCCACTTGTTCCCATTGAAGATAACAATGTCTCTAGCGGCGTAAAATGCAGAAGGATACCATTGGCTGACCGAACCGGAGGCGACTGGGGAGACGGGAACATCAGGGACGAAATTGGGACCCAAGGCGGCTGTCAGGAAGTTCTCGTCGACTTCAGAAACCGGACTCAGCGACCTACTTGCAGCGACTGAGGCTTTGGCACCGAATGAACCGGTAGAGCGGTCCATGGTGATTGCAGCAGGCGCAAACTGATTGGAGTTGAGGGCATCCGCTGTCGACTGGCCCGTCTCGACGGTGCCAGTGCCACTGAGCTGGGTACCATGGTCTTGGGCTGAAGGCTGGCCAGCGTTCTCGAGAGTGGCAGTGACACTTGAGGCGGAAGTCGAGTCTGCAGTCGAAGCCAACGGTTCGACAACAGAAAGGTTGGACGTGGTCACATCGATCTTTTCGTCGTAGTCGGAGACGACCTCCACAGCGGTGACAGCCGTTGAGATTGCTGCCGTGGTTGTCATAGACGCTTTGATTTCACGTTCTCCCGAAATAGTTGGGACAGCCGCAGCTTGCTCGACACCGTGCTCGATGGCGACAGCTGTCTCAGGAGCCTCTGTGTGGATTTCTCTGGTGTCGGAAACCTCGCGGGTGTCAGAGACCGAGTTGAGCGGGGCGGTGACAACTGAAGGCACTGTCCGGTCGATCTCGAGGCTCTCCACACTCGTTGCAATCGAATTCCTTGCCGCTAAGGCCGAGACGATCCTTGACTGAGCAGCTACAAGCGAGGGGTCTCGGAACACGAGGATGTCCCCGAATGGTGGGTCTTGTCCCTGCAAGTCCCCAAGGGCTCGGTCTCCATTCCGTCTGAATGCCTCGACATAGTCAGCCTGGCCGGTAATCGCGCGGAACAGCTCTTCAGGGGTGAAGCCTCCAGCCAAGTTCTGGCACAGAAGATTGTTGCGAATGGTCTCGTCGCCGGTTTGTACTGATTCGCCAATGGTCACCGAGGTGTTCGCGGTGGGGACATCATGAGTATCATCCGACTCGCCAGTTTCGATAATGGTGCCCAACCTGTCGACAGAGCCATGCAGAGTTGTCGAGCTGCTCGATGCCGAGTTGTCGCGGATCCAGAACTCGCCCTGCACTGGTACATCGACTGCCTGGTGCGTCTTGATGCAGCGCCACAACTCGTGGTCGTAATACATGACCTGGTCGACGTTATAGGCCGTTCCCGCTGACCATGAGACCGTAGAGATTGACCGGCTTGATGTAGGAGGCGAGTTAAGGATTGTGAGAGGGTGATGCTCGTGCGTGCTGTCGGTGCCGTTGCGTGAAGTGCTCGCGGTACCTTCGGCGGTACGAAGAGTCGTGTCCGAAACCACCGCAGACAACACGGCTTCGGCGGAATGGGTTGCCTCGACGTCAATGCTACTGATGGCGTCGGCATTTGCTTGTTCCGAACGATCCGAGGTGCTACTCGTTTCCTGCCTATGTCAACATTGATTTAACAGCCCAACTCTTCACTCACCTCGTACACGGCCCAGTAGGCACCAGGCAGGGGCAGCTCTCCGACATTCTCCTTGAGGCAGCGGAATACAAGGCCGGCGTACACCACCAGCGTACCAGCAGCAAAGCGCTCGGTGTGGGACCACCAGTGAAGAGAAAGGGCCGACAGATCGATGTGCAGAAGGCTGTTGACATTAAGCATATTCCAGTACTCTCCAGCGGCGGGCGGCTCGAGAGAAACATGTTCCTTGAGGCAGAGCCACGAGGCACCGGCAAAAGTTGTGATGGCCGAGGCGGCGTACGTGGTGTTGATCTCCCACTGCGTGGCGGTTGCAACGGTGCGTGCGAGGGTCTCGGTTGCGTCGGCGACTTGAGCTTCCTCGAGAGAGGTGCCCTGAGCGGTGATCGAGGTGGTATCGACCTGGTGAGTCACACTCGACTCGGCGAAGTCCCTGGCGGCCCCCGTGCCGCTTTGCGTGGAGGTTGCTCTGGCCTCCTCAGCAGACGTCTTGGTGACCCCATCGCTAATAATAGCACACTCAAGAGCATGTGGTGTGTCCTCCCCCCTGGCATAGACAGTGCTGGGTCCCTTGCCGAGGTCCGACTCGACGTCCGACTCGATGTCCGACTCGTCCTCTCCGGACGACAGGGGCCCAACACTCCCGAGGGCCTTCTTGTGCGCCTCGCGACGATGACGGCGACGCGAGCGGCTCACGCTTCGCTTGTGTCCCTGCCCATGCTGCTTGCCGTGGCCTGAGCCGTGGTGACCGGGGCGGCGGGGGCGGCCAGAGCGCTGGCGAGACTCGACTTCCACCCAGGTGGCAGAGTCTGGCGCGTCACCAGTATCGGTGAGCGCTCGGTAGATCTTCTCGTTGTATGACACGACGGCGCCAATTGTGTAGGCGGTGCCCTTGGCCCACAGCGCGATAGGTGAGATGCTGGTAATCGAGCTTGAGTCCTCGGGTTTGGTGTCCGCATCGTCATCGGAATCGTTATCAGAACCGTTATCAGCACCGTCGTCGGTGTCGACCACAATGGCAGGCACCGCAAGCTTGGTGGCGACCTCGTTCGACGAGGATGCCGGGATTGAGGCCTCGGCAAGCTCCTTGCTCTTGCGCCAGCTGGAGCGACGGCGCCGGTACACCTGCCAGTCACCCTCGGCGCAGTCGTCAGATACCGCACCTTGCGAGGCAGCACTGTTTGTAGTGACGGAGGCTGCGGCGACAATCCCCGTGACGATCTCACCCGACGTGTCGCTCTCATCTTCCACAATGACATGGTCGTCCGGGCTGCCTGAAGCAGTCGCATGTGACTCAGCGGTTGCAACCACGTTCAGCGCTGCCTCGCCGACGGTGTCCTGGATGATGGCGGTATCGGTAACCTCGGTAACGCTTTTGGCTTCGGAAGACTTCGTGACCTCAATGGTCTCGTTGACCTTGGCAGCCTCGATAACCTCGGTGACCGCGATGACGTCGGTGGCCTCGAAAGCCTCGATGATATCCGTCGTCTCAATAGCCTCGATGGCCTGCGTGGCCGCGATGGCCTCGATGTCCTCAGTCACCTTGATGGCCTCGGTGGCCTGCATGGCCTCGGTGGCCTCAGAGGCATTCATGACCTCGATGGCTCTAGTGGTTATGGCCCCGACGGCCTGGGTGACCTCGGTTGCCTCGGCGGTGTCAAAGGTCTCGCTGGCCTTGCTGGTCTCGGAGGTCTGGAGAGTCTCAGTGGCGGCTGCCACGATGGAGGGGCCCATGGTGACGCCCAGTTCAGCGACGGCGGTGCCACTGCCGCGCGCGACAACTTCCGTAACCTCGGCGTTCGCATTCGCCTCGTGACCGGCCACAGTGGCCATCTGGATGGTGGAAGCCTCAGTGGAAGCCTCGATGACGGCCTGGCTGGCAACAACTGTGGTCATCTCACCGCTCTCACCGCCGAGCGTGAGGTCGACAGGCGAAGCACGACCACTCTGCCAAGTGGTGACAGTGCCACCCGACAGAAGTGCTGCAGCCTCCTCGGACGCATGGAAGGTGACGTCCTTGGTCGGCTTGGTGACCGTCTCATACTGAGACTCGGTGACGCTCGCGTGGATCTCGGTGTCCTCCAGGAAGGTATTATCGTTGTTGATCTTCGCAGACTCGGTGTCCTCCAGGAAGGTATTATCGTTGTTGATCTTCGCAGACTCGAGGACTGTATCGTCGTGTCCTGCGGCCTCGGTAACGGCTAAGAGGGCCGCGGCGCCGGTGTTGCTCGCCACCACCGCCGGGCCGTCGGTCGACGAATCCTGACGCCCATGGTCGCTGAAGCGGTAGTGCTTCTGGACGTAGGTCTTGTACTCGAGGGGGGTCCAAGCAGGGTCGAAGCCCGACGGCTGTGTGTTAGAGACGACCACTTGCACACAACGTGCCGTGGTCTGGCTCGTGTGGTCCTCCTCGCAGCGGAACGGCTGGTCACCGACCCACACTATGTCACCGGCAGCGTACGCCGTGCCCGCCTCCCACTGGGTGCGCTCGTCCTCACCGATGGGTTCGGGGTCCGCCTGGACACGGTTGCGGGTGAAGGCGCGCAGGAGCGCGGGCCACGACGAGCGGGTGGCGGCCGTGGACGAGGTGGTCGACTCGGCGAGCGAGGCGCGGCGGTCGACGGGGAGCGAGACGGTCGACTCGGAGAGCGAGGTGCGGCGCTCGGCGGGGAGTGAGACGACCGACTCGGCGAGGTCGGACAGCTGGGTGGGGGTGACGCCCTCCCACTCGTTTGGAGAGGGCGGTCCCTCGGGGTTGTCCTTGTCGATGCGGGACATGTCTTGTTGGTGCAGAGGGTAAGGTTCAGGTGGTTTGGTGCTCGGGGCGGGAGAAACGGGGGAGGGAGGAGAGGAAATGGTGGAGAGATTGAGAGAGAGAGGGAAGGAAAGAGTAGCAAGAGCTGAGAGCTGCGCGAGGGCGGGCGCGAGTGAGCGGTGGCCAGAGGGGGGGAGGGGGCCAAGGCGAGTGGCGAGTTGTCGTGTGTACGTGCGTGTGTGTTCAGTGACGATGGACGCCTGTTGGCTGTGCGGGGACGAGGAGAAGGAGGAGGAAGAAGATGGGGCGACGATGGGCGGCGATGACGACGGGAGGTGTGTGGGTGGGGTGCGAGCGCGTGTTTGTGTGGGCTGGTGTGTGTGCCGTCCATGCCATGTAGCGCCCAGTCACGCACTGCACGCTGCGATGCATGCAGCGCGTGCCGCATTTTTGTGTGCCGTCGCTGTCGCTGTCGTTGCCGTCGTCGTCGACAATGAGCATGTTTGTCTTGGCGCCACGGGGAAAAGAAGCTGTCGCAGCTGCTGATCGTCGCCAGCCGGCCATTCTTGCGGATCAGCGCGCAGCATCGCCGTGAGTCAGTACGTGAGAGGCGCCGGAATGCGTCCTTTTCCTGCGACACCTGGTGCATGGGTGCCGTAGACGTGGCGGCTGGGCGGTTGGGTTGAGCGAGTCGATCAGACAAGCACCCAAGGCCGAGGCGACCTCGGCAAGGCGAAGTGTGAGCACACACACGCACCGTTGCCAATCCGTCTGTCACGTCCGCACGCACCAGCCCACACCCTTCCACCACCGCTCCCGACACCGTCGCTGTCGTCGCTGTGCATCTAGTGCGAACCGAAGAGCAGGAAAGAGAGTCAACAAGACGTCGATGTCGCGTGCACAACTGCTCGATGTCCCCCCGCCATGACGTCATCCTCTCCAAGCTGCCTCGCTGTGCCGCTTGTAGCCGACGACCCGAACAACAGACCCGACGACACGAACAGCACCAGCTATCTCGACTCACAGCGGCCACTAGATGACTATTGGTGCGTCCTTGCCTTGTCAGATAGGCCGGCCCTCCCCGGGCCGATGTACACGCCCGCTCCTCCCCTCCCACCACGCCGCATACGCCGCCGGCACACACGCCACGGGTGTGCGGAGATAGCCCGCCACATTCGCGGAACTGCTCCAACATCCACGCAAGTGCCCCGGCATCGCCATACCAGATATCACGCGAGACGAGTCGGCTGGCGCTCGTGGGTCAGCGATGGGCGCGGCGCGCCCGTCATCTCGGCGTGCGCGTGCGTGCGGGTCGGAGAGGTGCGGGTGGGTATGTAGGTGGGCGAAAAGTTGCTGTGGTGTGGCGGTCTCGGTGTTGAGCGCAGTCGGGCTCGGTCTGGCGGCATATGGGTGTCTCCCGTTCTGTCACTATCTGTCTTGTCGCTATCAAGGCCGACGTCGACGTCGCCGTCATCATCTCCGTCCTCGCCGCCGCTGCTCTTCGCTGCTTCGGCGTCATTGCCTCTGCTTGCCGCGCTGCTCGCCCTGCTCGGCTCGCCCGACCTTATCCCGCCCTCCCTGTTTATTACTCCGCCGCTCTCCTCGGCTATTGATCGATCGACGAGATCTTGTCAATCGCGCAGACTCGACACACCACTCTCCTCTCCATCTCACGACATTGCGCTGCTCCTCGCCGCCTCGCAACCATGCCGGCAATCACGACGCTGACAGCGCCGCCAAAGAAACGCAACTTTGCATGCGAGAGCTGCAGGTCGAAAAAGGTCGGTGGGACGCCTCGGCGCCGCCGTTTGTTCCGAGCGAGGCAGGCAGCACTAAGGCTGCGCGTGGTGTTGATGATAAAGACGCTGACACTCCACAGCGTCGATGCGATGGCGGCCAGCCGCGCTGTAGGGTGGGTTCGCGAGCCTGGTAACAACTAACCTGCAGCTATGTACCACGCTCAAGACCGAGTGCATCTACAAAGGGTGGGTAGCCGCCGCGTTCCGCGCCAAGCTTCTGCTGACCCCACCAGCATCCCGTCATCCAAATACCTGCACGACCTCGAGGACCACGCGACCAAGCTGCGCGACACGCTCTCGCGCCTCAAGCATGCGTCCAAGGAGGAGCGCGACCAGATCCTCGATTTGATCGACGACTCCAACATCCCCGCCACCGGCCCGAACCCCGACGGCTTTGGCGCGGACCGGATGGCGAGGCTGACGAGCACGCCCGTCAAGTTTGACTCGCTCGTCGACAACTTCAAGGAGCAGGTCAAGATATCGACGGACACGGACAACAGGGTGGGTAGGGGTGCTGGCGGACTCGCGCTGACGACGCCCAGGCCGCGCTCCATGGTCCCTCGTCGCTCTACTACCTGTCCAGCGCGAATGCGGCGCAATCGCCGCCGCCGGCACAGGCCGACCTCGTGACGGACGCCCTGGATATCGAGCACCATCTCATGATGGACTGGATCGACCGCGTCGCCGTTACGGCCTCGTTCCCCGTCATGAACGAGGAGGTGTGGAGGTATGTGCTGAAGATGCACTTCACGTGGGTCCAGCCCATGTTTGGCTTTGTGCACCACAAAACGTTTACGCGTGAGTCGCACCTGCTGCGTGTCGAGCTCGGGCTTTGCTCACCCTGACCCAGGTGACATGTACCGCGCGCGCACACCGCAGTCCATGTTCTCCCCGTTCCTGCTGTACTGCCTGTGCACGCATGTGATTCGCGCCTGCGATGTCAACCTGCTCAGCGACGGCGTCAACCCGTCCGACCCCTTCTTACCACAGGCCAAGCTTCTCGTCCTGCGCGAGGTCGAGCGCGGCAGCTCGCTGTCTGCGATCGCCGGCCTGCTCACCCTGAGCGCAAAGATCATGTCCCTGGGGCATGTGTCCCCGGCCTGGGTCTACCTGTAGGTGTTGCTACGTCTTTTTTATCACCTGCTGACGGACCCAGCGGCATGGCTATCCGCATGATCGACGACCTCGGCATCCACCTGGACGGCAAGACGCCTGCGTCCGAGTCGCCGTTCTCCACCGAGGAGCTCGAGGCCCGGCGACACATGTTCTGGTCGGCGTATCTGTGGGACAAGACCATGTCGACGTACCTCGGCCGCATGCCGATGCTGCAGCAGACGCGCGACTCGCCAAAACCCATCGACCCGGATGTCGAGCTCGACGCGGCGCCGTGGTCGCCGGTGGGTAACCGCCTCGATCAGTTCCCGCCGTTCAAGCCGACCCCGAGTCTCGAGCTGTCGACGTTCTGCAACTCGTCGCGGCTGGCGATCATCATGAACGATATTCTGCTCTACGAGTGGGTCGAGGGTACACGGGCTGTGCTAACTTCGAAGCAACGGTTTCAGCTGTCCATTGAGCGCGGAGGGACGCGGCGGTGAGGCTGGCGCCCCGCTGCTCGACTCGATTCACCGCGCATTGAAAGACTGGCGCAACAAGCTCCCCCCAGAACTGCGGTTCAGTCCAAAGGACGAGCCGGAGCGGGTTCCGCCGGCTCACATCATCAACTTGAAGTGGGTGAGAAGGGCTGTTCATTTCTAACCCGCACAGCTGCCTCTACCACATGCTGTCCATCCTACTCGACCGCCGGCAGGCCGTTGGCGTCGTGCAGGACTCGAGCGTCAAGTCGGCGCTCGAAATCAGCATCCTCGCGCAGCTGAGCCACTCGCATTTCCTCGACCGCGAGGCTGTCCTCTCCCACTGCTGTGAGTTGTAAGCTTACGGCGACTGCTAACTCACCCCAGACTGCATCTACACCGCCTCGCTGGTCTTCCTCAGCAAGCTGCGACTTCGCACCAACGAGGGCTGGCTGTCTGACGAGGAGGCCGTGCTCGTGACGTCGCTGCAGTGGTGTCTGAACCGGCTGTCCAACGCGTCGACGACGATCGCCGCCCTCCGCGGCCCGGTGACGGTGCTGCACGAAAAGGTGTCGACACTCCCCGGCCCGATCGCGTCCATCATCATCAGCGCGATCGGCCCGCCGCCCGTCAACCCCGAGGTCCCGTCGTCCGAGTTCCAGCCGGCGACCGCGACGAACGGCACGGCGGCACACACGTCGCCCGACTCGATCAACTCGGGCCACTCGCTGCAGTCGCTCGTGTCGACTGCACCGAACCGGAAGAGCTCGGCACCGCCACTGCAGGCGACGACGTTTGAGAGCAACAACCTGACGCTCGAGTCTGCGCTGGCTGCGATCCTGCGCAACGACACGAGCTCGCTCGCCTCGGCGGCGATTACGACCGACACGTCGCCCCAGAGCAACCAGAGCAACACTGCTGCGGCTGCGGCCGCGCCGACGCTGGTGGACAATGCGGCCGTCGGCCCAGGGAGCGACTTCTGGGGCTGGCTCGGCGGCGGCGAGTTCAGCGCGACGTCGGGACAGTCGGGACCACAGGTCCAGCCGACGGGCGCGGACGTCGACATGTCGTGGTTGTATTCGGTGCCGGATAGCTAGAAGCCCGGAGGGGTAGGGGCGCGGGGGCGGTGTTGTAAGCTGTACCATCACATGTATCGTTGCGGGCATGAGCGGGGGTGTGGCGGGCAGAAGCGTCGCGAGGTCGTGAGGCCATGAGCCGTCGTCAACACGAACGTCGCGGGCGCGAGCGCCCGAGCGCCGGAGCGACGTCAAGACTCACGCCGCATGCTTCGGAGCGCGCGCAAGTCGGTGTGGACTGGACTGCACGATGAGCGGTGCTACCGGCGCCACAGCCGGCCACTGAGCCGACGACGGACCGCTGGCGCAGCGCGTCGCGGCGCAGAGAGTAGCCGAGGGACAGGTACGCTGTGCGTAGCCAACTGCCCCGCCGCTGCTCGCTCGCCCGAGCGCCGAGGTCGCGACGACGCCAAGAGCGACATGAGCGCCGATGCCACACCGCCAAGAATGCTGGGCATGCTTGCTTGCTTGCTTGCGCCGCACAGCGAGTGCCTGGCTGCCCCGCAATCTACCTCCCCACGCGCCCGGGGCCGCGCTCCAGCCGGCTCCGGGCGTCGTCGTCGGCGCTGCGTTGCCCGCGATCGCCGCTGCCAACAGTCGCGATCAGCTGCCCGAGGCAAGGCGGGCGGCGGCGTGTTAGGGCGCAGCGGTGGGTAGGTCAACCTCGGCGCGGCGCAGTCAGCTCCATACACCCAAGCCCTCGGCACGCCGCCACACGCTGCGCACATGACGCATGTTATCACTGGACATGATGGAATGCATGCGCCCAGTTCCAAGATACCGAGAGATCTTGCCCCGCGCGCATGTGACGACTGGCACTGCCCCGCGGGCAGATCGTGGTTGGCAGTGGGGGTCCCATGACGCTAGCTGCCCGCAGCAGCACGCTCCGCCCGCGCGGCTGCTTCGGCGTGTTTGTGGATGGATCGGATCCCGAGCGGTTGCAGCCTTGCCCGCCGCCTCGCCTGCGCCGCGCTGATCGCTCGCTCGCTCGGTCGAGCGGTGGCGACGACGTGGGCGCGGGGGTGGTACTCTGCATGCATGGTGCACGCTGCAGCACGCTGCGCCGCTGCATGCATGCATTCGGGAACGACGGCTTGTGCGCGGCGGACACAAAGTATAAGACGCGGAAGGCGGCGACTTGAGATCCATCCCGCACCCACCTGCCCTGGCCTAGGACGTAAACACCAACAGACACCACACGCAACCACACAACTCGCCTCGCCCGTCTCTTCTCTTTCTTCTGCTCTTCATCTCATCACGACCTTATAGTACCTTTCGACCACCCCCCACACTCCCTCACCTCCCACCCACACACCCACAATGCTCCTCGCCACCACCCTCCTCGCGACCCTCGCCCTCGTCGCCGCCCAGGACCCCTGCGCGCCCACCACCAAGCCGCCGACCACCACCACCACGGCGCCCCCCACGACGACGACCGGCCCCCCGCCCACGGGCGGCATCGCGCTCCACCCTAACGGCCAGACGGGGTGGTGCATCGACGTCGCGGGCGCCAACTATGCCAACGGCACGCCGGTGCAGCTGTAAGTGGCGTGGCGTGTGTTGTAGGCTCCGCGGGGCGGCCTCAGGGTCGGTGCCGCGGCGCGGCGGCGGCGGCGCAGGGCAAGATCGGCCGTCCGCCCGCCGCCCTGGCCTGCCTTCGGCGTGTTCTTCGGCCTCGCACTCACTAACACCCCCCAGCTACCAGTGCAACGGCACCGGCGCGCAAAAGTTCGCCATCCAGCGCGGCGACGGCAAGTTCCAGGTCGCCGGCACCAACTTCTGCGTCGACGCCGGCGTCAACCCCGGCAACGGGTCCAAGCTCCACCTCTGGCAGTGCTACCAGGGCCTGCCGCAGCAGCAGTGGTACTGGACCAACGACAACCGCATTGCGCTCACCGGCCAGGGTAAGTCACGACGCAGCGCAGCGGCGTGGTGGCAGCAGGGCATGGATACGCTGCCTGCCGTCCTTCCGCCCTCCTTTGCACCCCCGCTAATACCCACCCGCAGGCCTCTGCCTCGACCTCCCGTCCGGCAGCCGCACGAACGGCAACGTGCTCCAGGTGTGGCAGTGCGCCACGGGCAACACGAACCAGGTCTGGAGCAACTAGGCTGCTGCGTGGGATCGATCTCGACGATGCAGTGGCCCGGGCCACCCGCCCCCCACTCTAACGCATGGACACTTCTTCTCTCATGGACTATAACACATGGCTACGCGCCCTCCCCGACCCAACCCAATCCCGACCCAACCCTCAGCTGTAATTAGGGCGGTACATGCTTCACTTGTGCAATGCATTTGACGTATCGTGGTGGGTGGGGGCGTGGGTGTGGCCTGGTCTCGCCTGTGCGGACGTCCCGATGTGGCGGCACTAGTTTGTTTGCGGGCAACGCGCGGACGCGTGGGGAAAGCAGACGCGCGCCAGAGTCACGTGAGTGTGGGCGTGGGTGCTGCACGAGCCCACTTGCCGTTCCGCACCGTACTCTTCCCTCTCTCCAGTCCGTCCGACACGCAGCGTGCAGGCGTCTGCCCGTCCCGAACACCCAGACGAGGCAGGCCGGCGTCGATGCTACTGCCGCTGCCGTAGCCTATGCGCGCACTGCCCAACCCACAGGCCCACAAGACGCGGCGCCACTAACCGCTCGATCGTGCGTGTTTGGCCGTTTCAGCTGCCCGCAAGGGTGGGGGTGATAACTCTGCTCCCGCTTCCAGCCCACGTGTAGTTTATGGGCGACTGTGGCAACTTGGACTCTACCCAGTGCCCAGTGGCGCCGGCGAGCCGACGTCGTCGTCGTCGTACTCCACAGTTGTTCAAGGTTTCTGTGGTCGCAGGAGGACATTGCGACACCTTGAGTGTGTCCGCCGGTGCCTTGGAGCGCCGAGCCGCCATTCCACTGCTCTGGTCAAGGCACTCTCCGTCCGCGGCACTCGTACTTGCCAGTGTGAGGTGCGGATGGCGGCATGATCCCACGCAATGGCGAGCGCGGTGCGGTAAGCATGACGGGGAGGTACAGAGAAGGAACATGACGAGGAGGCACAGTCGCACGGCTGGCAAGGCTTGGCTGCTGTGGCCGGTGCGACTGGGAAGCCAAGCCGCGGCGGTGCAGCGAGCGAGCAATTGAGCGGCGAAGGGCAGCGCAGCGCAGCGGACTGCGCTGGCGACTGACAGAACACGAGGCACGCTCGCAGGGCCGCCGTCCGAATGACCGGGTGGGGGGACTGGCTTAGCTACGCGAGGACTCCTCTTCTCGTGTCGGCTGGCCGGCGGAGACAGTCGCATCGGAGGAAAGAGAGCAAGGCAGCGAGCGTGCCGCGGAGCCAGCTGTCTGCCCGCCTCACGGTGGCGCGAGTGCTTCTGCTGCTCCTGAGACGCTGGCGGCGTGGAGGTGTGGGCGTGGGCACTTGGGCCGGTGTCGCTGGGAGCCGGAGCGGCGCCACCTCGCTCCCAGCTACACGGCTCGCGGCATGCAAGACTGACGGCGGCTGCGTTGCACGGCTAGGCATGTACCGGGTGGGAGGATACAGCGTGCACGGCGCGGCCGTAGCGCTCGGCCGTAGCATAGCATTCTCAGCGAGGTGTGGGTTGGTTGGCACGGCCCAACAAGCCAACGCAGTCAGCTGCTGCGTCGCTGAGGGATTGATTCGCATTGCGCCACAACGCGGCGGTGACGCAGTGGCAGACGCGGGGCCAAGCTGCACAGCCTGCGGCCAAGTAAGTAGACAGGTCATGCGCTGTGGCTCCGGCGCCGCCTCCGCCCTTGGTCTGAACGCCACGCCTGCGGGGTACCGCTGCTTTGCATGTTCACAGGCCAGGCCAAGCGCAGCGAGGAGTAGTCAGCGCAAAAAAAAACCTTTGCGTGACAGCACGAGGACGAGACGACACCACTCGAAAACATTTTCCTTCCATCGCAAAGCAGGCACCGTTATCCAGCTTGCTTGGCTTGCGCCGCTGACGCCGACCCTTATTTTTTCATGGATGATGACGCCGCCTCTCCGCCGCTGACATATGCCACTGCGCTGCCCTTTGCCCTCCATGCCCTCGTCATGGCGGTGCTCTGCAGCCAGTGGACGGAGCCGAGAAAGAAGAGCAAGAGGGTGCATGCATACGAGCATGCGGCCCCTCCCCCGCCTCGTATGCCGCGGGCAACCGTGCCTCGTGTGCCGCCCGTGCCGCGCCGTCCTAGCCCCACTCAAGCTTACTGACGCATGTCGATCGTTGCTTGCAGCTTTCGAGGGCCCACCCCACCACGCTTTGAGGCCCACTGGCCATGTGCTCACTCCCGGCATGGCTGCCGGCTGTGCTGCCGGCTTCTGCCATACTGTGCAGGTGGGTGCAGCACTCGGCTGCGCCTACGCCGGCGCTGCGCCATGTCTTGCATTGCTGCCGCTCCCCTCCCCCGCAATCAATTGCACCAGCGTTCGCCGCAGGCTATGCAGAGGCGTCCGCTGTGTCTTGCGTACCGCGGAACGACAATAGCTCAAGCAGCCTCCACCCGCATCGCTCGTAGTTCGCCGCATGCCTGCAGACTATTTTCGCCCTGCAGCAAAAACAACAGCAGATCCATCCATATGCTGGCCAAGACGCGTGCCTTGCACCGACCCCATTACGGCGCCCGCCAGAGCATTAACGCAGCATTAGGGCTGCCGGCACGCTTGCCCAGGGAGCGAACAGATGGGGTCGGCGCTGCCCCTGCCTGCAGCGTCGTCGTCGTCGTCGGCGGCGGCGGACCTCGTGCCTGCTGGACCAGCAAGCAATGCTGGCGGCCGCTGGCGGCCAGCCTGGCACTGCTTCGCTGCGGCGGCGGCGCTCGACGTAGGCGGCGGGCATTCTAACGCACTCATGCATGGCGCCTGCGCGGGCCCCTCGCCCACGCTCACGCTGGCGAGTGTTGTGCTTGTGCCACCACTGCTGCCCGCACGCTGACACAATCAATTGCATCATGCCAAGGCGACAGCGGATGCGTCACGCAGCGAGCGAGCGAGCGCCGCTGAATGCATTATTCTTGCCCACTGCCAGCGCTTGCTGCCTGCGCATGCAAAACAAGCTCAACAATGCGGCAAACAAGACAATGAAACACCAGCCATGCCGCCGCGGGGCCTGGCCGCCGCTGCCGCTGCCTGGCGGCCGCCATCCGGCAGCCCGCCCGCCCCTCCGATGGGAGTGCAGCCCACTCGTCGTTGCTTGGCAGCCGGCGCGCTGCTCAGGGAATGACAGGAGTGCCAGGTCCAACCGATTACGCCGCCCGCCGCTCGGAGCAGAGCATGCTTGTAATCTAGGGTACTCACTCGGCAGGAGCTGCTGCCGCAGCAGCTGCTGTCAACATTTTGTTGCTGTTGCTGCCTGCGTCCTGCTCCACCAGAAGCGGCAATGGACACGCCATGGCCTGTGGGTAAGCTTGCTGGGCCTACCCAGCTGCGCTGCTCGACGTCCTTGCCCGCCTCCTTGTGCAGGTGCTCAGATCCAGTCTTCATAACTGTGCGTTGTCTTTTCTTGTTCCTGCCGCTCTCCCGTCCCGTTTGAATCCTATCGTCGAGTGTTATCTCGACAGCAGCGACGACCGTTAAAACAACACGAGGCTTGGCTTCGACCACCACCGCTGTCTTTCATTTTTTTCGGCTCGACCCCCCCCCCCCTTTCTTCACCATGCGCCTCACCCACGCGCTCCTCTTTGTCTCGGCAGTGGCCGCCACGGCCAACGCCGTCGCCATCGACCTCCCGACCAAGACTGAGGTCGCCGTCGAGGCCCGCGGATACGGCCACAACCACGGCGCCTCCAAGACGCACAAGCCGTCCAAGACGCCCGGCCCGTCAGCAACCGCCGGCAGCGGAGGCGACGACGGCGGCGCCGGCGAGTGGAACGGCGGCAAGCACATCTACGCTGATGGTGACGCCGCCGCGTGTCTGTCCGTCAAGGACGGCAAGCTCGAGAAGGGCCAGCCTGTCGTTGTGTGAGTGGTGTGGGCGTGGCGTGTGGCGTTTGGTTTGTGCAACGCTGACACACTCCCCAGCGACACCTGCAAGAACGTCCCCGAGCAGTCGTGGGACATCCACCGCGGCAACGGCGCGATCCGCCTCAAGGGCACCGACTGGTGTCTCGAGGCCGCCGACGACCCTACCGCCACGGACAAGGTCAAGCTGTGGCGCTGCTACCCCGGCATTGCGGCGCAGTCGTGGCTGTGGGGCGACGACAAGTCCATCTCGCTGCCAGACCAGCACCTCTGCCTCGACCTCACAGACGGTGACAAGACGCCCGGCAACCACGTCCAGACGTTCAAGTGCGTCGCCGGCAACACCAACCAGATCTGGACCACCAACGTCAAGGAGAACTGAGCGTCGTTGGACACATATACCCGGAGCATACCCTAATAGACTTGCCCGCTGCCGATGAGGACAGCCATGTGCGCTACTCCACCACGAACAATGGCTCTCTCATCCCTGCGTCTGAACATTCGCCGTTCGCGGCACCCACACTCGCTCGCTGTATTGTCATACTGCCATGGTGCCTATAGTGGCCGATACCGGCCGTCCATGCTTGCTTGCTTACCACGGACAATTGTGTGGATGCAGTACAGTTTCTAGAGGCTGGCAGGGTGCGGCGAGTGGCAGTCACAACAACAAGCATACCGGCGGCACGCTAACCTCCTCGTGTTGGTTGTCAAGACGCGCCGCACGCGCGAAACCTTCCCGCAGGGAGGCGGGACGCCTTGTTACGGCTCGACGCGGTCGTCGAGCCGCACGACCGCAGCAGCCGCTGCATCCTGGGCCGCGTTCCTGGGCCGTGCATGCTGAAATGTTCTGTCGGTTGGTCTTCTTTCGCAAGCAGACAAGCTAACGGGGCGTGCATGCCCCGCGTTTGGTGTTTCGCGTTGGGTTGTTGTGGTGGTGGTGGTCTCGACTGCCCATAATTACTACCCTGTGTCCTCCAGCCACTGCAAAGCGTATGGACTTGCACCCCCTGAGATGCTCATTGTGCCGTGTGCTGCCGCGTAATAGGCTGCCCTTGGGGTGGTCATTAGCAGCGGCGAGAGCAGGCAGTAGTTCCAGCCAAAGCAGTAAGAGGCCAAGCGAAGACTACAGCATAAGTGACGCCGGTGTCCATGAGAAGTGCAGCCCGTCAATCTGCGCAACGCTTTCCCATTCATTCCTCGATCACCGAGGTTGTCACCGCGCTACATGCGGCCCCGTGGGACGGCCGACGTGAGCTAGCGGACATCGGATGCGCTTCTGAGAGCTGGGAGAATGCACGTCGCATTCCATCATGACAGCGGGCTTCTGCGGCCAGCCAGCACGGCGACAAGGCACCGACGCGCAGGGGAAGCGGCGGCGTGTTCTCTTGACGACCGACGACGACGACGGCGACGGCGGCGACCACGACGACAACGGCTAGCTGGGAACCCGGACGCCTACTACACGTGGGCTGGCTGCATGCTGCCCGCCGTGCACGCGTGCACTTGGGAACCAGGCAGGTGGTAGGTGTCGACGTCGGGCATGGTGGGTGGTCCTGAGGCACACGGGGTTCCTCCCAGCCATGTTCCTCTGCAGCCATTGTGGCTTGCCGTGGGGCCCATGGAACGCCGCCGCGGGCACGCAGGCACACGCTTCCAGCCTGCTCACAGCGTCTTCCAGCCTTCTAGACGGGGGCAGGGGTAGGAGTGGCTGCGGGGACTCGGTGTGATCCGCGGGCGGCGCGGTCTTCGGCGCGGCGTCCGTCTCCCTCCAGCCTGTGCACTCAAGTGGAAGGATCGGCGGTGCAGTGGCATGCAAGATCGCATGCATGCTGCCACACTGCGAGTCGCGGAACTGACACTCGTCCAGATCCCATTGCTCACTGTGCACCGAGACGCATGCAGCAGCCCCAAGATACACGCAGCACCGAGATGCACCGAGATCGCACCGCGGCGGCCCAACACCGATGTCGCAATCGCCCACCCGCCCGCGCCGGCCGGATTTGACCGGTCGCCGCGATAACACCATCGCGCGACATGACACACTACTGGCGACTGCCAGCGTCGGCCAACAAAAGCACAGCGGCGACGACAGGCTCATGCATCCACTCACAGTATCATGACCGACACACGCCCGCTCACGCGCATCGCGGTCATCGGCGCCGGCGCGTCCGGCCTCGCGACGCTTGCGCAGGTGAAAGAGGTGTACGCCCGCCCGAAGGTCGCCGCCGAGACGCGCGTCGAGATTGTCGGCTTCGAGAGCCGCGACGGCGTCGGAGGGATATGGTAAGCGTTGCGGGGGCACGAGGATGACCAGCTTGACGTGCTGACGCCGACGCCCGCAGGAACTACGACCCCAGCCCCACGCCGTTCCTCCGCGCGTCGCGCACCGACGAGCACGGCCGCGCCCAGCTCATCCCGTACCCGGCTGGCAACGAGGCCCCGACGCCCGTTTACGACGGCCTGCGGACCAACCTCGCCGGCAGGATAATGCAGTACCGCGGCTTTCCGTTCCCTGACAGCGCGCACCTCTTCCCGACCAGCGCGCAGGTGCTGGCGTACCTGCAGTCCTACGCGTCGGCCAAGGACATGCTGCGGCACATCCGCTTCAACACCCGCGTCGAGCGGCTCCGCCACTCCCCGACCAGCGGAGCACGGCGCGGCGGGCGCCGCTGGGCGCTCACGTCGAGCAACGCCGCCACGGGGGTTACCACGTCCGAGGAGTTTGACCACGTCGCTGTCGCCAACGGGCACTATGCGGACGGGTACATCCCGCCGATTGACGGGCTGGCAGACTTCCCGGGCACGCTGCAGCACTCGCGCGAGTTCCGAAAGGAAGGCGACTACGCCGGAAAGACGGTGCTCGTCGTCGGGTCGTTCGCGAGCGGGTCCGACGTGAGCCGGCTCATCGCGCAGCTGAATGTCGGGCACTACGACGGCGACGGGACGCCCCTGCACGACGGTGACAAGCCGCCCTTCACGCGCGTGTACCAGAGCAGCTCGGGCGTGCCGAACATCAACAACGGGCTGCAGGACGGCTCGGAGCCGTGGAAGCCGTTCGTCACCGCCGTCCCGCTGATCGAGCGCGTCGAGGGCGCGACGCCGGCGTATCCGAAGGGCCGCGTGGTGTTTTACGAGGCTGGCGCGCAGACCGACAACGGTGTCGCGACCGGCGCCCACGCGCCCCTCGACGACGTCGACGTCATCATCTTCGCGACGGGGTACTACTACGCCCTGCCGTTCATCAAGGGCGCCGACGCGCCGTGGAACGCGCTCCCGCCGCTCGAGGACGAGATCACGCGCGACGAGCGCGCCGGCGGCGCCGAGTGGGAGATTGGCGGGCTGCGCGGGTGGGCGGTGCGCGGGCTCGACCCGTTGCTGCTGTTCCTCGAGCACGACCGGAGCATCATCTTCAACGTGCTGCGTGGGTCGCGCGGTGTACCGGAACGTAGCGTAGCTAACCCCCCGCAGAGTACCAGATCGCGCCGTTCCCCTTCGCCGAGGTACAGGGCCGGCTGGCCGCGCTCCTGTGGGCGGGGCTGCTGCCCTCCTTCCCCGACACGCCAACGCCGCCGCTCAACCTCGGCAACCCGTACATTGCGCGCCTGGTGCGCGAGGCCGAAGGACCCGACGCGGCGGCAACGCCAGCGCTGTCCGACGCCGGGGCCTCGCGTGCGTCCTCGGCGCCCTCGACGCCGCGCGACGAGGCAGCGGCGCCGGCGCAGGTCAACGAAGCCAAGGGCGAGCAGCTGCGCCACACGCACCGCAAGCGCAAAGAGTTCATCTTCCCCAACCCGTACGAGCTGCACTGGACGGAGTACGTGTTCAGCCTCACGCGCGAGGGCGAGGACGGGAGCACGGAGGAGTACTGGCTCGAGACGGAGCAGTGGCGCGCGGAGTTGCGGAACGACGTGTTTCTGAGGAAGAGGACGCTGGGGTACTAGTCCTGGCGGGGAGTCAGACAGCGACGCAGTCTTGGGTTTATGCCACACTATAGATGCCATTTGCCCAGTCCATCTGTCAGTAGAGAGGCCACCTGCCCTGTCCAGCTGTCAGCGCCAATGACAGTGAGCTCGATCAATTTCAGCTGTAGAGAGTGGCAAAGCACGGTGCTGCTGCCCTTATCGCTGCGGGGAGGCACGTCGGCCTCGTCCGCCACGCCACTGGCCGATGGCGACATCGGCTACCAACATGACGCACACGGCGACCCACTCGAGACGACGAGCACAATGCGAGCAGCGGCGAGCGCAACGCCCAGTTAAGCGCGTACATAACGCACAAGCTGCTCCTCACGCCTCCCTCACCACCACCACCGCAGTCATGGCCCCCGTCCCCGTATCCGTCCCCGAGACCGTCGACACGGCAGCCACCCTCGCCGAGCTTAAGGCGCTCCCCTCTCCTCCGGAGATCGCGCCGTGGGTTCCTCCGCCCACGACGACCGCCGACCGTGCGTCTATCCCCTCCGTCAGCTGCTGACCCCAGTGCCCTGGGCTGAACTCCAGACGCTCGACCTGCGCGACCTCGACGATGCGGCGCGCCGGCCGCTGGCCGTCGCGGCCGCGCGCAAGGGGCTGACTCACGACGGGTTCCTCTTCATCACGGGCACCGGCGTGTCGACCGAGACGCTGCAACGGAACCTCAGCATCGCGAAGCTCCTTGTCGAGGGTCTGACCCTTGAGCAGAAGACGCCGTGGAAGGCCGACCTCGCGGGCGGGAGCTACAAGGGGTACAAGGTTGCCGGGGAGTGGACGAGCGCCGCGCGCGGCCCGGACAAGGTCGAGGTGGGGCTGCAGCCGTCTTCAGCGCTGACACGCAGCACTACAACTTTGAGTCGCCGTCCTTCACCGCCCCGCTGAGCACGCAGCACCCGCCCCAGCTGCTGCCATTCATCCCGGAGATCAAAGCGTTCGCAGAGTACACGTACAACCACGTCGTGTACCGCATCCTCAAGCTCGTCAGCCTCGCGCTCGAGCTGCCAGAGGACTACCTCTGGGGCCTGCACGACCACTCGGGCAGCATCGGGCACGCGTGCTCGCGGTACATGGGGTACTACCCGCTCAGCGATGCCGAGGCCGAGGCGGGCGACGGGGTGCTGAGCCGCGGACATACCGACTGTGAGTGGAGC
The DNA here is from genome assembly GCA_026725045.1 of Vanrija sp. TS_01. NCBI lineage: Eukaryota > Fungi > Basidiomycota > Tremellomycetes > Trichosporonales > Trichosporonaceae > Vanrija > Vanrija sp. TS_01. The sequence goes on from JAPKIE010000003.1 coordinate 254,140, forward strand.
AGGAGCGCAGGGATCAGGAGGGGGCCCGCTCACACACCAGACAACTCCATCTCGCTCCTCTACTCGCAGCCCGTGTCGGCGCTGCAGCTGCTCACACCCGACGGGCAGTGGAAGTGGGTCAAGCACGTCGACGGCGCGGTCGTCGTCAACACGGCCGACGCGCTCGAGTGTGCGTACACCCCACTGCTCACACACCCACTGACACGTCCCAGTCCTCTCCGGCGGCCTGTTCAAGGCGACGCGCCACCGCGTCGTGCGCCCGCCGCCGGACCAGCAGGACCTGATCCGGTACATTCTCATCCACTTTGCGCGCACACGGCGCGACCTGCGCCTCGACCCGATCTGGGACTCGCCCGTCGTCAAGGCGCACGGGACGAACCAGTTCCAGGACCGCATTGACGCCGGCGGCGCGGCGCCGACGCAGGACGAGTGGCTGCGCGAGCGCATCCGCCGGACGGGGCACGAGGACTGTGAGTGGGAGTTGTTTGCGCTGCTCACACCCCCAGACTACAAGCAGAACACGCAGAACAAGACGGACAACAAGTGGGTCGAGGAGGAGGTGCTGGGCAGGAAGGTCAAGTACTTTGTCTAGTGGTGGCTTTCGGGATTCGGATTGCAGGTGATGGCGCAATCGCGATGAGCGACGGCTGGGCCGCACTTTTGTGTATACTCTGTACTGCGAGTGTATGCAGCGAGCAGGCGGCAAGTGGTGTAGAGGAGGGCAGTAGGTGCATGTGCAGTAGCAATAGCAGTAGCAGCAACAGCATCAGCAGTAGGCGTCGTGGCTCTCCAGCCTCGCTACAGCTGCGCCGACATTGCCGTCACACGGCCTGCAGGCCTGCAGCGCGGATCACGCCGCCAAGCGCGGACAACCACTCACCGCACCTCGCTCTTTGCGAAAGCCGATATCAACGACCCACCCACCATGCCGCCAGACACCTCGAAGCGCAAGCCGGCGTCCGACGCGCCGCCCGGCCCGTGGAAGAAGCGCGGGTACGGACATACCTGTGCAGTGAGTCGTGGCCCCCAATCCCGCCCGCCCTGGCTCACCCCTCTCACCCCACCCAGATATGCCGCGAGCGCAAGATCAAGTGTATCGGCGCCGACACGCCGCCGTGCAAGCCCTGCCGCGAGGCCAACACGCTCTGCCGCCCGGCCGTGCGCATGCGCATGACCAAGAAGCGCGCGCAGGAGGACGCTGCGGCGGCGTCGTCGTCGTCGGCGGCGGCGGCGGCCGCTGCGCCCGCGCACCACCCCGCTGCCGAGTCGCTCCTCCAGCTCAAGGGCGAGGCTGGGCGCAGCGACAACACAGAAACCGTCTCGGTGCCTGCATCGCTGCTTGCGTCGCTTGAGGCGCGTATCCGCAAGCTTGAGGGCGGCGACTCCGGCCCGCCGTCGCCATCCACCTCGGCCGCGACGGAGCACTCGCGCCCGCATCACCAGCCGCAGAGGCACGCGCACCACACGCAGGCGGCGCTCGGGTCACCGCGGTACGACGTAGGCTCGGCCGCGCGGCCGATGTACCATGGCGAGACGTCGATGTTCGACGAGAGCGCCGAGCGCGACGAGCGCTGGCGGACCAGCGCGAGCCCTGAGCCGCGGCATCCGCGACGGCCAGCCCACCCCCACGCCGAGGAGTGGTCGGACGAGTCGCTGCGCGCCGCGGCGCGCCTGCGGCACCGGTACGCGGCGCCCGATGACGGCGAGAACTGGGTCGACGCGTACTTCTGCTGGGCGAGCAGCGTCGACGGCACGGTGCACCGCCCGAGCTTCATCCGTACGTCGTGGCCGCGGGCGCGCTGACATGACCCCAGGCGACATGGCGCTCGGCGGGCCGTGCTTCTCCGACTTTCTGCTGGTCGCCATCTACGTCGCGGGCATCCGGTTTACGACGGGCATGGACGAGGACGAGCGCGAGGCGCGCGGCGCGCACTACGAGGGCATTGCGATGAGCATGCTGCCCGAGATGATCATGAACCCGGGGTGCATCTCCACCATCCGTGCGTGCGTGGGCGGCAGACAGTACTGACGGCAGACGGCATGCTCGTGCTCGCTGGGCGGCAGATGGGTGTCGGCAAGATCCAGCAGGCGTGGATGATCTTCGGGCTCGCGATCCGCATGATGCAGGATGTGCGTGTGCAGTTCTGCCAGCGCTGACGCCCCAGATGGGCCTCCACCTCCCCGTGTCCGACCCGTCCAAGTTCTCGTCCGACGAGCTCGACATGCGCGCGCGCCTCTTCTGGGCAGTGTACGCGTGGGACAAGACGCTGTCCATGGCGCTGGGGCGCGAGCCGTCGCTCACCCACCGGCCGGGGCTGTCGACCGACGCGCTGCCGTCCGACGCGGATGACGGCTTCGAGTGGCAGCCGCATCTGCCAGGTATCCGGCATGCGTGGGTGCTGCGCGAGAGCGAGGCAACTGACACACACACAGGCCGTACCCCCGCCAGCCGCTACTCAAGACCTTCACGCTGCGCCACTACGCCCACCTCACGCTCATCCTCGACGCGATCCTCAACAACATGTACTCGCCTGGCCGGCCACACCGGCGCAGCCTGGCGTTTGTGCAGAGCGCCGTGGACCAGCTCGCCGAGTGGCACGCGGACCTCCCGAGCGTGCTCAAGCTCGAGTCGGGGAAGATGCCCGAGGTGTCTCCGCCGCCGAACATCGTGGTGCTGAAGTGGGTTGACTCGTGAGGGCGTGCTCGCTGACAGCAAGCGCGGTGTACCATACCATCCGGATCCTCGTGTATCGGCCCCTTCTGGCGGACAATGCGCGCCCGGCCAACGCATCGCGTGCGCTCAACACGTCGTCGACGCTCAACGACGAGACAGCGCTCCACCACTGCCGCGACGCGGCGATCGACATCTCCGAGATCCTCCAGATGTGGGGGCGGACGTTTGGCCACTACTCGCACCACTACACAATCCTCTACGCGGGCTTTATCGCCAGCTGCCTCGACATTCTGCTGATACGCTCGGCCAAGCCGGCTGTGCGGGACGAGGCGCTCGACCGCGTCCGATACGTGCTCGAGGTGCTCGAGCAGTGCGTGGCTCAGGGCGGATGTGTGCGCAAGGGCGTGATCAACATCCGGTCGCAGCTGGACCGTGTGACCAAGGCCAGTCTGTCGCCGAGCCAGCAGGTGGCGAGGTCTTCGACCAATGGTGGCGACAGCAGTCAGCTCCCTGCACACCACGCCCCGCCGGATTTCACGGCTCAGGTTGCGAATGTGGCGCTGCAGGGACTGACTGCAGGCGCGGGGCAGGTCTGGGCCCCGGAGAACGACTTTGGCTGGTTCACCGACGGCAACATGTGGGACATGCCCACACTGCTCGACATGCTCGGTGGCGGCCCGCTGGCATACGCTCAAGCGCTGGGCATCTCGAATGTAAATACAGGACTGTAACATGTGGCTGCGACTGCATTCACTCTATGCGATGGATAAATAATCAAGATACATTAACAACTGTTCATAAAACCTTAGGCCCGGATAACGTTGCCGTTGAGTGTCTCCTTCTTCTCCTTGTCGTCGATGACCTTTGCGCTAGCAGAAGGGTGGGCAGCGTCGACGCTCTGGCGGGCGTGGAGGGACGCGACGTCGCCCTCGGATGACAGGGTCGTGGTCTCCTCGGCGCGGGCGCGCTTCTTGAGCCTCCTGTCGTCGATGTAACGGATGATGGCGAGCAGGAGACCGAAGGCGAGGATGGCAATGTTGATGCTGAAGCCACGGCGGTACTTTGGCTTGTCGTCGGAGCGGAAGATCTGCGCGCCGTAGATACCAGCCGTGTTGGCGCCCATGATGACCATGGCCATGGCGAGGGCACGCTCCTCCGAGTCACGAGCCGAGAGCGACATCCAGGCGATGTTGAGCGGATGCGAGAAGGTGCCAAAGGTCTGGGTCCACACGACACCAAAGTACTTTACGCCGCGCGAGTTGAGCTCGGTGAAGATACGGTTGAAGATGTAACCGAGCATGTGGCCTGAGAAGCCAGCAATAACAGTCGGACCGCGGAGGTTGAAGTGGTCGGAAACGTAGGAGAAGACGAAGGACACGGGCACCTGGAGCCAGAAACCGACCGAAGCGAGAGCGTTGGAGGTAAGAGCCGCGAAGCCGAACGAGTTGACGATCGAGGGCGAGTAGGTGTCAAAGGCACGCTGGGGACCGTTGTTGCAGAGGGTGATGAAGAGGTGGATCCAGAGACGCCAGTTGCCGAAGGCGCGCTTGAAGGCGTCGAGGCCGATGTGGCCCTTCTTCTTGCCCTTCATCGGGTCGTCAAGAATAACACGAGTGCGGAGGATCTCGAGCTCGCGGTCGGTGAAGAAGCGCTTGCGGGGCAGGAAAGTCGACGTGGGGTTCTTGAACGAGTCGGGGAGGAAGAAGCCGAACACGAAGCCCGAGGCGACGGTGAACGCGCCCATGAGCGCGAAGAGCCAGAACCAGCCCGGCTGGCCGCCGACGCCGCGCATGTGCAGGATACCGTACGCGAGGAGCTTGGAGCTCGCCTGGCCGATCTGGTTGCCAAAGTAGAAAAACATGACGCGCTTGGCCGTCTCAGTGCGGGTGTACCACGTCGACAGGGTCCACAGGCCGCCGGGGATAAAGCCCGACTCGGTCATGCCGAGCAGGAAGCGGGTCGCGATGAAGGGGCCGTAGCCGCGCTGGAAGGCCTGGAAGGTGGACACGATGCCAAACAAGAAGAGCTGGAGCGTGAGCCACTTGCCGGGGCCGACACGGTACAGCGCCATGTTGGAGGGCACCTCGAACAGCACGATGCCGAGCGAGAGCATCTGCTGGCCGACGTTGAACTGGTCCTGGGTGATGTGCACGTCCTTGAGGAAGTTGTCGGTGAGCGCGTTGGCAATGTTACCGCGGTCGAGCTCTGGGGTGGTGTGAGTGGGTGCGGGGTATGGGGTGGGGGAGGAATGGGGCGTCGACGACGAGGTATGTGATCGCACCGGCGAGTGTGGCACCCGCGACCGCCGGCCGTGGCACCGCCCGTGCCCCCATTCAGCCACTTACGAAGACAGAAGAAGCCCAGCGTCAGAATCGGCATGATGATAAAGTCCATCCTGGGCGTGTGAGCAGTGGTGCCGGTGCCACACGGGCACAAGTGCCACTTACTTGCGCTTGGCGCGCTGCTCCTCCTCTGGCGTCCAGTTCTTGGTCAGGCGGAGGGTCTCCTCGTCCTCCGGCCTGGGCGGGCTGTCGTACGACGAGCTGGGCGCGAGGCTGTTGTCGTTCTTCTCGACGGACATGGTGAGTATGTGTCGCGGGTGGTGGTGCTCGTCAGTGAGAATCGACCAGCGAGTTTTAAACATCATCGTCTACATCACTCGGACTAAAGGATTTCCCTGCTCCACTGATCGTCGCCGGCGCTGTCCTCAATGGCGACAGTTGCGCAAGTGATGGCGACAGCGAATAACCAACCTGCCCTACCTCGGCGGGGGGGCAGGGTGTGCAGGGCGAGACATCCTGCACCGCCAGGCCAGCGTCAGCGGTCTCCACGCCTCGCGTGGCTCTGGCTTGGCTCGATGGCGACATATGGCTGGGACAGCAACCAGCGCAGCGCAGCCGCCAGCGCCAGCGCCAGCGACCGGCTACCGCGTGCGCTAGGTGCTGTTTGTCGCTGTATAGACTGCAGCCGACGCAGCTTGTGACCGCTTGGAGCATGTAAAATCTGGAATAACGTGGTATGCGACGCAGCGAACAAAGGCAAATGGAGCAATGAAGCAATGCCAAGACGAGGGCCAAGACGAGGCGGGGCAGCGCGCCACCCGAGGGACGGAAGCAGGGCCAAGCGCGGTGGTGGGTGCCAAGGCCCACAATCTGGAATGGAGCCCTCGGGCAGAGCAAGCGTCATTGCTGCATACTGCGGATGGGCTGCCTGCGTGTAGTGACGCTGGCAGCAGCGAGTTCTGGACCCAGCACGCGATAAGCACGCCATTAGATTACACGGCGACGGGGCCAGCGACGGCCAGGACGATAATGTGATAAGTGGAGATTAGCAGGGCGACGCAGAGGAGCTCCAGAAGATCGGCGGGGCACGATGCGAGGTGTCTCACGCCGGATGTCGCGTACACACTGCGCACGCCACCGCACATGCATACATCTAGCCGGAGGAATGCACATGAATGAATGCATACATGCATGCAGCATGCAATAGCACGAGGACTGGTGTTGCTTGTGCTGCTCGCTGGCTTGTTTCACAAAAGGCCAGAACGCCCAAGCCGCGTCTTGGCACCAGATCCACCGTCTTGGCACCGCACATGCCGGCCAAGATTCCCATTCTGGCCTGCGTGTCGACACCCCTTCGTGAGCTCGCGACATCATAAATACGAAGATCACGACGATCAGTGCTGTTATCGCGACGGCGTCGGCGGCGGCGGTGTCGGCGGTGTCGGTGCGGTGCGGTGCGGCGCGGCGCGGTGCGGGGTCGGAGTCACTGCTTGCTGGAACGGATTCAGCGCCTGGCCGTGGGGCGGCGCACTCTCCGCCGGTAGACCGACTCACCGCGCGCACACCACCGCGCACACCATTGACTTTACTTGACACCGTCCCCTCCACTGTTTCGCTTGTGCATCATCCGACGCTGATGCGAGCTTGCACAATCGCTGCGATGCATATTCGACTCGACCGACGACAGCCGAGCTTGCCATCGCAGCGGCAGGGGGAAACGGTAGACCCGACGCCGTCTTGGCCACCGCAGCAAGGCGCCGCGTTGCGTGCGTGCGTGCGCCACACTCGAAAACAACAGAAGAAAAAGACGCCCCGCGGAACGACAGGCCGCCTCGGATCAAACACGCGGCTGCGAGCAGCGCTGACTCGAGTCGTCGGCTTGAGAGCGGCCGTGCGTGCACCGTCACCGATGCGCGGCTGGGGGTGATGGTGGGTGATGCCCAGACCCCCCGCACACCCCCGCGGAAAGCGGAATCAGCGTTGCTCCTTCGCCTTCCCCCCGCACTGGAGCAGCCGCAGCTTATCCAACCATCCCCGCCGACAACTGACACAGGCTGACGTACAGACGAGACTGATGTTTGATCCTGACGGTGCGGCGACTCGCCGCCCTGATAAGATCCAGGCAGGCCCAACGCCACGAAACCACGTGGCATTTTGCGGAGACCCGGACAGTTTTGCGGTCGTACGCCGCGTATGACGTGTGCGACGGCTGTTATCGACCTCGTCGAGACTCGTTTGGGCCGTGGACGAGCGCCGATAAGCAGCGGCGACGGGGGTGGTGGTGACCAAGCATGCCGGTATGAAGCGCGCTAGATTCCGGGAGGTGGTGTCCAGCTAAGCTGTGTTGTGAGGTATAAGAGGGGCGCGTTGAGCACCCCAGCCTCGCTCACCTCACTTTCCAAGCAACTCGCACACTCTAGCCGCTCACCAGCAACCCACCCCCGCCAACCCACCCACACCCCACACCTCACAATGTCCGCCGCCACCCCCCAGTCCGAGCGCGAGGCCCACGGCTGGCCTGCCGCCCCGCGCGACCTCGCCGTCCTGGTCAAGGGCACGGCCAAGGGCCGCGCCTTCTCCGCCGCCGACTTTGTCGTGCCCGACACGCCGCTCGCCAAGGCCGTCGAGCAGTACGCCAAGGACAACCTGCCCAGCCAGACGTTCAGCCACTCCCACAGGGTGTACCTGTACTCGAAGGCGATTCTGGCCCAGCACTTCCCGGGTGAGGGCAAGCTGGGGGATGGATCGTACATCCTCGCGCTGACATCACCCCCCCAGACTGGAAGCTCACCGACGAGACCCTCTTCCTCACCTGCATGATGCACGACATCGGCAGCTCGGCCCACGCGCACCGCGACACGCTGATGTCGTTCGAGTTCTACGGCGGCTTCCTCGCCCTCAACCTGATCCAGTCGCACGGCGGCGCAAAGTCGCAGGCGGAGAGCGTGTGCGAGTGCGTCATCCGGCACCAGGACCTCGGGACGACGGGCACGCAGACGCAGCTGGGCGCCGTGATCCAGCTCGCAACGGTGTTCGACAACGCGGGGCTCAACCCCGACCTCGTGGCCACCGCGACGATCGAGAGCGTCGTCAAGGCGTGGCCGCGCGACGGGTGGAGCAACTGCTTTGCCGAGAACGTCGCGGAGGAGATCGAGCTCAAGCCGTGGTGCCACTCTACTGTGGGTGCAAGGTGGGGGCTACGCTGACAGACTAGCACATCGAGAACTTCTCGGAGCTCATCAAGGCCAACAAGCTCATGGAGCCGTACGACGCCAAGCTCTAGTGTGGCAGCGAGGGTTGAGGGAGCTGTTGGGGAGTAATTGCTGCTAGGGTTGATGAATATCATAAGGCGACGTGTCCAGTGTTGACGGGTGACCAATCACTCCCAGGCTGACAACAAGAGGTCAAAAGGAGCCTCTTCATAGGGCATCCCTTTCACAAGGCCACGGAGCTGTCCACAACTTCCACTGACAAACCACATGAGCGGCCATACCCTCGCGTCCGGTCGAGCCGGTGCCTCATGTCGCGACAACTCTCGGTTGCCCCGCAACCCTCCCCATGGGGACTGGTAGCGATAACTCGACCTTCGCTCGGGATACACCGGTGAAAACCAAAACCTTGGCGACAAGGATCGGCCGAGAGGGGAGATTACTGACGGGCAAACCTCGTCCTGTCCTCCTCCTCGTGTGCTCCAAGAGGGGACACCTGTCAATCCTCGGCTCTACCCCGTAGCCATCCCTCCCCATCATCTATGTATGCACTGCTTTCCTTCAGCCGCTGGATGCACTGGGGATCCCATCGGCGAATCTGAACCCCCGCAGATCAGCTCGCCTGATCCCGACAAAGGGAGGTGTCGGTCAATCGATATGCCCACGCCCACTCTCTCTGTCAAGGATCGTCGAGCCACAGAAGCGGCTTCGTTTGACCGCGAGGAACAGCCGGCAGAGATAGGTACACGGGTCAGACAAGATTGCGGCAGCACCAGGAGTACGAGTCGTCTGTCGCACAGCCTGTAGTCCAGGTCGTCGTGGAGAAACAGCATGTCGGGCGGGGCCGACGCATACGCGCAGCACGAAGTTCGGTTGGGCCTTGGTTTGCCCGTCGCAGACGTGCACGCTACACGTACGCACCTCTTGCAGCTTGACGACACTCGCATCCGACGAAGATCATGTGCCAGTTGTTTGCAGGAACGGACGGCTTGCGACGCGGCCACGTGAGGCACCGCCGCGCCGGCTGTGGTGGCCCCGCCTCATGCGTGGCGACAACGTGCGATTAGCCGTATGCCTTGCTGCCTGCTGCTGCTCGCCGACACACTAGCCTGAGAACGCCGCGATCCGGCGGGTGACCGCGATCTGTCTCGCGCCGTGGCTCAATTGCAGGTTACACTCCTCCGAGACACTCGAATTCATCGGGAGGGGGCATGCAATCTCGGAGCAGGGGAGGGGGTTAGCTCCAACGTGTTCCTTCCACAGTCCAGTCGAGGCACGCCGGTTCGGTTCCAAGGATCGGTGCTGCTTCCAAGCGTCGTCGAGAGCTGCGAACAGAAATGGGCTAGCGCCGACGGCGTCCGCCGCGCGTGACACGTACGTATCGTGCTGACGGGACAACCAAGCCACCGTGCGAGGTGCGAGGTAGGTAGTCGCTATGTGCATGGCCGGCGAGCAGCAAGCGTGCATATAAGGCTGGGCGCGGCGGGCGGGTCAAGGCCAGCCAGGCCACACACACCAACACCATGGCAGCTACCGCCAACGACGCCGACGCCGACACCCGCCTCGCGCACGTCGACGACTATGACATCCCCGGCACGGAAGTCATGCGCGACCACGACGGGCTGCACTTCCAGCGGTCGGGTGCGCAGGTGTAGGTGTGTCTCCCAGACGCCGCTCACGCCAGCCTCGTCCCGCAGCCGACGCTCAACCCGCACGACCCGCTCAACTGGTCCCCAAAATGGAAGGGTACGCGCGCGCCGTGCCTGCCTGCCCTCGCTGACGCCGACCCCAGCCCTCGTGACGGCGTCCCAAGCCGTCTTCACCTTCGTCGCCGTGTCCACGTGCCTCTCGCTCGCGCCGATGAACGGCATCCTCGCCAAGCTGTGGGCCAAGTCGCCGACCGAAATCGGCATGCTCACCGGCGCGCTGGTCATGGCGCTGGCGTTTGCGAATCTCGTCGTCGTGCCGTGCTCCAACATCTTCGGGCGGCGCATCACGACGATCGTGACCACCGCCATCTCGGCCCTCCTGTCCATCTGGGAGGCCAAGGCAACGTCGTACAAGTCCTTCCTGGCGTCCCGGATCCTCACGGGCGTCGCGGTCGCCGGGTGCCAGACGACCATGGTGCAGGTCATCGCTGATGTGTACTTTATCCACCAGCGCGGGCGCCTAATGGGGCTATACTTGTGCGTCAGGGTGGCAGAAAGATCTCTGCTTCCCGGTGGCGCTCGTGGCGCGCTCGTGGCGCAGCTGACTCCCCACAGCACCGTCTTCTTCCTCGGCCTCTTCATCGGCCCCATCATTAGCGGCAACATGGCGTCGGCGTACGGCTGGCGCTCGTTCTTCTGGCTCACGCTCGGCCTGCTGGCGTTCGCGCTGGTGGCTGTGGTGCTCGGCGAGCCCGAGACGCGGTGGCGGCGCGGCGCCGCGGCGGGGGCACAGCACACGCCGGAGGACGAAACCGAGCCCGCGTCGCTGGACAAGGAGGCGGAAGCCAACATCCCGCCTAGCTCCCCCGACGTCGAGGGCGGCGTCCGCTCCCTCGTGGGTAGGGGATACCCCTCCCGGCAACAGTGGAAGCTGTGGCAGGGCCTCGACGCCGACTGGCGCCAGACGCTGTGGTCCGACCTCGTGTCCCCGCTCCCCAAGTTCGTCAACCCCATCCTCATCTGGGTGGGGATCACGCTCGCCGGCGTGCCGGCGTGCCTGCTGTTCTGGAACCTGACAGAGGAGGCGATGCTCGCTGGCCCGCCGTACCACTTCAGCCCGAGCGCGATGGGCTACTGCAACTTTGCGTTTGTTGTTGGCGGGCTGTTCGGCCTCGCGACCGCCGGCCCGCTGACAGACTACGTGAGCTCACGCATGACCGAGCGCAACGGCGGCATCCGCGAGGCCGAGTTCCGCCTGCCCGCCCTCATCCCGTTCGTGGCGTTCATGACCGTCTCGTACGCCGTCGGCGCGGTCGGCTTCCACAAGCACTGGGACTGGCCCGTCATGGTTGTTGTGGGGTACGGCTTCACCGGCGTGACGGTCACCACGATTCCCGCAATCGTCATTGCATACGCGGTCGACTGCTACACGCCCGTCGCGGGCGACATCATGATCGTCGCGTCGGTATGGAAGGACGTGTACGGGGTGGGTTGAGCTCTACCGCGCTAGCTAGCTGACGCCGCGCCAGTTCGCAATGTCGTACTGGGTCTTCCCGCTCATCGCACGCAGGGGCATCCTCACAGCCGCCATGACTCAGTTCGCAGTCGCCGCGTTCCCCATGGTGCTCGCGGTCCCGCTCTACTTTTACGGCAAGCGCCTTCGGCGCGCGACTCGCCGGTCGGCTTGGCACAAGCCCAAGTGAATGAAATGATGTGATAGTGATGCATGCTGTATTGAGTCCGGGGTGGGCGGCGGCGCAGCCGTGCACTAGTGGCACCGGCAGGCGCACGGGTGATGGACAAGGTGACGACGACAAGACGACGACACGACGACCAGCAGCCCCCAGCCGCGGCTGGGTGTGAGTGATCCCGGGGACGACAGACGCACGCTAAGTCTCCCTCTCCACCGCCGGGGCGGCAGAGTCCCGCGGGGGGCCAGAGCACGGGCGGTGACTTCCCCCGCGCGCTCAAGCAGCCCCAGCTCCAAGCCATCCGAGACGTCGCGGACGGTCGTCTCGGCTCACCTCAGCCGCGGCACTCACGACGCGGCGACCACCACTCAGGTACCCTGGTGGTGGTATGGTGTACCGTACCCCGCCCGCGCATGACGCCGCCACCTCCCCAGCCTAGGCATGTACCCAGCACGCACCGAAAACTTGACCCGCAGCAGCCGCGGCTGCAATCGGCCAGGCCACGCCAGGTGGCGCATACAATCCGCGCAGCGTACAATCCTCGGAGTCAGCCGGCGCGCGGCGGGTGTCCTCGGCCTCCGTCGCCCCGCAGGCTCGCAGGTGGTGGGTCGGCGCATCCGTTTTCTTTTTCAGTCAGCGGGGCGCGCGCGCGCGCAAAGCGCGCGCCGTGCGAGGCACGCAGACCGACGGACGCAGACGTCGTCGTCACTGGCAACTAGCATCCGATCTACCGCCGCCCGACCCGACCGACCTATGCCCTCGCCTCGCCGCAGCAGCCTCTTTCTCGGCCGCTGCCCCCTGCAAACCCTGGAGCACATGTCCAGGGTTGTTGCGGCAGTTGCCGCTGACGGCCAATCATACGCCGGCACTGACGTCAGGAGAGCGCAAGATTCCTTCGACCACCTCCGACATCTTTTCGCCTGCGTCCTGAACTGTGCTGCTGGCGCTGCTGGCGCTGCTGCTGCTGAGGGGATTGTTGTCGGACGGACGTCGTCTCGTCGTAGCACGACCGGTAGCTGCCTAACACCCCCTCTCCTCCGTGCATCCGAGTGGTGGGCACGGCCGGCGCCGGCGCTGCGGCGGCTGCTGATGCCCTCGTCACTCCTGCTCGCTAGGGAGCCAACTCCTGCTGTCGAGGCTTAATAATAGTAGCATGCAGCAAGAATCACGACCGCGCACACCTCCCACCCTCAAACTTTCCCTGTCACCTGTCTCCTACTACAGATTTGCGGCCTCCTCTGCGGAGTACAACACACCTATCAACCGCCTGCAGCCGACGCTTCGCACTCCCCAGCCGGCTGCTCTCTCGCACTTTTAACCCCAGCCCCCTCCAGCACTTCCCCACCACCACCCACACACAATGGCAGAAGCTACCTCCAGCAAGAAGGCACTCACGCTCTGTCTGTTCCAGTCGCTCGCGGGCGTCATCTTCGGATGGGGCAACTCGTCCGGCTCGGGCCTGGTGAGTGTGGCGTGGCGGTGGCGTGGGAGCCAGCGCTGACACCAACAGTTCAACATGCAGGCGTACAAGGACCGCTTTGGCACGTGCGCCGACGGCGTGTGCGCCCTCAGCACGATCCGCCAGTCGTCCTTCACCGGCCTGCTGTCGCTCGGCGCGCTCTTCGGCGCCGTGTCTGCCGGCGCTATCTCTGAGCGCGTGAGTAGCCAGCGCCTGCTGCCTGCCACGCCACCACCACTGACCCACCCACCAGATCGGCCTCCGTGTCACCTGCATCATCTTCATCCTCCTGCACATGATCGGCTCGGCGATCGAGACCTCCGCCATCAACATCAAGCAGGTGTACTGCGCGCGCGTGCTCCTCGGCCTCGGCATCGGCGCCACGTCCGGCCTCGTGCCCGTGTACCAGGCAGAGGCCGCCCCGCCCCGCTGGCGCGGCCTCATCACCGGCTCGTACCAGGTCTGCGTGACCATGGGCATCTGGGGCGTAGCCATGTGCTCGTGGGGCATGAGCCACTACACCGGTAACGTGTCATGGGAGCTCACGGTCGGCCTCGCGATGGTGTACGACCTTGGCCTCCTCATCGGTTTCACTCTCCTGCCCGAGTCCCCCCGCTTCCTCGCCAAGAAGGGGCGCTGGGACCAGTGCCGCAAGAACCTCGCAAGCTTCCGCTCCCTCCCCATTGACCACCCCGCCATCGAGGACGAGATGCAGGTCATCCGCCGCAAGACGGCCGAGGACCTCGAGCGCGGCAACGTGTCCTGGGCCGAGTGCTTCTCCACCCAGGACCGCATCCTCTGGCGCGTCATGATCGGCGTCTTCGTCCAGGTCGGCCAGCAGATCACCGGTATCAACTTCTTCTTCTCGTACGGCCAGCAGTTTGCCAACGCCGCCGGCATCGAGAACCCGTACATCTTCCAGATCATCCTCGCGTCCGTCAACGTGGCGTTCGGTGGCCTCGGCATGTACTCAGTCGAGAAGGCTGGTCGCCGCCCTGTGCTTCTCATCGGAGGCATCTGCATGTTCGCCGGCCAGATTATTGTTGGCTCCGTGTCCAAGGCGCACCCCCACTCCAAGGAGGCCGGTGACGCCCTCATCGCATTCACCTGTGTCTTCATCGCTGCGTTCGCCTCCTCCTGGGGTCCCATCGCCTGGGTCGTCTGCGGTGAGACGTTCCCCATCCGTCTTGCCAACCGCTGTGTCACCATGGGCACCGGTGCCAACTGGCTCATGTCGCTCGTCATCGCGTTTGCCGCGCCCCAGATCCAGAACAAGATTGGTACCGGCATCTGCTTCGTCTGGGCCGGCTGCCTCGCCCTCGACGTCCTCTTCTGCTTCTTCTGTATCCCCGAGACCAAGGGCCTTTCGATCGAAGAAATCGACGCTCTCTACATCTCCAGGACGCCTGCCTTCCTCTCGAGCAAGTTTGTCGCCAGGCAGCAGGCCGAGCAGCTCCACATCGAGGAGAAGCCCACCACAAAGCAGCGCGAGGAGCCCCAGTCCTCCAACGCCTCGGTGCACACCGTCATTGGCGAGGGCGCCCCGGCCGCCAAGAAGGAGCAGCGCCGATCTCTGGAGGTGTAAGCATCATTAATATGTACCACAACGTCCATATCCCCACGATACCCACCAATGCATAGCACACATGACCGAGCTTACTGTTGGGGCTGGGGCTCCCGCACCAAGAACCTGAACGTGTAGCTGCCCCACTTGCCGTCGTGTTTCTTGCGCGCGTACTCGTCCAAGTCGACAGTCACAGAGTTGACAACCTTGAACCCGTGCTTCTCGAACGCGCGGACCCCGCCGGCGTGGTCGCTCAGGTGGACCCACGAGCGCGCGTCGTACCTGTCCGCCTGGGCCGCCGCCCAGCCGATCATCGCCGAGCCGGCCCCACGGGACTGGATGGACGGGTCGACCGAGATACCGGTGCAGAAGAAGCTCTGGCGCGCATTGGCACGCTCTGCCAGCCCGTTCATGTGCCCCGAGGTGATGTTGCGCATCTGCTCCAGCGGCGGGTCGGACTCGCGCACCGGGTGGTCCGGGTGCGACACTGGCGCGTCGAGCGGGGGCACAGACGGGTCGGGGTCGCGCGGCTGGGGTCAGCGCAGCCCCACACGGCACAACATACCTTGCTCAGCCGCCAGTTCGAGTACCCCACCATCTTGCCGTCCGCGTCGACAGCCTTGATCATCTGCACGGCGGGATCGGACAGCAGGTACTCGAGGTACGAGGCTGGCTCGAGCTCTGACCCGAGGTCTGTCACGCCCTTCTCGTGCATCTTCATGCGTGTGTGCGTGTCGTGCTCGAAGGCCGCCTGGCCGATCTCGCTCAAGCGAGGAAGGTCGGCCCGCGTGAGCTTCTCGATGGTGTATGGTGTGGGGGTGGTCATTGCGGGGGATGTCTGGGGATTACAACGCTGCGTAGCGTAGCGTACGCTGCAACATCTTTATACGTCCCCTCGGTACCGGGCCGTTGGTGCGCGATGAGTCGAGTGTGGTTGCCCATCGTTCATTGCCCGCTGCACCACGCGGTGTAATCTCGGGGTGGAGGTGATACGTAAGGGCAGCCAGCTCCACTCGGCGGCGTCGGTGCGAGCTGCGCATGTCTCGGTGGGTGCCTCCCGAGGAACCACTATACTGCATGAGCGGACCTGGCTAGAGAATGCGCAGCTGGAACAACGCGTCGTGGACTGTCATGGTGAGTGAACGCGTCGCGTCGTGCCGGTGGGCTTCGAGCTTTGGCCGTCAGCACGTCGCTCCAGACACTTGGCTGGTCTCGTTCATCCTGGTTTGCGAACCATTCCGCACGCCGTCGACACCGAGCTCTCGGCCATCCTGGGCCTGGCTAGATACCTGCCGTGTGCATCTATGGCAGAGAGATGGACATGGACCATGAGGCCGGCCAGACATGGAAGACGAGCAAGGCGAGAATGGCAGAATGGATGAATCACTTACAAAGAGGTTGTTTGTATGGGCCATTTATTTGAGCCGCCCCCATAGCCCCCTTGCCCGATTAGATTACCTCAACCATTGTCGACTTGGCGCGCCCAGACCACGCGACGCGTGACATTCTCCCCGCCTGGCGCCCCCCCAGAGGCCACCCGCGGGCTACAGCCATATAAGACAGCACCACCCACCACGACCACCTTCCTTTGCCCCATCCCCTCATCCCCGCCATGTCCACCCTCCCCAAGTCTTGGATCACGGCCGGCAGCCGCGGCCTCTGGCAGATCAAAGGATGGACAACGTACTCGTCTATTCCTTACGACGTCCTGCCCCCCGTCAACGCAGAGGAGGACTTTGCCTTCCTCCGCACACTGAGGCCCGAGGAGCCTGTGTCTGCTGCTAATGGAGCCAACGGCGCCAACGGCCACGCCAACGGAGCCAACGGAGCCAACGGCACCAACGGCACAAGCGACACCAACGGCACCACCGACGCTGACGGCACCCAGACCGACGGCCACGAGACCGACTCCTCTGAGGAGTACGAGGACGAGGACATTGACGAGATGCACTTCGAGGACGAGAAAAACATCGACGCGCTCCTCGAAAAGCACATCGCTAGCGCTGCCGCCCTTGGCCTCGAGATCCCCGCGTCGTTCATCGACTTCTTCACAAACTTCCGCAAGCTCGGCAAGCTCATCCCCACCCCGACTGCGTGCTACTACAGCCTCGGCTCACGCCTGATCAAGGTCAAGGGCGCGCCGCGTGGTACCCGGGCGCTCCGCTTCCTCAACGACCAGCAGAGCTGCGTGTTCTGGCTGCTTGTGATGGAGCCCGGCAAGCCGACGGCGGTGATCTCGGGCTACCCCATCTGGAAAGACGACGACGACGAGGACGAGGACGAGAATGAGGACGACGGCGAGGATGCCAAGGTGGAGGCTGCTGAGCCTGCCGCCGAGGACAAGGCAGCTGAAGACGACGACGAGAGTGACGACGAAGTCGTCGACGACCCGAACGACTGGGACAGCAGCTACCAACTCGCTGAGCCGTCAATCTGCGCCTCCTCCTTCCCCGAGTTCATCAAGCGCCTTTTCCTCGAAAACACACTCTGGTTCTCGATGGGCGGGTGGAGCGACGACAATGCGCCGCCCGACGCCCTCAAGGCCGAGCTCGGAGCGTACCGTGACGCGGCCGCAAAGGCTGTGGAGGAGGGCAAGGTTCCTGCTGCGTTAGGTGACGGCCGGTAATCCCGGTGTGGTTCTTTCTTCTTGGTTACTGTGTTTACTTTTGGGGAGTTATTGTATATATCCTGTGCTTGTGTGCGTCATCGTGCCATTGACGTTGTCGTTGATACTCGCTTGTCGATCATGTTGCGTGTGCGATCGACTGCTGCTGCCATCGGGTGTTGCGGATCTGATTGTTCGGTCTGACGTCGGTTTGGCGGACCGGACCCGATACTGATTCCCGTCCGAGCCCTTTTCTCACCAGAGTGCACCGCCCTCTGCACAAGTCTAAACAACGACGAGTAAGCGCGGTGCATCTGGCACGCGCAGAGCCAGCTGCAGCGCGCCCCCTATGCACCGGCTCAAAATCCCCCGGGACTGTCGTTGCATGTGACGATGCGGCCGGGTTTCCCGTGAATGGCCCAACCGAGCACAGCATGTGCTGCGAATCCTCTTTCGCCCAGCCAAACCGCTTCGGTCACGGCCCGAACGGTGGTGCTCCACTCGACCGAACATCGATCCGCCAACAAGCATATCACGGCCGTCTGTTTCTTCTCATGCAGTCACCCCACACTGAGAGATAACACCGACGCGATGGCCAGTCCGCCGTACAGAGACGCCAGCTCCGCGGAGCACCACAACACCACGAGCAACAGCTACCCCTTCCCGCCCGGCGCGGGCGCAAGCACCGCAAGCACCGCAAGCACCACCCCCGCGTCCCCCGCGCCGTCAACGGCCTCGCGGCACACCCTCGCGCCGACAATCAGCTCGCAGCGCACCAGCCGCATCATCTACGACCGGGATGCCCCGCTCCCCGCCCTCCCGGGCCAGAGCGTGCCCACGCCGCCCGCGCCCTCCGCGCCGCCGACCTACTCGCGCGTAGACGAGGTCCGCTCCGGCCTCGTGCGCCGCGAGTCGGCGCTCGAGAAAGCCCGCCGACGGCTCAGCCAGATGAGCGTCGCGAGCCAGGCGGCGCCAAGCACCCCCGAGCCGCAGCAGGCCCAGCTCACCCGCTCCAACTCGGCCCTCAGCGTGCACAAGAACCTGCCGTCGCCCCCGCCCGCGCCTTCGCTTCCTCCGGGCGCAGCGCCTGCCTCCCATCAAGTTCTGGGCCAGCAGGCATGGACGCAGCAGCCGAACGGCCTGTCACGTCAGCCGTCGACTCCGACATACTCCCACGACCCATTTCGCCAGCCGTCGACTCCTACTCACCCCAACGGCCCTTCGCGCCAACCGTCGACTCCGAGTAACCCCCACAGCCCGCTGCGCCAACCGCCGACCCCGACGTATCCCAGCGGCCCATCGCGGCAGCCGTCGACACCGCGAATCGTGACCACCCACCCCGATATGATGCACCGCGACTCGACCACCTCGTCGTTGTCGGCCCCTCCCCTGCGCGCCCGCGACTCACAGGGCAACCTTGAGCCGGGCGGGCCAAGCGACTACGCCGCCCACGAGCCGCTGTCTCGAACCAACAGCGCCGGCGAGTCGAGTGAGTCTACTTCCCCACGCCTCGCTAACCGCAGATGCGCTCGGTGTGGAGCTGCTCGCTCGCTCACCCGTGCTGGATTCCCGTGCCGCTGGACGCGAGGACGGCCTCGTCGACGTGTGGTTCAACGTCAAGGGCGAGATGCCGGCACTGCCGAACATC
This sequence comes from Vanrija sp. TS_01, assembly GCA_026725045.1. NCBI lineage: Eukaryota > Fungi > Basidiomycota > Tremellomycetes > Trichosporonales > Trichosporonaceae > Vanrija > Vanrija sp. TS_01. Next base: position 272,921 of record JAPKIE010000003.1, read on the forward strand.
AAGGACTTTGAGGACTCGGCCTTCGACAAGCGCGACCACAAAGCATCGCCGTGGTACCAACAGGATACGGAAGAGCACACGGTGGAGGCAAGGGGATCGGCGCCCGCATACGAACGGGGTGAGGTAGGCATTGCGTACGATGAGAAGCGTGCCAAGTCCCAACGGGCGCACACCGCCGAGCCCGAGGACGAGTGGGAGGACACCGACTCGAACGTGTCCGAGCCGGTGGAGGACTACCCAGGGCCCGGCCACCTGCTGAACGGCGAGTGCCCGCCCATGTCGATCGTCATCTTCGTCGTCGGCTCGCGCGGCGACGTGCAGCCGTACCTCGCGCTCGCGCTGCGGCTGATCGAGGCGCGCGGACACCGCGTCCGCATTGCGACCCACCCGCCGTTCAAGGCGTTCGTCGAGGACGCCAACGAGCGCCTCGAGGGCAAGTTTGACGAGGACGGCCAGTCGCTCGTCGGGCGACTCGAGTTCTTCGACGTCGGCGGCGACCCAAAGGAGCTGATGGCGTACATGGTCAAGAGTGAGCGCGTTGGCGGCATTGTACGCAGCTGACGCCCCAGACCCCGGCCTCATGCCCGGTTTCGAGTCTATCAAGTCTGGCGAGATCGGCTCCAAGCGCAAGATGACGCGCACGATGCTCGAGGGCTTCTACCACTCGTGCTATGAGCCACACTTCTCTGGACGGCCGTTCGCCGCCGACGCGATCATCAGCAACCCGCCGTCGTTTGCGCATGTGCACGTTGCCGAGGCCCTCGGTCTGCCTCTCATCATGTCGTTCAGTGGGTCTCGCGGGGGGTATGCAGTCGAGCTCCACTGACGTTCTCAGCCATGCCGTGGTCGCCTAATCGTGACTTTTCACACGTGAGTGTGCCAATGCCTGCGAAAGCTAACTCCCCAGCCCCTCGTCAACGTCCAGACGTCGAACGCTGAGCCCGGCATGACAAATTTCTTGAGTTATGCCATGGCCGACACACTGTAGGTGTCCTCCGCTCTTGTAGCCGCTCACCTTCCAGCATGTGGCAAGGCCTCGGCGACATCATCAACGAGTTCCGCGTGGACACGCTCGACCTCCCGCCGCTCACCGTGTTGACTGGCCCGCTGGCGACGCACCGCATGCGCGTGCCCTTCATCTACGGATACAGCACCTGGCTGCTGCCGAAGCCTGACGACTGGCGGGACTCGATCGGTGCGTTGTGTAGGGGGCGTGGCTGACCGCAGACGTTGTCGGGTTCTTTTCGCTGCCTTCCGGAGAAGTCAAGTACGACCCCGACCCGGCTCTCATGAAGTTCCTCAAGGCTGGCCCGCCGCCAATGTACATTGGCTTTGGATCCATTGTGGTCAAGGACCCAATGAAGCTGACCTGTAGGTGGTCTGGAATTTGCCCTTGCTCACCTTACAGTGACCATCATCGACGCTGTGAAACAGACGGGCGTCCGCGCCTGTATCAGTGCCGGCTGGTCCGACCTTGGCGGCGTCGACGTTCCTGATAGCATCTTCATCATCAAGGGTGAGTTATGCTGTGCCTGGTGCCATAGCTCACCCCACAGGCGATCTCCCCCACGACTGGCTGTTTGCAGACGGCAAGATCTCCGCTGTCTGCCACCACGGTGGTGCAGGCACGACGACGGCAGGTCTCCGCTGTGGCCTGCCAACGATCATCGTGCCGTTCTTCGGCGACCAGAAGTGGGTATGACCTCGATTTTTTCTCTCTAACCCACCAGGTTCTGGGGAGATGCCGTCGCAAGCGCCGGCGCCGGGCCGCCCCCGATCCCCCACAAGAAGTTGACAAGTGAGAACCTCGCGTCTGCGATCGAGTTTGCGCATTCCAAGTCGGCAAAGCGTGCCGCACAGCGCATCGGCCGCAAGATCTGCGCCGAGGACGGCACGCTCAAGGGCGTGGACAGCGTCCACCGCTACCTGCCGCTGAACGCGATGCGGTGCGACGTCGACCCGACCAAGGTCGCGTCCTGGTGGAGCCGGAAACACAGGCTGCGGCTGTCACACGAGGCGGCGGGTGTGCTGGTCGCCGGCGGCGCCCTTCAGTGGAGCAACCTTGCCCCCAATCGTGGGTTTCCCGCGACGCGACGCAGTGCTAATCGATGCAGGGCCGAGGGAGTACCTCACTTCTCGATCGTACGCGGACCCTGTCACGGCGACAACGCAGGCATTGTTCAACGTCCTCACCACGACGCTCACGGCGTCGTCACAGATGTTCTACGATCCTGTGAGCTGCTTCTTGTGTCGCCACACCAGCCCAGCTGACCATGGCAGAAAAAGGGTGCTCGTTCGTTTGGTGTCGGACTGCCGAAGGGTACGTCTGGAGCAAGGACCCAGCTTACATCCAGCCATGGCCCATGTCGCGCCGGCGCTCTACCATGGAAGTGACAACGTTCCTCGCCTTATCAACTCGCGTGTGCGCGAGCGGGGCCACATTGATTCTTTCGGTACCGGTGTGCGCGAGGGCTTCAAGGACCTCGGCTACGGCGGCCTGGATGCGATCACTGGGCTCTGGACTGACCCCTACGACGGGTGGAGAACAGGAGTGGGTACGGGGCGCTGGGTTGGGCTGACATGCAGGGATATCTGGGTCTCGCCGGCGGCATGGGCAAGGCCTGTGAGTTGATCGCTTCCGAGAAGTGTACCCAACTGACGCCCAGTCCTCAACATCTGGGCCCGCCCTTCGACCGGCGTCATGGGCCTTGTGGTCAACACATACAAGGGCGCCGACAAACACATCCGCGCCAACATGGACGTCAATGTACCTGACCGTATCCAGCGCACTGCGCGTATCGCAATCTCGGAGAAGGCTGCGGAGCCGCTCACGCCTGAGGCCCGGGCGCGCATCCTGGAGTCTTTCAACGGGTTGACGTCCATGGTGCTGGTCAACCAACGGCGCAAGGCCTTTGATCGCCACCAGCGGGAAAATGAGGCGAAGGCGCTAAGCGACGCCGACCAGGTGATCCTCAAGAAGTGGCGCGAGGGCGCGTGGTACATGCGTCTGCTGCCCCCAGAGCGCGGCACGCGGTCTCTGACCGCCAACGCGAACTCGGCAGTGTCGCGCGCGAATAAGACACGCGAGGCGGCGCAAAAGCAGACGATTGTCGCGGCCGCAGCGCACACCAAGGCGTCGCAGGCGACGCTGAAGGCGCACAAGGCGACTGCGAAGGCGGGCAAGAAGACGGCCAACGCGAACGGGTACTTTTCGCGCCGGAGCGCGCGCAACGCGACCAAGAAGGCGAACAAGGAGCTCGCAAAGGCAGCCAAAGAAGGCGACAAGGCCAACGCGGCGACGGAGCGCGCGACGCGCGCGACCGACCTCGCGACCGAGGCGAGCAACAAGGCGCAGGAGGCGACGGCAATGGTCGCCGCGACGAAGAAGCAGCCCGCGCTGCCGAAGAAGGACCGCAAGGAGATCATCCAGCTGGCGAAAGCGGAGACGAAGAGGAAGTTTACCCGCCCGCGCGAGGACGACGAGTGAGGGGCGGTTGAGGGGGGCGGTCGACGAGGGATGTGATATAGAGAAGCGTAGATGGCATGTACTGCAGCAGACGACAAAACGATGACTGTTGGCGGGTTAGAACCGCCGATTTCACACGTGTAGCGTCTTGCCGAGGTGCAAGGCTTGTAAAGCGTGCAGCATCACCACTTGCTCAGACAGTCGCCACCAAGGTCGGCGCGGCGGTGCGTGTGCCCGCCGACACCCAGGCCGCACACACCCCGGCGATCGTTGCCCTGGCACACACACACACACACACACACACAGAGACAAAGAACAAGCCCCCCACACTCCCGTCATCAAGGAAGATATGCATCATGAGGGACGTTATCGCGCCATCCGCGGACAGCGTACACGAGCAGGTCATTATAACGTACACTACACCACCGCCCCGCTCACACCCGCGCCGCGTCCCACCTTCTAGCCGCGCGCGTGCCCTCGCCGTCCCCGCCGCCCGCCGACGCAGAACGCACAAACACGCGCCCGACCGCATCCTCCAGCCCATCAAGCGTCCGCAGCGCGGCCGCGCGCACACACAGCGCCCGTAAGCGCTGGAACCATTGCCCGCCCACTTCATCCGACAACGCGTCCAAATCGCCGCCCGAGCACAGCGCGAGCACGGACACGAGCTTGGCGCCCCAGTAGGTCGCCGTCATGCGCACCTGCTCGGGGATATAACAGTCGTGCCGGCGCATCAAAAGCGCGTCGTACACGCGCACAATGTTGACCGCGGCGCTGATCTTGGTCCCGCGGTTCGGGAGCGCGCGCGTCCGGTCCACCATCTCGTCCAGCAGGCGCTCGACGACCCGCGCGACGTCGTACGCGTGGTTCACTTGCTGTCGCGGTGGGCGGCGGGCGTACTTGTCCCCCAGGTGGAAGATCGCCGAGGCTGCGTGTCTGCGGTGTATGTCAGCTGCGTGCTCGGTGGGCCACGGCCGGCACAGACGCACTGGTCGAAGTTTATCGGGCGCCGTTGTTCCAGCTCGGCGCGCGCCTGCGCTTCGGCGTGCGCTTCGGCGCGCTGTCTTGCCGCTGCCGCCTCGATGCGCTGTGGCACCCCTGGAAGCTCGCTCGCCTCGAGGAGGAGCGCGCGCAGCGTGCCCGCGTCCAGCGCGTCCAGCGCGGCGGCGAGCGCGCGCCTGTCGCCCATGGCGGGCTGGTGGCCCAGCCCGCTGTCGGTGTCGGTATCGGCGTGTTTCTCGCTGTGTGCCTCTGCTGGTGGGTGTGCCGTCGTCGACATGGTGGCGGAAAGTGATGAAGAAAGACGAGTGCTCGCCAAGATATATGAAGGCACGCACCAGTGATGTCAGGTGGAGCCGTGGCGTGTGCGTGCGTGCCTCCGGGGAGAAAATGGATGGTTGTTGGCCGCACTCGCTCCACTCGGCGGTGAGTCACTGCGTTTGTCGGGTCTTGTGGGGGAACGCGCGTTGATTGATCGCCGCTCTGATCCGCAGCCTGCATGCGAGTCGGTGGGCGGCGTGGTGTGAACCCGCCGACAACGACGACGACCCGACAACACGGCGACGCGGTCACCGGCCATGCCGAGCAGCCACTCCGCCACAAACTACGTCATAGCCCACTGTCGTCGCTTGGTCGCATCACCTGCCCACATCCATCCTCTTTGCTGTACCTCGACATGGTACGCCCACCCCCCCCAACACCCTTTTGCAAGCAATACATTGACATGTCGTCTATATTCGGCGGAGAGAGACTGTGTACGGGCGGGCTGAGCGATCGAGACAGGAGACGGAGAGCAGAGGGGGCGTGGAAGGTGGAAGCGACAGCGGGCTGCGGCGCGCTCGCCGCCTACACCAAGCCGTCGTAGAGGGACAGCGCCTGTGGGTGTCAGCGAGGTGGTCTGGTGGTCTGGCAACACCTGGGCTGTGCCGCAGCGCCTCGCCTGCGGCTCGGCGGCCTCGGCACCCCTCACCTGCACAATCGTCGGGTCGTGCTTCGACCCCTCCTTGAACTCGTCGTACGTGAGCTGGTGGTCCTTGTTGAGGTCCATCGCCGCGAAGATCTTGTCGACGCGCTTCTCGGGCGTGTCCTCGTCCTCGGGCAGGCGCACCATCTGCCCAGTCATCTTGTAGATTGATCTAACAATCTGGAGCATCTCATCGTACGTGATGTACCCGTCGCCGTTGATGTCGTACAGCTGGAACGCCCCTGGGTGTTGGCATGGACAACACACCTACACTTACACTTGAGCTTCTCGTCGAGGCGGCCGCGCGAGGTGACAGACAGCGCGACGATGAACTCCTGCAAGTGTGAGCCGAGGACGCGCAGATCCCACCCACCTTGAACTCGATCGTTCCGCTCTTATCTTCGTCGAATACCTGAACGCGGATTAGCATTCGCCGGTGTCGTCTGCCACACCAGCCACCACCCACATTAAACACATATTCTGCAAACTGGCTCGGGTCGCCAAAGGGGAAGAACTGGCGGTAGATCTTCTTGAACTCTGGGTGGGGTCAGTGAGATTCGGTGCGCGCTGGGCATGCGTGCTGCAGACGCCTGGCCCGTGCAGTGCGTGCAGCGCGCGTGGGTTCAAGCCAACCCCAACGCACCTTCCTTGTTGAGCTGGCCCGACGGGCAGTCCTTGAGGAAGCCCTTGTACTGTGGTGTGTGAGCGGCGGCGCGTTTGCCGAGGCGTGCAACGTACCCATTGCTGCAGCTCCTACATGCCGTGTCAGCTTGTGTGCCGCGGACAGCTTGCTCGCGCGAGACCCCGCCCAGCTCGGAGCTCTCGTCGGCGGCGAGAACTCCCGTCGGCGGCGCTACCTCTCACCCACCTTCTTGTCAACTGGCGCGCGTCAGCAAGCTCGCTTACAGCACCCAGCCACTCACAGTACGTGTTCTTCTGCAGATCGGCGAGCTCGTCGGCGCTCAGCTTGGACTGGTTCTTTCCCATCGTACGGGGTGGGCTGGGGTGGGTGTGAGTGTGTGGGCAGAAGGCAGGGGGAAGGCGGGCGGGCGGCAAGGAAGGCAGAAAGGGGGTAGGGAAGGCGGCAGCGGCGGCGTAATGCAGCCAGCCGCTGTGTTTGTTTTTGCTGGGGCGGGTGGGGGAGGCGGGGGCGAGGAAGGTGGTGTCGGCGGTGTCGGCGGCGTTGAGTAGCAGCTGGGCAAAAGATTGCTAGCTGGCACGCGCTTCTCGATGGATGGCAGCCAGGGCGGTGCATGCGGCGACCTGGTCGCGATAACATGTCTGGGCCGCAGCAGGAACGCGTGGGTTGGGGGAGTTGGAGTGGTGGTGGGCGGCGGGGCGGCGGGGGGCGAGCTGATTGTCGCGAGCTGAGGTCGTCGCGCTTACCTTGTCTAGGATGTGCGAGCGAGCGAGCGAGTGAGAGAGAGTGTGTGTGAGTGAGAGAGAAACGAGGTGGATGCTGGCAATGTTGTTTTGGGGCGAAGGCAGGCGTGTCTGACCAAATGTCTGAGAGGTTGTGGCCGTCGTCGTCGTCGCCGGCAATGTGCCCCGCGTGTGCAGTGCGCGCAGTGCGCCCACCTACAGTGACGTCGAAACGCTGGAAACGGGCGGGGCCGCCGACATGCGATCTAGCGGGAGCAAATCTGCCCATTAGTAGCGGCTTGGCGCGCTGGCTGCCATCTGCTGCGCGGTTTAATTCGCGCACAGACGACCGCTGCTGCACCCAACCACGCACGGCGGCCGGCGGCTCGATCGTCGTTGCACCGCCTCGTTCCAACCCGTCCACCACGCGGCCGCATCTCTTGGCGTACACGCAACAGTGGCACAGTGGCAACATCATACAACGAGAGCTAGCTATCGACACAACACGTACACTGCTACACTCAGACGCGTGCGCGGCACCGGCACCGCCCCAGCCGCGCAGACAGCTCGGCTCTCTCTTCCGCCCAGCGCTCGCGCTCGCGCCGCGCCTTGACGCGCTCCTTTGCGCGCTGCCGGCCAGCCGCGACACGCTCGCACTCGTAGTACTCGCGCACGCGGTCCGCCTCGCCCTCCATCTGCGCCAGCACGCTGTCGTACTGGTCCCGCTCGCGCTCGTACCGCGCGATGCGGGCAAGCAGGGCCGCGCGCTCGGCTGCCCATGAGGCAGCGGGCTCGTCCTCGTCGGGGGTAGGCGGCGCCACGCTCCCGCGCCAGCTGGACACGCGCGACGCCGCGCGCCGCTCGCCGTCGGCGTCGGGCCCCGCGTCGCGCGGCCGCCGCGGCGCAGACAGCGTCAGCTGCTCCGTGTTGTCGAGCGCCTCGGCGAGTGTAAACTCTGGCGCGGGGAGGAGGTCGAGCGGCACGGGGGGTGCGTCGCCGCCGCCGCAGCTGTAGTCTGCCGTACGTCAGTGGCGGCAAGGCAAGGTCAAGCTCACACTCGACGCTGGGGGAGCTCGCGCGGTCGTTGAAAGGCGACGGCGCGGCAATGGGCGGCGCGCCGCCCCACGCCTTGGGGGTGTGCTTGCGCGGTGTTGTGCAGGGGAGGGAGCGGGGGAGCGTGCGCGGGGTGGTGTCGGCCTTGGTGTTGGTGTTCTCAGTGCCGACAGCGACGCCCGCGGTAGCTTTGGCATACGGTGTCGTCTTGGGCCGGAACTTGGACTACAACGTCAGTGACGGCACAGCGGCAGGCAACACCCACCACGACGCGCGGGGTGCGCTGCGCCCCGATGTTGGTCTCGACGGCGCCAAGCGGCGCCGGTGCGGCAGTCCTCACAGCGGGCATGGTGCAGTGGCAATGAAAGAAAGAAAGAAAGAGACAAAGACAAAGACATTGCAAAGACAAAGACAGTCGCGTTGGGTACAAGGCCGTCGTTGTCGAGGACGCCGCCCCGTGCGTGTTTACCACGCTCGGGCCGCACGCTCGGGCGCTCGGGCCAGGCAGGCAGGCGTCGCTGCGCGCTGCGCGCTGCGGGCTCACGCGCGCGTCAGATGACTCGACGCTGCGGGAGCGGTGGCGTCGACGGCGGTGACGGCGGCCGTGGCAGCGTGCAGCAGGTGACAGCGGCGCCGGGAGGCGCCGGGCTGGGCGGGACTACCGCGCGCCGCGGAGCCACCGCCACGGATTGATTTCATCCGCCTGACGATATACATTGTGCTCTCCGCGCTCTCTGCCCCTCTGCAGGCTATGTATATCCGCCGCCCTGCCAATCTCATGACGCCAGCCTGCTGGCGTCACTCGGACACGCGGCCGCGCTTCCTACAGCTGCTGCCGCGCTCCTCGTCTCTTGCGGGACGCACCCCGCCCATCTTCAGCGCCTCCTCGCCGTGTGCACGCATCTCGGCTGGAAAGGCATCAGCGCTCGCGTTCCCGCACGCAGACAGACCCACCGGCAAGGCGGTTGATGGCAGCGAGCCGCGACGCGAGGTCCGCATTCTCGGTCTTGAGCTGCGCGTTGTCGGCCACCAGGCGCGCGTTGTCCGCCGCGAGCGCCGCCTTCTCCGTCGCCACGCGCGCGAGCCGCCGCTCCACCCCGTCCCGCAGGCGCTTGTACGTCGCGAGATGCGCCTTGGCCGCGTCGAGCTGGCGCAGCGCGTCCCCCAGCGCCGTGAGCGCGAACTTGCGGCTGCGGCGCGCGCCAGCGAGCGTGTTGGCGATGCGCGCGTTGTCCGGCGCCGGGTCGCCGAGGAGCGTGAGCGTTGGTGCTGGTGGCGGCGGGGGCGAGGCCGCCGGGTTTGGCGGGGACGCGGGCGTCGGCGACTCGGTGTCCGACGACGGGGTGAGGACTACGCTTGGGCGTGGCGGCATGGGAGGGGAGTACAGTCGAGCGAGACAACTTGACAAGCAGACGCTGAACAAGACAAGTTGAACGAGCCAAAGGACCATCGTGGTTGTTGTTGTCGTCGGCGCTGTTGTTGTCTGGCGTGCACAGGCCTCAGGCCACCGCCACAGTGGCACTCACGTCTGCCACTATCGCCGCGGGTCGAGCAAGCTCCCGCGCAGCACCTCGTCCCACTCGCGCACAGCGCGCACGACACGCGCGACGTCGTCCTCGTCGTCGTCGTCGCCGTCGCCTGCGCCCGCGCTCGCCGCCACAACCGGTGCCCCGCCGCGGGCGAGGCCCGCCTCACGCCGGTACGCGCGCCGGCGGCGGCAGAAGCTGCCGACCGCGATGCGCAGCTCCTCCGCGTCGTGCGCCGCGCGCCGGCGTCGCAAGTCCAAGCCCGCCGCGAACGCGCCGAGGCGGACCCACTCCGCCTCGAGGGCCTCGACCTGGGCTCTGAGCTCGCCGCGCTCGTCACGGCCGCCCAGCAGACTCCCCAGACTGCGCGCGCGGCGGACCCGTCCCCCGCCGCGTCTCTCCCCGCGCTCGAAAGCACGCACGCGCGCCTCGAGGTCCACCTTGCGCGCGTAGAACGCCGCCCGCCGCCGCGCATACCAGTCCCCGTTGCGCGCGACCTCGCGCTCCACCCCCTCCAACGCCGCGTGCGCCGCCTTCAGCGCGGCGTACTGCGCGGCCAGGGTGCCCGCCTCAGCGGCGATGTACGCCGCGTGCTCGGCGCGCGAGAAGGCCTGTGGTGGGCGCGCCGGCGGGCGCGGCGGGGACACCGCGGCGACGGCCGTGCTCGACCCCGCGGTGCCCGTCCCGAACGAGAACGACGTGCGCGCCACCAGGTCCCGCAGCGCTCCGGTGGCGCGGTGCACCGCGCTCGGGACGGACGGGATGTGATGTGTGCGGGGGTGTCGTCCTCCGCGCAGGGGAAGAGAGACGGACGACGCCGACGCCGACGCCGTGTGCTGTGCCAGCCGGCTGGAAGTCGGAGTTGGAGTCGCCGGCGCCAGCGCAACCCCCATCGCCAGCATCATCGTCCCGCTCGAGAGGCGTGCCGACGCCCGCGTCCCGGGCACCCCGGTGCCGATCTGCGCCGTCATCGCCTCCCACTCCGAGTCGAGCGACGGGCGCGGCGCGCTGCTCAGCGTAACGGGCGACGGGAGGTTGAGGTCTGTGTGGGTGTGGGCGTCAGTCAGGCGCCCAGGGGGGGGGGGGGGGGGGGGCAGCGACGTACCGGACAAGGACGCCGACGACGCGAGCGACGGCAGCGAGGTGAGGAACGGCCGTGGCTGGCGACGGTTAGCGGGTCGACACACGCGCCGCGTACCCTCATTCCTGCGGTGCTTGTTCTGCCGTCTTGGGCGGACATGGTGTGGTCGATGCTGATGCCTGCTACTGATAATTTGTGCATATCCCGCTCTGGCGTGTCCGTGCAGCTCGCCACGATCTCACCTCCTCGTCGCAGCTCGCACTCGCACCCGCACCCGCACCGATCCTTTCACTCTACGCCGTTGAGGCATGCATTAATGGTACAAAATGTATGTTGAAGTGCTCTCTGCACACTGCTTGTTGTGACCCGCCACGCCACGGCGCCACACTTTCCAAACCCCCCTCACCAGCTCGCACTCGCTTCGCTCGTGCTCGCGCTTAGAACAAACCCACAATGTCGCCCGACTCATCCAGGTCAATGTCGTAGAAGCCCGGACGCGTAGTCAGGCCCGGCATGGTCGACATGTCGCCGACAAGCGGGTACACGAACGACGCGCCGGCCGACAGGCGCACATTACGAATAGGGAGCGTGAAGCCCTTGGGCACGCCCTTCCTGCTCGGGTCGTCGGACAGCGAGAGCGCAGTCTTGGCCATGCAGATCGGCAGGCCAGAGTAGCCCTGGCGCGTGTAGCGCTCAATCTCCTCCTTTGCGGCCGGCGACAGCTCGATGCCGTCGGCGCCGTACATCTCGCGCGCGATGATGGCAATCTTCTCCTCGAGAGGCAGCTCGAGGTCGTACAGGAAGCGGAACTGCGACTCGTCCTTGCACGCCTCGACAACAGCCTCGGCGAGCTCGACAGCGCCCGCGCCGCCCTTGGCCCAGTGGTTGGCCGGCACGGCGTAGTCGGCACCCGCCTGGAGCGCGTACTTCTGCACAAGCTCCATCTCGGCCGGCGTGTCGTGCACAAACTTGTTGATGGCGACAACGACCTTGAGGCCAAACTTCTTGGCGTTCTCAATGTGCTTGCCGAGGTTGGCGCAGCCCTTCTCGAGCAGCTCGAGGTTCTCCTGCGAGTAGACGGCGTCGAGCGGCTTGCCGGGGGTGACCGAGGGGCCGCCACCGTGCATCTTGAGCGCGCGGATGGTCGCAACAAGCACAACAGCGTTGGGCTTGAGGCCCGAGACACGCGTCTTGATGTTGCAGAACTTCTCCATGCCAATGTCGGCGCCGAAGCCGGCCTCGGTGATGACGTAGCCGTTGCGCTCCTCGTCGTCGCCCTCCTCGATACCGGCAAGCTTGAGCGCAATGCGGTCCGCAATGATCGACGAGTTGCCGTGGGCAATGTTGGCGAAGGGGCCGGCGTGGACAAACACGGGGGTGCCCTCGAGCGTCTGCATGATGGTCGGCTTGATGGCGTCCTTCATGAGCACAGCCATGGCACCGGCACAGCCAATGTCCTCGGCCGTGATGGGGTCGCCGTTCTTGGACGACGCGACGACCATGCGGCCGAGGCGCTCACGGAGGTCCTTGAGGTCGGTAGCAAGAGCAAGCACGGCCATGACCTCGGAGCCGACGGCAATGTCGAACGCCGTCTCACGGGTGAAACCCTTCTCGGTGGGGGCCTGGCCAACAGTAATCTTGCGCAGGTAGCGGTCGTTGGTGTCAATGACACGGTTCCAGGTGATGGTCGACGTGTCAATGTCGAGGCGGGCGAAGCGGGCAGCCTCCTCCTCGGTCAGGTCGGCAGGGTTGGTCTTGTTGATGCCGAGCCTCTCGAGGCGCTTGAGCATGGGCTTGGCAAACGAGCGGACGCCCTTCTTGGCCGGGGTGAGACGCGAGAACAGCGCCTTGTCCGACTGGGTCGACTCGTGGAAGATGCGCGCGTCAATGGCGGCAGCAAGCAGGTTGTTGGCGGCGGTGACCGCGTGGATGTCGCCAGTGAGGTGGAGGTTGAACTCGGTCATGGGGATGACCTGCGAGTAGCCACCGCCGGCAGCGCCACCCTTGACACCAAAGGTAGGGCCCTGCGAGGGCTGACGGACACAGGCAATGGCCGTCTTGTGGAGGTGGGCGCCGAGGGCCTGGGCCAGACCGATGGTCGTCGTCGACTTGCCCTCGCCGAGGGGCGTGGGCGTGATACCAGCGACAACGATGTACTTGCCGTCCTTGCGGTTGGCGAGACGGTCGAGGACCGAGAGCTCAATCTTGGCCTTGTACTTGCCGTAGCTCTCAATCTCGTCGCTCTGAACGCCAATCTCGCGCGCAATGTCGTAGACCGCCTTGGGGGTCTGCGCGACGGCAATCTCAATGTCAGACGGCACGTTCTCGAGGATGTTGAGCGGGAGCGGGGTGAGCTTGCGCGCGCGGTGCTGCTTCCACTGGCGCTCAGCAGCCACGAACGTGTTGTTCATGAGCATGGCGACAGTCATGGGGCCGACACCTCCGGGCACAGGGGTGATATACGATGCGCGGTTCTGCGCAACGGAGAACTCGACGTCACCAACGAGGCGCTGGCCAGACTTCTTGGTCGCGTCGGGGATGTAGTTTGTGCCGACGTCAATGACAATCGCGCCCTCCTTGATCCAGTCGCCCTTGATGAACTCGGGCTGGCCGATGGCGGCGACGACGACGTCGGCGCCCTTGACAATGTTCTCGAGGCCGACAGTGCGCGAGTGACACTGGGTGACCGTCGCGTCGCGCTTGCGGAGCAGCGCGACCACGGGCGTGCCGACAATGTCCGAACGGCCGAGCACGACGACGTTGGCGCCCTTGAGGTTGAAGCCGGTGCTGTCGATGAGCTTGACGATGCCCGCGGGCGTGCAGGGCGTGAAGTGGGGCTCGGACACACGGCTGGAGAGCAGGCCAATGTTCTCGGGGTGGAAGCCGTCGACGTCCTTTGAGACGGCGATCGAGTCGACGACCTGCTTTTCCTCCTGCGTGTTGGCGCCCTCGAGCGGCAGCTGCACCAGGATGCCGGCGACCGACGAGTCGTCGTTGGCCTTGCGCACGAGGTCGAGGATCTGGGCCACGCCCGTGCCCGCCGCCGCGCCGGCCTCGGTGTCGGACGGCACCTGGATGTGGTCGACGGTCATGCCCGACTCCTGGGCCGCCTTGTTCTTCATGCGGATGTAGGTCGACGACGCGGGGTTGGAGCCCAGCTGGAAGATGACGAGCTTGGGCGCCTTGAACGTCGGGTTGGCGGCGTGCAGCGCGCTGATCTTGGTCGCCAGCGACGCGCGGATGTCCCTGGGGTGGGGGTGAGCTGCGTTCCGACGCGGAGTGAAGCACCACGTTGCTCGACTCGTTGGCGAGCCCACGCGCACTCACTTTGCAATGGCCGTGCCATCGATAAGCTTTGCGCTTCCGTTGTAGGTTGCCATGTCGACGTATCTGCCGTAGGGGTGGTTGTTACGACGAGGGGGGAGCGATGGCGAGGTTGAGGGAGTAGGGTTGCCGGCGGCGGTGGTGGGGAGCTGGGGGGGTGGAGGATAGGCCCGAGTACCCGAAGTCGAGAAGGAGCGTGCGGCGGCTGTAACAACAGGAACCCGGCGCGACACGGACGAGACTGCTGCAATGGCCCGGGACGAGGCTCTCAACATGCACGAGGCGGGTGACGACAGCGACGACGACGAGAGCAACAACGAGTGTTGCCGTGATGCGAGTGATGCAAGTTTAGACATGATGCACACCGACGCGCCCGAGAAATGCTGCTGCTGCTGCTGCTGTCGGCTGCTGCGAGTGCTGCCAGAGTGGCGCCTGGTAGTCTGTCGGAGTTGGCGACGAGTGATGCCGATGGATTGGAAAAAAAATATCGACCCATCAATCCAGTTCCTCCTCATATCAACCACATCCTCCTTGCTGTTGGAAAAAAAAATCCTTCTGTATCCCTTGCATCTCTATCGACTCGGCAGTGCGGGGCCTCACAGCACGCACTCGGGCTATCACTCTGAGCATGCAGACTGCTCGTCCAGCGGCCAGCAGGCAAGCAAACGAGCGCCAGACGCGACAGTCCTGCGCCGCCCTGAGGCACACACCTACGCGATTGGACGGCCAAAACGTGCTGCCCGATCGCTCACTGGCTCGCACCGTCTATTCCAACTTTGCCTTGCTGTTGCTGCTGTCGCCGCCGCCCTTGCTCTTCTTGACCCAGCCCCAGCGGCGGATGAGGCGGCCCTGGATAGAGCCGAAGAAGACAGCCATAATGGTCGAGGTCATGATGATGACATTGTAGGGCATCGAAAAGTCGGGGACGGGCACGTCGAGCAGCAGCTTGGGGCCGAAGATTCGGCGACGGGCCGAGCGTCGGAAGTCGCGCGTGCCACTCTGCACGCCGTCCTCGCGCTCCGTGCCCGTGTCGGCCTCGCCTTCAATGTCGTGGAACGTGAGCACGGAGGCAGGGATCTCGCGGCCGCGCTCGGCGTCTGGCCGGTGGTCGGTGTACTTGAGCGTCAGCTTGGTGAACGGGATCGTGATGACCGTGGTGGCGCGTGCTGGTAGCGTAAGGCCGATGTGCAGGGCGGTCGTCGATGGCAGCGGCGGGGTCGAGGGGTTGTACTCGAACGACTGGATGAGGTCGTCTGAAGTGTCAGCTCGGCTGCCCTGTTCCAGCTGCACTCACTGCTCTTTGTTGCGTCGCCCTTGACCGTCACGCTCATCTCGCTCAGCCAGCCCTTGACCCACCACGGCCAGATCTCAGAGTACGTGACCTCACGGTCCACATCGGCGTGGTTCGTGATCTCGACGACGAACGTCGCGTCCGAGGCGTAGCGGTTGGCCGCCACGCGCGAGATGGTCACGAGGGGAGGTTCAAAGTGTTGGGCTGTGGCGTGAGCATCTGTACCACGCGCAACCACTTACGATGAACGAACTCCGCCTCGTCATTGAACCAGAACTTGATGTCGTGCCCCGCCACGCCGTCGACCAGCAGGTCCCAGCTCGCCTCCTCGTGCCTCGTCCCGTCGATCCACTTGCCCTCGACGTCATTCGGGCCTGGCTCGACGCTGAACCCGCCCGACGGCGCAATGACCTTGAGCACGCTGCTCGACGCCAGCGGGAACGGACGGGGCAGCGGCTTTTTGAACAGGCTGTTGATCGAGTGCTGGCGGCTCGCGCCGGGGATAGGCACAAGGTCGACGACGCCCTCCCACCAGCCGCGCCAGGTGCCCTGCTCCGTCTCCGTGGGCATGACCACGTCGATGCCCTCCGTCTTAAAGCCCCATGCGAGGACGACACCCGGCTGCGCGAGCAGCGAAGACAGACCCGACACACCCTTGGACGGCAAAAGCGAGAGGAACGGCGTGAGGTTCTCGGTACACAGGTGCAGGTGCGGGTTCGAGACGTAGTAGTGTGTCAGGTCTGGACGATGTCAGTGGGTGCGATGGCTCGAGGGGGGCATTCACACTCACTCTGGTTCTGCCGTGCGGGTGCATAGAGGTGCCCAAACGTCCGCACGCTCTCGCCGACGTGCTCGGCGCCGACGCCAGCACAGAACAGCCCGCCAAAGGCCTTGGTAACCGCGTCCCACCGCTCGTCCGTCTCCTCCGTGGCTCCGTTCGTGAGCCAGCCGCGGACTTCGGCCCCGCCTCCTCCCGCCTCGTACTCGAGCGGGCCAACTTCACCATGCCGGTCCTGGTGCCACTGGCCCGAGGTGAACGAGACGGTGAGCTCGGACACGTTGTTCTTCTCGATCGGGAGCAGGAGCGCGGGCGGCGTGAGGGTGTGGTGTGATTGTGCTGTGGCGTCAGCTAGTTCAGAAAGATACTGGCTCACATGCCCCGCCATGAAGCGAGAAGTGCGTCGTGAACTCGAACAACACCGAGAGCTTGCCGTCTGGCAGCGGGTGGAGGGTCAGCGACTCGTGGAAGGTGTCTGGCGGCGGCGAGATCTGCCCCGCCGTGAGCCCCGATATTGAGAGGACCGCGAGGAAGTAGGAGAGGCGCATGGTGGAGGCGTGGGAGGAGTCCGAGTCTATGCCGTAGTGTCGCTGCCACTGTCGCCGTCGTCGTCGCCGTCGCTGTTGTTGTCTCGGTGTCATCCATCTCTCCATCTCTCTCCTCTGTGCCATCGTCGTCATCATCGTCGCCGGCCTCCACTCTACGCGCGCGCGGGGTGAATTTCCGCCGACGCGTTTCACCCTTTTCTCCCAGGCCAGCCACGTGACAAAGTGGGAGGCTCAAATACGCCTGCCACCGTACACGCCCCGTGTCGCATCCCACCCACGCGCGTCAGCATGCTCGTCGTCGAAATGTCAAGTGTGAGCCAACTTTCGTCGCGGCACCACCACCTTCCACAACTCACAACAACTCATCTTGCACCGTCTCACAGCATAATACACAACAGCGACAGCCAGATAATCACCCGCGCACGCCAACTGTAACGAACCCAGCTCTACTCCCAAAACCGATCGACCACAATGGCATCGGCTGCTGCCCCTTCCATCGCCGCCGGCCCCGGCCCGGGCGCCTCCATCTCGGACTCGTCGTTCAACGACAAGGTGCGTGAACGGGAGGGAGGAGGTGGACAGAGCCAAGGCGGAGGACTAACATGGCCCAGGGCAAGCCCACCGAGGTCCGTCTGTCCAACATGAACGCCGCAAAGTGTGAGTCCGAGCGCGAGCAGCGCAGCACGGCAGGCTGACTGACGCGTGTAGCCGTTGCCGACGCTGTGCGCACGTCGCTGGGCCCCAAGGGAATGGACAAGATGGTGGGTAACACAGAGGTGTTGGTGTTGCTCGGCGACTGACCACATAGATCACGACCGGCTCGGGCGAGGTTGTCATTACCAACGACGGCGCGACCATTCTCCAGCACATGGCCGTGCTGCACCCCGCCGCGCGCATGGTGAGTTGAAAGCATCGACTCCCAGCTCACGCCCAGCTCGTCGAGTTGTCAAAGGCCCAGGACATTGAGGCGGGAGACGGAACAACCTCGGTCGTCGTCCTCGCCGGCTCGCTGCTCTCGGCTGCCGAGAAGCTGCTGTCGCAGGGTATCCACCCCACCACAATAGCAAATGCCTTCCAGAGCGCGGCGGCCAAGGCCGTCGAGTTCCTCGAGCAGATGTCGACCCCCGTCGACCTCAACGACAAGGAGGCTCTCCTCCGCGCCGCCAGCACCTCGCTCAACTCCAAGGTGGGTGCCAGGCGCAGGGCTGTCCGCTAACCCGCCAGATCGTGTCCCAGTACTCCTCCACCCTCGCCCCCATCGCTGTCCAGGCCGTCACCCGCCTCGTCACCCCCACGTCCTCCAACGTCGACCTCCGCGACATCCGCCTCGTCAAGAAGGTCGGCGGCACGATCGAGGACACCGAGCTCGTCGAGGGCCTCGCGCTCAAGCAGCCCGTCATGGCCAACGCCGGTGGCCCTTCGCGCATGGAGAAGGCTAAGATTGGTCTCATCCAGTTCCAGCTGTCGTCGCCCAAGCCTGACGTGGGTTTTTGCAGCTCGGAGCTGTTGCTAACCCACCAGATGGACAACCAGATTGTCGTCAACGACTACCGCCAGATGGACAAGATTCTCAAGGAGGAGCGCCAGTACCTGCTCAACCTGTGCAAGCGCATCAAGAAGACTGGGTGCAACGTGCTTCTGATCCAGAAGTCTATCCTCCGCGACGCTGTCACCGACCTGTCGCTCCACTTCCTTGCCAAGCTCAAGATTGTCGTCATCAAGGACATTGAGCGCGACGAGATTGAGTTCATCGCCAAGTCGACGGGCGCCAAGCCGGTTGCCGACATTGAGGCGTTCACTGCCGACAAGCTTGGAGACGCCGAGCTCGTCGAGGAGGCGTCGCTGCACGGTGCCAAGGTGGTCAAGATCACGGGTGTCAAGAACCCCGGCAGGACAGTGTCGATTGTGTGCACTGGCCAGAACGAGCTTGTGCTCGAGGAGAGCGAGCGTTCGCTGCACGACGCGCTGTGTGTCGTCCGCTGCCTGGTCAAGAAGCGTGCGCTCATTGCCGGCGGTGGCGCGCCCGAGATCCACCTGTCGCGACTGCTGACGCAGTACGCCGAGACGCTCAAGGGCAAGGAGGCGTACTGCTACAAGGCGTTTGCCGAGGCGCTCGAGGTCATCCCCACGACGCTGGCCGAGAACGCGGGTCTGAACCCCATTGCGATTGTCACCGAGCTGCGCAACAAGCACGCTCTTGGCGATGTCAACGCTGGCATCAACGTCAAGAAGGGCATCGTGTCGAACATTCTGGCCGAGAATGTTGTTCAGCCGCTTCTCGTGTCGACGTCTGCGATCGAGCTGGCCGCCGAGACGACAGCGCTGTTGCTCAAGATTGACGACATTCAGTTTGTGCGCTAGGCTAGGCGAGGGAGTGTGCAGTAGAGTAGATACAATGCATATGTGCATATTGCGGGGGTGGGGTGGGGGGCTGAATAGCGGTCGTTACATGCGTGAAGGGGCGTGGCGTGACAATAAGGACAGACAACGGGCTGTACAGTTAACTACTGGACGACTACTGGACGACACAGTTGACGGGCGGCGGCTCGGGCGCATCAACAGCCTCGCGGAGGTCGTTGAACGCGGCATAAAGCGACTCGCGCTCGGCACGGAGGCCGTCGTCGCCGGCCGCCTGGGCGCGCATGCGCGCCTCGTCGGCCAGCGCGCGGGCTTCAATGGCGGCGCGCTGCGCTTCCAACGCAGCGACCTTGGCGCGCGAGTCGGCCAGCTCGGCGTGCATGCGCACGAGCTGGCCGTCCTGCTCCTCGAGCTGGGTGTGCGCGTTGTCGAGGTCGGCGCGGGTGGCGGCGTGGGCGGCACGTTCGGCGGCGTGAGCGGCGCGTTCGGCGTCGAGCGCGTTGTTCTCTGGCTCTGACTCTGGCTGGGGCGGCTCAAGCGCCGCCTGCCCTCTGTAGAACGTTTCGAGTGTGTACGCCGTGATCGGTGGGGGCGGGACGTGCCCCTCGCTGCTTGTCGGCGACGGCGTGGGTGGGGTGACCAGCACCCTGGGCGGCGGGCGGGGCGGGCTGGCGGGGCGGAGGGGCGAGAACGCGATAAACGACGGCATCTCGGACGTCGTGGGCTTGGGTCTGCGGTGCGTCGCCGCAAAGTCGAGTCTGCGTACAGGGGTCGGAGCTGCGTCTTAGCTTTGCCACGGCGGCACGCGCTCACGCTGCTCGTCATCGTTATCGGGGAGGATAGAGTCCGGCGGGGTGGGCGAGCGCTCGCGCTTGACCGGCTTTGGCTTCGGGCGGGGCTTGCTCGCGACCTTGGCCTTGGGCTTGGGCATGGGCTGGGGCTTGGTGGTGGGGTTCGGGTCCTGCGGTCGGTCGTCAGCGTTGCGTTGCCGCGGAGCAGGGCGTACCGCTACCGCTGTGGTGGAGGACGCGTCGGACGCCGTGGCCGACGGCGTGCGACTGCGCCGCGCGCGGGTAGCGACGGGTGGCATGGCGGTGGACAAACGAGACGAGTGGGTGAGTGAGTGCTGCTTGTTGACAAGTACAGTATCGTTGTCGTTGATGTGATGTTGTTGTGGCTTTGTGCACGCGCCACTGGGCGCAGGGACCTGTTTCACGCTGCTGCATCGGCTAGGCTAGACATCGACAGGCAGGCTACGGCAAGACAAGGCAAGGCAAGACAAGAAGGCAAGACAATACATGGCCGCAGGCCGCTACGCGCTGCGAGGTGTCAGCATGCACGACGCCCACCCAGCCTACAACGCACCTCTCGCCCTCGACACACTGGGCCTTGATAGCAGCCTTGAGCTCCTCGTTCTCCGCCCGCGCGTCGGCCAGCGCAGCGATCAGCGCGTCGCGCTCCTCGATAACGAGGGCAAGCAGCTCGCGCAGCACGACCTCGGGCTTGGGGGTGAACTCTGGGATGGTGGGCAGCGGCGGCGACGAGGACATGGTGGTGGGGGTGGTCGTGGTGGTCGTGTTGATGATGCAATGGCTGGCTGACATGTGGACTGGAAAACGGTTGGGCGGGCCGAGCTGTGCGCTGGGCGCTGTGCGGCGGGGTCGGGGCGGGGGCGATCTGTGTGCTGTGTGTGCTTGCTGTGGCGCCGCTGAGATGATGTTGTTGCATAGATACCATGAGCGGTCTTGACAAGATGGGGTTGTTGCAGAGATGAACCAGCTGCCATGGAGTGCAGGGGACGAGCGGAGTGGAGTTGTTGACGGGATGGATGGATATCACCGGCCTGAGGTGACGAGGAGAGAGGGGTCCCTGCAACGATGAGCCTGTTGAAGAGAGCAAGTTCTTGCAGGTAAGAACATCAGCTGCGCTGCAGGCGACGAGGGCTGCGCTGCAGGCGACGAGGGGAGTGGTGCCGTGTCCTGCTCCGCCGGCCGGCGTGTGGTGCGTCGCGTTGAGGTGGTCCACCGCCAGCGGGTGGTAGGCGCCCGGCGAGCTGGTGTGCATTTGATGCGCGCGTACCGGCGTCACGGCGAAGGTCAGATACCACCGGGAGTGGATACCGGTGTGCTGGGCTGGGGGATCTCACAAGAGGTGCACGTAGTGAACGGATAGGTCGGATGGGGGGATGCGGGGCCGGAATGACCGCTGTGCATTGGTTCACGGAGGCCACACGACGTGTCCGTTGGTCCCCGTCTCATCCTGTCGTCTTCGCGGCATAGCATGATGTACCTATCAAGCACTGCATCTCCCAGTCGCCCAGCAAGGAAAGGCCAGGGCCGGGAGTCGCACGTGTGGCTCTTCTAACCTCCGGCACGTCGGCACAAAGCACCACAGACAAGGCTCTCGCCGCCGTCCAGCCCAATCGCCCCCAAGTGGCTCTTCAGCTCTCTAGAGGTATTCACTCGCCGCGTCCATCGAGGCAAACAGGGCGCCGTGTCACCCTCAAAGATGGAGAAGAGCAGCGCTAGCACGCTGCGGTGCTGACCTTGCCATGTCTTCGGGGGCGGGCGGCGCCGCGGGACGCCATAACGCCCCCACCTCGTAGATGGCCTAGGCTTGTGTATCTTGCGTACCAGCGTTCAACAGACAGGCAAGTTGCGACACCACTATCCAAAGCCAGCACAATGCAGGCACATCCCACCACCAGCAGTACTCCCCGCAGCCCATCCCACCCGCATTACATTCCCCGCGCACCAAAGTGGCGCCACACCCACCACCCCACCCACCAATCACGTCCCCCTGTCCTCGGCCTCGCACCCACCTCGCACCCATCCCCGTCCGCACGCATGCACGCAGCAGCAGCAGCAAAAGAACAGGCCCTCGCCGGGATTTGAACCCAGGACCACTCCCAATGCTTAAGATGCTTCAGCGCCCTAAGAGAGTATGATAGCCACTACACCACGAGAGCTGTGTGTTTTTTTCTGCGGCGGGTTTGTGTTCACCGGTGTGGGTGTGGCACGTGCGGGACGTGGCCTGCTCTCCTGCGGCTATCTATGCTCTGGAAGAATGCAAAGGGGTGTGGGTATCCCAGTACCAAGTTGCTACACAGCACTACATATGATACACGCTACATGATGGCATGACTGACGCGGACGGGACGGCGTGGAGTGTTCGGCGGAAGAAGGCGGCGACGACGACAAACGCTACCTGCTGCCACTGCTCGCGCCGCTCCCGCTCCCGCTCCTTCTGCCGCTGGCTGTGTCCGACGGCCCGGCCCGCCCGGCGCGCTCGAGGCGCTCAAGACGCGCATTCAGCGTCGAGATCATCTCGTGGATTGCGATAACGCAGTTGAACGCGTCTGGGGGTGTGAGCGGTGTCAAAGTTCCCGGGGGGGGGGGGGGGGAACGGGCGTGTCGGCATCGGCGACGGCGACGGCGACGGTCTCACAGCACAACGGCCGCTGTGAGCCATGCCGAGTGCCGGGACGAAGACATCACGATGTGCCGACCAACACACACATTAACAGCCCTTCCAGCCCGCCCACGACCCCGCACTCACGATCAACCTGTGCCCTCGTGGCCTGGTGCGCGGTCCGCTCCTCCGCCAGCTCGGTCGACAGCGCGAGCACCATGGACTCGAGGTATCGGATCTTGTGGCTCGCCGGGATGGAGGTACGGGGCGGGCGGGGCGACGGCGACGGGGTGGTGGCGGCAACCGCGACCGCGTGCGGCGACGGGGGAAGGGGGAACGCGCGCGGCGAGTCGGGCGGCGCGGTGTGTGGGGTGGGGTCGACGCGGCGCTTCTTGTTCTGCGGGGTGTGCGGCGGGCGGTTGGGGACAAGGTTGAGGTTGGTCACGTCCGCCAGTGGGGGCACCTCGGGCACCGCCGGCGCCGACACCGGCTCGGTGTGCTCACGCTCGCGGCGCTTCTGCCGCCCTGGGGAGCGCTTAGGTGACAGCTGAGTGAGCTTGCTCATGAGCAGCGGGAGCATGGGCATGGTGTCGGGTGTGTCGTTTGTGTCGGGCATGGCTTGAGGAGTAGAAGAGTGAGTGAGTGTTTGCGCGTGCTTGCGCAACGGCGATCAGTCAACGCCGCGGGCGTTGTTTGTTGTTGATGTGGTGGTGCAGCCGACCGTCTGTGCGACCGCGACAACAACAACCACGGCGACGATGACGACAAAGGCATGCACGTCCAGCCGACACACGAGCGCACTGTCGTCGATGCGTAGTCCGCCTGGCCCGGCCATGCTGCTCGCCTGCCTCCCGATCCTACGCCACGATGCACAGATGTCACCGCGCGGCCAGCGGCCACGCACGACACGAGCACAAGCGCAGCGGCCGGCGCAGGTAGTGGCAGCAAGAGCTGCACACTCCGCCCCGATCTAGATAACAGTGGCGAGGTGCACCCAGCGTCGTGCACGTCTGCACGCCAGCCTGCACGTCAGTCGGCACCACAGCACTGCACTCGGCAGGGCGTGCACTTTATCAGCTGGTCAGAGCTGGCAGGCGGGCCAGGCCAGTGCAAGTATGGCATGGCCACATGGCGTCAGCTCGGTGGTCCGGTGGTCAGCTCGTCGTGTCTTGGTCGTGCGTGCGCGGTGATCGCTGCACAGGCGAGGTGGTGGTCGCGAGCTGACTTGTCCCCGTCACCCCACCGGCCGGACTTTGGCCTTTCTCTCCCTCGCCTACAGGACGTGCCTCCCTCCCGTCCCCAGGACAGGACACGCGCGACCCGCCGGACATGCCACGCCCAGCATGTTCTGTCGCCCTCTGCCGGCCGATCGTCGCTCGGCCTAACTGACTCATCGGGCGCGCCACACCTCCTCGGCACGCTGCCGCACACACGATCCTCGCCTTTATCGACGACGACGCGCCGTGCCGAGCTCGTGCCGGCGCGATCGAGCGTCTCGGAACATGCGCTGGCTGGCGGTGGCGGCGGCGTCCGGCGGCGGCATGCTCGACGAGTTGTCGCTGATCTCGTCTACTACGCCTTGCCGACTACCGCATGAATACACTTTGCACCCCCCAAAGCAAGCACATTGCATGAATGACAACGACAACAACAAAGGATGTCGCTGCCGCCAGCCGGAGGATTGACGCGCGCGCATTTGGCCGTGCGAGTTGACCCGAGACCGCCCGCCACCACCACCACCACCACCACCACCGCACGCGAGGTTAATTAATCTGCGCGCCGCGCCACCGCCACAACGGCAGGCAGGCTGGCAACAGCAGCATTCACGTGAATCTGGTGGGCCGGTGGGTCGCTGGGTAGGTGCTATCAGCGTGCTCATGGTGACGATGTCGACGGCGCGACGACGGCGGCATCGATGGTGCAGCGCGGCGACAACGACGCGCTGCACGCCTCGATCTAGCGTCTGGGGCAGGGGTCGGTTGCAGCCTGCACCCCGGCGAGCGCGCACCCCTGCACGCCTCCATCTACACGCTCGCTCGCTCGCTCGCTCGGGCCAGCGCAGCGCGACGACACAAATCCACACGCTTCCATTCGCCTCGTTCCAATCCGGCAACTACTGGCCAAGGCCTGCCTGCAGGTCGTGCACACCAAGGCCGCCACGGCCCGAGCACCGTTACACGCTATGCACTCTTCTAAACGTGCACTATGCGCTCTGGCAGGCACTCAGGCCCGAGATGCAGCAGCAGCACAGCCAGCAGCATCCCCCTCTGCTCCCCTCGCTACCGATTGATGAACGCATGAACACCGCACATAGCCCGACGACCAGCGGCGTCTGCCTCCCTCCTCGCCAAGCACGCCAACCGACACACAATCTACATAGCCCACGCCGATACGCCGGACACGCCGCAGATCAAACAAAGGGTGCTGCAGGCCGATACCGGCGCTCGCTGCCTCGCCCGCGCGCGCGCGCCAGGGCTATCTCCCCCGGACCTCCATTGTGCCCCCTGCGCGTGGCGTCGAATCGGCGCCACGCATTGCTTGCTGCTTGCGCTGCGCTGGCCAGTGCCGCCGCCACTGTCACGTCGAAGCGAGGGGGGAAGCAGTGGGGCGAGTTTGCCGCTGCCTCTGCGTCGTACTACGCCCGGTCCGTCGAGTCTAGTTGACTTGGCAGCATGCATACGGTGACTCCCGCTCCGGCCAGCTGTGACGGGGAGATGGGAGATGAGACGGAACAGCGAGCTTGTAGGCTCGGAAGCCAGCCCAGCCAGCCAGCCCCGTAATGAGCATCCCCAGGCGACGACTTGCGACCCCGGCCTGAGTCTTCAGTCTCCACACGCAGCACGCGTCCACGCCAGCGCCGACGCTCGCTCGCTCGCTCGCTCGCTCGCTGGCGCTCGTGCCGCCGCTGAGGCCGAAACTGCGTGGCGCGGGCCTTCCCCTGGTGTCAGAACGGCGTCTCGTTCCACCCACGCATCCCATGCGTGGGCCCAAGTGCAATGCGGTGCGCGGTGGACGCAGGACGCAGGATGCAGGAGACAGGCAGCGCGTGGCGGCGAGCAGCGAGCCAGCAAGTCAGCGCACGCAGGCCCGCGCGCACCCCAGCCAGCTGCTGCCGACCGCATGCATTCCTCGGGGCCTCAGGTGTGCGCCGACACACCCACCCACCCGCCGCACACCCCGTGGTGGACGTGTTCCGAGCCCCGAGCCCCGGCAGCAGCAAGCCCCTCGCCCCTCGCTCTCGCTCGCTCGCTCGCTGGCTGGCTGCTGGCGCCGTCGCTCGGAATCACGCCACAGCGCCACATCTTAAGCCGACCCAGCCGCCCAGCCCCAGCCCACCCGACCTAGATCCACTCTGCAGCAGCTGCCAATTCCACGTGCGGCCGGCCCATTGTCTTTGCGGCGGGGTGCGCTTGGCTGCCTTTTGTCGTGCTTGCTTGACGAGAGCCAGCTGATGCCGCTGCCGTGCCGAGCCAAGCCACGCCACAGACCCTGGCCTGGCCGTAGACTGGAACTCGGTATCCCCAGGCCCTCTAACCCCTCGCGTGTGCTTGTCGCTGCTGGCTGCTCAAGACAAGACAATGCAGCCGGCTCGTCAGGGGAAGCGCCGCGACGTTTGATGGTGCCTGGCTGGCCCACCCGAAGAGAGGGGGAGGAAGTACCAGCGATACTGTCTGTCTCCAGCGCCATGGCTGTGGCGTCTGCCAGCGTGCAGCACTCGCAGCCGGAAGCTCTATTGACCGACCCCCGACTGCGTGCTGTCGGATCTAGCGCGGCGACGACCGCTGGCCCCGCTGGCCCACTCGGACAGGCTGGCTGGCTGGCCGCCCGCCCCTGCTGCGGCCACGCCCATAGCTCAGCCAGCTAGGACAGCGCCGCGCACCAAGCGACGCTGTCGCGGCCGTGCGCGGGCGGTTGATTGGCGTCGCAATCAAAGCCATGGCATCTAGGACGGACGAGGACGAGGGACCTCGGATTCTCTCGAGCGCTCGTGTTTCTCCTTTAGGGCCGCTGTCGCGCACGAGCGCGCGCCGCTGTCAGCAAGCAAGCAAGCCCACGCGAGGGAGGGTGCTAGACGGCGTAGGGCGGTCGGTCGGTCGGTCGGAATCTGACCCACCCACCCACCCACCCAGCCCACTCGGCTGGCCACCATCACACTCGCCGCAGCCCTGGTTCCATAAAGACGTTGCGTCGCGCCGTCCAAGTCCCCCCATCAATCGCATTTGTGCAAGCGCCCCGGCCTTGCAACAACACATACAGTACAGCTAGCTTGGGCTCGCTCCTCCTCGACTCGACTCGACCCACCACCACCCCACCATCCGGCTGGACCGCCCACCGCGTCATTGCTCAGCAGCCGCCAGCCGACGCACAACCAGCACTGTCCCTCGTCTGTGCCGGCCATCATCCGTTGGATCACCCCACTGCGTCATCCGACTGGCGTCAGTTCCCGTGTGGCGCACCGCCGTCCAAAGTGGCACATTGTGAGTTTCGCCTCCATCTCGTGCATCCAACATCCACATCCACCACCATTGTTCCGTGCTTCGTCGCCGTCGTCGTCGTCGTCGCTGCCAAACCCACCATGGGCCAGACCTACCCACCCACCCACACACCTCACCCACCCCACCACACCCACTCTCCCCTTTGGCTCCCTCCCTCCACCTAGGCCACTGCGCCCGGCGTGGAAAATCTCCTGTTTTACCCCTGCCGTTCTTCGCACCATGCTTGGAGCTGCTGGTCTGCTGGCCTGCTTGCCTCTGGCATGGTTCTGCCGGGGGGCGAGCGCGGTGCGTGCGCAGAGGTCGGGCGCTGCCGCTTGCGCTCCCCCCGTCCTTGCGTCGTCGTGGCCGCTGGACGTGCACAGCGCACTGCAGGGGCTGCGAGCTATGACCTCGACCACTTGCCTTGTTTGGGCCGTCGTGGTCGATTGCGTCCCCCGCATGGGCTGGTCGCCAATCGAGCCGTCGAGCCGTAGAGCCGTAGAGCCGATTCCTCCGACCCCCATCTTGCTGCTCGCAGCGCCTCTCCACATCGCATCGGTGGCGGCACCCACTGTGCACCCACCGCGAAGCAGGCTGATGGCGTGCCTGCCTGCCTGCCCTCCTTTGCCTGCTACGCGCGATCAGTGCACTGCACACCCAATCGCGGTGACTGGGCTGCAGCAGCAGCAGCAGCAGCGCTAGCTCTCTCGCTCGCTCGCTCGCTGCTCTTGCCCACCGTGACTCAGGATTGGCGCAGTGTCGTGGCGCATGGGTCCACAAGCACACATCGACGTTGATGGTGTCCATGTCGCAGTGTGATGGCTGTTGCGCCTGGCTTGCCGCTTGCCGTCTTGCTTGCTTGCTTCTGCTTCTGGCCGGCTACCTCTTGAGCTCCTGTCCTCGTGCTCTCCTGCTCCCCCCAGCTCCCACTGGCATCGTACTCCTAGAGCCTCGCACTGACCACCTCCTTTTGGTCCCAATCATCCTTTGACCCGCGCGCCCCACGACAACGACGACGACGGCTACCACCACCACCACCACCACCGCCACCACTGCTCCTCCCAACAAAACTCGCCTTACTCGCAACTCGCTGCCCACTCGATCTCTCCCCTCCTTCGTCTCTCCGGCGTTTGCTGCCCATCCTTTCCACCGCCGACGCCGCCGCCACTCCCGCCACCACCACAACCTCCATCACACTGTATCTCGCCGCCGCCGTGGTCTGGCCCAGCAGGTCCCTCTGTCCACACACGCACACAAACGCACACACACACAATCACACCCACACAGGTGCACGTCCAGCAGGAGATACGATTGTGAGTCAAGACGCGCCGAGGGATTGGCGACGGGGCTCGTCTACGCCCCATCCTTCCGGGGTCTCGGTCGTGCCCCGTCCTTGCCGCCCGCGCGAGTGTGTCCCGGGGCGATGCGCTGACTGGACGTTTCTCGCTCTCCTCTGGTACTTGCCGCTTGTTGCTTGCCGCTGCTCCGCGCTCCCCGTCCGCCCCACTCGTACTCCTCTCTACGCCTCTCCGCCTCCTCCGCCGCCACCCCGCCACCTCACTCGCCATCGCCGTCGTCGTCTTCGATTCGCCCTCCGCCTCGCGCCGCCCGCCGCCGCCCCGTCCCGCCTCCTTTCCACCCTTGCACAACGATCTGCGTTCTGGATCGCAATAACGTGCGCCGTCGCCTCTGTCACTCTTGCCGTTGACGCGACAGACGCGAGACGACCCCCGCGGTAGTAAACACACACACACGACACGCCTGACTTGTGACAACAACGCCGACGACAGCTGGAATCTGTCATCCTCGTCGCCGCGTGTTTCTTTACTTCAACCCATCACTCTCCAATCAAGTCGTCGCAGCCAGCTCGACTTGATCAACGCACACTCCTCCTCCCACCCCTCCTTTCACTTGCTTCCCGCTCGAGCTATCAGCGGACGACGCGTGCGTGCAAAGCATTGACCACGACCGCGCACGTCGGATCAAAACCTTTGGGCACAGTCGTAGGAAGCCCTTCCAGCCACGCCCCCTCGGAGCACGCGCAAATCATCAAACACACTCTACGCCCAGCAACTGCCTGTGCTTCTGGTCATCGTCGCCATCGCCCTCGTCGACGACGCACCACACCTCGCCCCCACGCCCCACGCCCTGCCCGCCCTGGCACGCTCAGACAGCATCTGTGCACCAAACACTTCATCAGCAAACACGACGCGTCTCGACAACATGGACGTTCTCGACGTGAGTACTGCATTCTTCATCATCACCTCTCCCACTCGTTTCTGCTCTCTACATGGCTCTGGCTCTGTAGGCCACCTTGCTCCCCAGTGGCAAATTCAGCCGTTACCCCCCCCCCCCCAGCATTCGTCATGGGCAAAAACAATGCTTCGATACTGACGCCACATTCTCCTCCTCTTGCTGCCCGCCGCGCTGCTGCTTCGCTACACGCCGTCTCAAACGCCCGCCGCGACTCCTCGCCTTCGTATCCTCTCTATCACGGTCGTACGCCTTCTTGGTCTCGTCCTTATCCCGGGACTCCTCTCTACAACGCTCCCCGCATTCCCATGCCCCGCCCCCCTCCCACCAACTCTCCTCCGCCCTCCCGAACCACATCCAACGCCCTCCAACTACAGCTTGTCAACGACAACAACCAGGTCGGCCCCGGCCACGACTTCATGCTCAGGCCATTCGTTTGCAACTACTCGGCATGCGACCGCGCCTTTGCACGCAAGAGTGATCTCGCTCGTCACTACCGTATTCACACCAATGAGAGGTGAGGCCGTGTGGCACACTTTTTTGCTTCGAAAGCTGACATGCCGTCCCCTTCTCAGGCCATTCACCTGCCAGTTCCGCGGATGTGGCAAGGCTTTCATTCAGCGCTCAGCCTTGACAGTGCACACTCGCGTGCAGTGAGTCTGAAACACTGCATGTCAGATTGGAGATGTGACTGACAATGATTAGCACCGGCGAGCGCCCCCACCACTGCGAGACTTGCAACAAGGCCTTTGCCGATTCTAGTTCTCTCGCCCGTCACCGCCGTATCCAGTAGGTCTTCGTGCTCGTCGTTGACCTGCTTCTAACCCCCGCAGCACTGGCAAGAGACCATATGGCTGCAAGGTACCGGGCTGTGGGCGCCAGTTTGCTCGCCGTAACACTTACCTCAAGCACTTTAAGCGCCAGCACCCCGATCTCCCTCCGCCGACGTCCAACTCCGTCCGTGCCCTTCACATACCTCCTTCCCGTTACCCAGCCCAGCCCTTTCTCAACGGCGCTTCTTCGGGACCGGCACCTCCAGGATTGACGCCTCAGTACGCCACTCCGACCTCGGTCAACGCTCCCCCCCACGCCTTCGCCGCCCCTCACCCGCGAGAGGGCGCGGCGTACCCCTACGCAGGCGGATTCGTCAACGGCCAGCTCCACAGCAGTCAACTCGCACCTTCTGGGCCCCTCCGCCCCTACTTCCACGACCCGGCTGACTCGCAAGCGGTCGGCCAGCCTGGAGGAGGACAAACCTTCTCCAACGGCGGGTCCGAGTCGTCTCCGGCAGGCAACCAAGCGGGCCAGGGTGACCGCGGTGCCGAGCAGCCACAGCAACAGCAACAGCAGTCGCAGCAACCTAACGGCGCCTTTGGCTACGAGCAGCAGAACGGCGGGCAGTTCAACGGCCAGGGCAGCGGCTACAGCAACGACCAGTCGGTCTTTGCCTACCAGGATAACTCGCTCTCGCGCGTCCAGAACGGAAACATGATGTACTTCAAGCCAGAGCCGCACGCAATGCACCGCTTCCCGACCGACCCCAACCACATGCCCGTCATGCCCCAGGGTCCTTGGGGTGGTGTCGGTGGTGGTTTCTCTCCCGGACAGCTCGCTCTTCCTCCTATGCCCCTTGGGTACTACCCCGGATCCCAGCAGATCGGCAGCATCAAGACCGAGCACAAGCTCGCCGAACAGCAGCGCCTCATCCAGTCGCCGCTCTCGGAGAGTGCCGCCAGCCCCGAGCTCGTCGAACTTTCCGCCGTGCCCACTATCAAGTTCCAGCCACCTGCTCCCCCCACCAACTATCCCATTGCTTTCTCGGCCGTCGAGCACAGCCACCTCGGCCCCCAGATGCCCGGCCCAGGCATTGCACACTTCCCCGGTGGCCACCCACAGCTTCACAACGCCCCGCCGCAGATGCAGCGCTTCCACTCGGCTCCTGCAGTCCCCACTCTCTCGCAGCAGTGGGAGGGGCTCGATGGACTTCGCGCCCCATCTGCTGCTTACGCTGACCCTCGCGTTCAGCGCCGTGTCAGCGAGGTCAGCGAGCAGGCCAAAAGCCCAGCCTCTGAGGCCGACGTCGACGCCGACCAGAACAAGGCTGGCGTGGCCAAAGACCAGCAGGTCAAGGCCGAGTGGAACCAGCACCCTGCCTACCCCTCGGTCGGCGGCGCCCGGCCGAACCAGTATCGTTACGCCTCGTCGACCTCCATTGCTTCGACCACCTCGTCTCTCATCAATGCGACCGCCACACCGCAGGGCTTGCCTCCCATTTCCATCTTCCCTGCAGTTCATGGTCAGCCTGTGTACCCTCCACCGGCGGGTGCCCCCCAGCACTGGAACGGCCAGCCCAAGGAGCAGCAGATCCTTTCACCGATGCTTGTGCGGCCGTTCTTCGCCAACCCCAACGGCGGCGAGGACCCCAATGCGCAGAGCGAGCACAGCATCACCTTGTCCACCCCCCAGCTTGCGTCTCGCGACAGGCAAGTGAGCGGCGTGTCTGCTGTCGGCCTCGGCATTGCCAGCGTCACTTTTCATGACCGTGATGGGTCGGACGCCGAGGAGGACCCAGGATGGGAGGGTTCGGAGGTCGGCTCTCTCGAGGGAGAGGAGGAGCTCGAGTCGGACGAGGACGACGACGGTGAGGGCGACGACGACTCGGACGACGACTATGTCCTCAACCCCAAGGCGGCGACAAAGCGCAAGTCGACACCACTCAAGAAGGGTCGTGGTGGCCGCCCTACCAACAAGGCGCGAAGGGTTGCCGCATAAAAACCGCCATAAAAAGTACATGCCGGTTCGACAACTATAGAGATCTCCCAACCTGCCACCTAATACCTTAACGAACAGTTCACGGTCTCTCTCTCGCCTGGTGCGCGATACTTGCTGGACCCACCGCACTATCACGACAAGACAAGCATACCTAGAGTCGCTGCGCGATACACGCAACGACCCCACATACTCTCGGCTGTGACACCCCATCTGGCCTGCATATCTTCCTACATCCCCCCCATTGTGCATACCCTCTGTCTCCTCCGTTTCTCTCTCTCTCTCTCTCTCTCTCTCTCTCATATCCGTTGTTAGAAGTAGGTCTGTTGATGTGCTCGCCACCCTTTGGGGTGGTGTCACCGACAAAAGTGTGACTAGTTACGAACAGTAATGCAACTTGTGCCACGAAGTCACCCTTGCCACTTTTGCCACCGCCCCGCCACTGTATGGATGGATACATGCTAACATTATGCAAGGCTTCTTAGTTGAGGTAGTATCTGTCGCCAATGTGGCCCATGCCAGGGAGGACGACCCACGCGAGACGGTCGTTGACACCGGCGGCCAAGTCCTTCTCGCGTTCCGCGGGCGGCGCGCTGGCATCGTTGTTGTTGCGCCACTCTGTGGGCGTCGCAGCTGCTTCTGACGCGTCGTCGTACACGTCCGACTGCGCAATGAGGCGGGCGGCAAACTCTGGGTCGGCTGCATCAAGTTTACCGGACGAGCCAGGCAGGTGGACCTCGTCGAGGCGCGAGTCGATGGCGGCCGTGACGATGCGGACGTGGGGGAAGGCACGGCGGACAGTGTGCACGGCTTGGCGCGAGACGAGGAACGTGAGGAACGTAATGTGGCGCTCTGGAATGCGTCAGCGAGATTCGGTTACTGCATGCCTTTGACGCGACATGGTGGGTTTGGGTCTGCTAGCCGCCGCCTCGGCACAGGCATGGCATGTCATCGCATGGCGGCCGGCAGCCACGCCCAGCAGCCCCACAAAACGGAAAGAATCGCACAACAGTCCCAAGCCACAGCCAGTGGGCCGGGCCAGTGGGAATCTCGCCTGCGCGAACGCCTGCAGTACACGTGAAAGGCACCTCGAGCCCAGCTGCCGTCGCCCACCAGGGCAGTTTGGCTTCGCCCTGGGCGCCACAAGGAATGAAATCGCGCTGTGGTGGCGCAGACTTCTGCCACCATTGCAACAGTCGAGGTAACGGACGCACGGACCATCGTGTGACTACGACGCCGGCTGCCGGCGCCGGTGACGGCGTCGACGACGACGACGTTGCCGCAAACTGCGCCGCCGCCACCGCTGCCACCTCCGCGCCCCACTCAAACTGAGCACGGGCCTCGGCGGCGTGCGGTATTTTTCGGCCTCGGTCTTTCCGTCTGTCCCGAGTCGTGGGGCAGAGGTGCAGTGGGATTTGACCGCAGACTCACCTGGAACGCCGTGGTCGAGAAGGACGCGAATGGCCATTACTGGAATGAGCTATCAGCAGAGGCCCGATCGTGGGATGTGGGTTTGCATGGCGGCGGCGGTGGCTACCAGTACCGAATCTGATGTCGCCAAGCACTTTCGAGGGTGCATCGAAACACAGTGAGACACTGCCGGCGCCACCGCCTCGTTTCAGAGAGTATGCAGCCACTGTTAAGGCTTGCTCGCTCGGAACTTGGCCGCCTGTGTCCATGACAGAGGCGATGACAGTAACTGGATCGAGTTGGGAGTGGGTTGAGGGGGTTGAGAGGGGGGGGGGGGGAAGCGGACTTACGAGCAGCAGCACCTGTTCCCATCTGCGAGTCCAACAACAGCACCTGCGTCTTGTCGCTCGTAGTGTGGCTACGCAACTGTTGAGGCAGGTTGAGGTTGAGCAACAACGGTTCGCCAGAACGTGGGTCGGATTGAATCAATAGCGAACCCAGAGGTACGTCACGAATGACACGGCGCAGACCGTGCGAGAAAGGACCGCCAGAGCGCAAGATCGATACACCGACAATCTCCTGCACGAGCACGAGGGCACGTCAGCAATGTGGATGACGACGACCCAAGAAGGTCCGTGGGATGGCAACTCGAGCCCACATCCGGGGACCTCCCAATCGCACTCACGCTATCGCAGTTCGCCACGCCGTGGAACAAGTTGCCCGTGGGAGTCACCACGTCCTTGCTCTTGTGAGGAAGGAGCGTGAGGGCCTTCTCGACAATCAGAGTCGCCAGCCGGTCGATGTAGAAGATGAAGTCACCGCGATTCGTCTCCGTGTCGCGGAGGATGGTCATGATGCCCTGGGTGTAAGCTGGGGAACTTTTGAGAACAGCTTACACGAAGCTGGTTCGTCTGCTCCAACAGCACGACATGCTCATCGTCCCAAGAGGCGCTCTGAGCAAGCTCGGACTTGCTTACGACCAGATCGTCACGGAAGCGGAGCGCACGGGTCTTGAGCTGGCGCTTGACGTGCGTAATAAGGAGCTCGATCGCCGTCTCGTTGTTGTATCCCGGAACAATCTGGCAGTGTCAGTGCGCACAGCGGCAAGGACTCACAATGTCCGCGTACTTAGACGACGGCTGAACAAAGTTGTCGTAGCTGCTCTTTACGAAGCGAAGGTACTGGAGAGTGAGTTCATGCGACTCTGCAAATGTCGCGAGCTCACCTGATCGAGAATGCCGTTAACATCACGCCCACGCTCGACAGTATCGCGCTTAATACGACGTGCCAGCATCAAATCAGAGTCGCAGTTCTATCATAGGTTAGAAAAGAGCTCAACGGCGGGGAAGACGTACGACAAAGATCTTCAAGTCGTACAGGTCTCGAAGCTCAGGCTGCATCGCCAGGATACCCTCCCTGAATGGGTTAGGTACTGGGCGGCACGGACTCAACTTACACGATGATAACGCTTGCGCCGTAGATGTACTTGGTCTCAGGCATGCGCTCTGCCGGGTCAGCTATGTCCCAACGACGTCGTGTAGCTAGACTCACGATGGTGAACGAAAGAGTAGACGGGGAGCTGACGTCAGTGGCGACCTGATGTTAGACCCACCTCGGTGGCCTTGCCCTTCTTGAGGTCCACGATGCACTTGGCAAAGAGCTCCATGTCGATCGAGTCGGGGTGGTCTGTACAGTCAGTGTGGGTCTGCGACGACATGCCTGTGACCCACCGACATCGAGCTCGCTGGCAAACGCGAGCCTGATCTCTTCCTCGGTGTGGTATTTGTAGAACGAGTCCTGGGAAAGGATCATGACTGAGGGGATATGGTCCAGCCCTTGGAGAATGGCGCGCGCGACCGAGGTCTGAGGGTCAGTACTGGCAAGACAATGAGAGCAGGGAAGGCGCTCATCGTCGCAGCTGGCAGGGAGTGCACTGCTCTGCGCGAGGAACAATTCGTCTTCAACACGGCCAGTGAGACTCGCCCCTGTGCTTTCGTCGAGAACTGTTGCAGGTGCTATCTCCGTCACTTCGCGGGAGCTCGCCGAGGTCACCGCACGGGAGATAAGTGCGCTAGCCACCACTCTCACAGATCACCACCACCACCACAGATCCCTCCCACCTTCCCCCGACCCTCCAGCTATCACAACTCACCTTGCCAGACGAGCTACCGCCGGCAATACCGACGACATATGCGTCGACATTCTTGCCGTCAGGGGTGTACCATGGCGCGCGGCCATGCGAAGCCATGACAACGTTCTTGGCTCGCGCCGGTGTGGTGGCATTGTTGGCGGTCATGGCGCGCGGGGTCGGGCGTGGGAGGGGAGTGTGTGACATTGTTGTTGTCCCTTCAGTGTCCTCGTCTAACAGCAGGGCCTTTCGGCGATGCTGTTGGCGGCGGTGCGAGTGCGAGCGGCGAGGCGACGGCGGCGGCGACAAACGAGGAAGACGCCGATGTGATCGGTGCAGATATGCAGCAACAGCCCTGCACCCTCACGCGCGTCACTGAATGGAGACCCCGCGTGAATGTGACAGTCACGTGATTGACAAATGACGTGTATAGTGTTTGTTCCCGCGTTACACCCCTCCGCGCGTCACGTCGTCGCGTGGTGTCGCGTTATCACTCGCCGTTGGTGATGCCGCTGCTGCTGGCTGCTGGCTGTCAACAACATCCATTGGCAGCACAGAGTGACGAGAGGCGACCCAGCGGCACGCGCGTTACACAACAACATCCTGGTTCCCTTCGAATCTCATTCTCCCGGCCAAGTCGACGCTCACTCAGTCACTTCGACGCCTTCACAGACACGACGACGACGACAACGACGACCGTCACGGCCCCATCTCCCGCCGTACCCTTTACAAACAAGAGCACAACAACGCACCCACCCTCACTTCGACCTTCTGAAACAAGCCACTTAGATCGCTCGCGGCCCGCCGCCAAACCGTTCGCTGCATCTCGACAGTCATGGACGGCGAGCCACCTCAGGAGGAGGACTTTTCGCAGATCCCACTCGTCGAGCGAAGCCAGCACAAGGTAGGTGGCGAGCTGTGCCGGGACGGGCGGCAACGGGAAGGCTGTTTACAAGCCTTCCTGACGAAGCCGCCGACACCAACGATGATGCCTCGACCGCCGCTGCCGAACCATGCTGACAGACCGTGCTCAGAACTGGAAGGCCCGTCTCTCGGCGTACAACGATGTTATTGCAAAGTCGGCCAAGACGGCCTCGGACACGGATCCCTTCTTCAGGCCATTCATCGGCGATGCTGGGCTACTGTGCGTTCAACGTTACGCGATGGAGGCAAGTGCTGACGGCATCACAGCAAGAAGTGGACACTTGACGCCAACGCCGTAGCACAGGAGAAGGGTGTCGAGGCGGTTCTCGCCATCGTCACAAATAGTGGCGAGACAAGTGCAAAGTGAGCCGGGTGTCGGAAGCGGTTGAGCGGCATCGCTGACAACTTCGGAGACTGCGCCCCGAGATTGTGCCTGCGCTGGTTGACAAGGTGCTCGGTAACTCGCGAGCCGGCACCAAGAAGAAGGGCTCCGACCTATGTGCCATGTTCGTCGAGGTTGAGAATGGAGGCGAGGGCGTGGTCGTGAGTCCCGAACAGAGGGGGATGAGATGGGCAAGCTGACCATCCCACCAGACCGATGTCCTGGTTGGCCTCGGAGCAAAGCAGCCCAAGACTGTCGCCGGAGCCGTTACTACCTTGAAGGAAATCACAGAGTAGGGATAATGTGCAAGCGCACAGCTGACATTGAACAGAGCTTTCGGAGTTCCCGCACTCGGCAACGTCAAGGTCTTGCTCAAGGCTCTCCCAAAAATCTTCGGACACACCGACAAGAATGTCCGTGCTGAGGGCACCAGCCTCACGCTGGCGCTGTACACGTACCTCGGCCCGGGGCTCATGCCGGCCCTGGCAGAGCTCAAGCCAGTGCAGGTGGCCGACTTGCAAAAGGCATTTGATGCCCTAGACGCCGAGGGCAAGGGCAAGGGTACTGGAAAGCCGAATCGCTGGACCCGCAAGGCACAACGCGACCGGGAGGAGGCGGAAATGGCGGGCGGCGGTGACGATGGTGGTGATGGTGCCGACGCCGAACCTGAACCAATCGATCCACTATCTCTTCTCGACCCTGTGGATGTGCTCGCTCTCTTCCCTGCTGATCTCAGTGAACGGCTGGCGTCATCAAAGTGGAAGGACAGGCTGGAATCAATAGAGGAGTGCAACAAGGTTCTTGCACAGCCACAGAACGGGCGCATCTCGACGTCAAATGCTGCAGCGTACTCCTCGCTCGTCCAGACTCTCGGCACAAAATGTCACAAGGATGCCAACGTTAACGTCGTCATGGAGGCGGCCAAGCTTTTGGAGGGCCTTGCAAAGGGCCTGGGCAAGTCGTTTGGCCAGTTCCGCGGCGTCACTATGACTGGTCTCATGGAGCGGTTGAAGGAGCGCAAGGCGGCCGTTGTGGAGGCCCTGGGCAAGGCATTGGATGCCATCTTCCTGACTGTAGGTGATGGTTACTGCCGGCATGACTGACAAGCTCCAGACGACACTGCAGGACATTGTCGAGGACGTTCTCACTCAGCTCAAGTCGAAAAACCCGCAGGTCAAGGAGGGCACGTTGAACTTCTTGCATAGGAGTTTGAAGGCGACGCTCGACGCACCAGGAAAAGACCAGGTCAAGCCCATGGCCGAGGCTCTTGTTGCCCTGCTCTCAGACAGCGCTGAGCCAGTACGCACGGCTGCTGCTGAGTGTCTTGGCACCATGATGAAGATCCTCGGCGAGCGCGCTTTCAACCCATTCATTGAAAACGTGCCTGAAATCCAGATGGCGAAGGTCAAGGATGCTTTTGGGCGCGCCGAGATCAAGTACAAGGTCGGAGGAGTCAAGAAGCCTGCGCCGAAGGCCGCAGCCCCTCCTGCCAAGGCGCCTCCTGCTGCCCGACCTGCTGTGAAGAAGCCCGTGATGCCTCCTCCTTCTCCTACGAAGAGCAACGGCAGTGGGAGCGACGCACTGCTGGAGGACATTGCACCTCCAGCCAAACCAATGCCCGCGCGCTTGAAGGCGATGTTAGCTGCAAAGGCTGCACCAAAACCGCCGTCAGACGAGCTTCTCATGGACGAGGTTGCCGCGCCGAAGCGCGCACCGCCCGCACGGTTCACAAGACCAGTGCGTGTCGATGGAATAAGGCTTAGTATGCTTCAAAGACTGACCATCGCAGTTGACCAAGAAGTCCAAGGATGATGAGGATTCCCCAACACCACCGGCCTCGCCTGGACCGAAGCCCGCACTTCCGTCTCCTACCAAGGCTGCCCCGCCAGCACGAGCTGCTCCGCCAAAAGTCGCAGCACCCAAAATGCCCCCACCAGCTGCTGCTGGGCCGTCCAAGCCGGCAGTGGCCGTTGGTAGCAAGCCTGGCGCAGCCAAGACACTGGCGGGGTCACCGACCGACCCTGTCAAGTACCGGTACAGCCCAGAGGAGGCTGCTGCTCGTGCCGAGGAGGCCATTCCCGCCAATTACCACACGGCTCTTGCCGATGCGGCGTGGAAGGTCCGTCTCGAGGCCGCCGATGAGATGGTCAAGTGGATCGGCGAGGATGGTGGTGCCGAGGCGGTGGACAGCGAGATCATGATGCGGTTCTTGGGCAAGACACCCGGCTGGGGAGAGAAGAACTTCCAGGTGCGCTCCGTGTGGTGCAACTAAGGCTAACATTGCAGGTGTCGACCAAGCTGTACCAGGTCATGTCGTTGATGGCTGAGAAAAGCCCATCGTTCGGCAAGCCTGCCGCCTCGCTGATCATTGGGCCTTTGACGGACAAGCTCGGCGATTTGAAGCTCAAGAAGCCTGCCGGGGACGCACTGTCATTATGTGCTGAGCGAACATCACTGGCGTTTGTCCTTGCCCAGTCATACGAGCCCATGACGAAGCAGAAGGCGCCAAAGGCTCAGGCAGACGCTTTGACATGGATAAAGCAGCAGGTCATCGACTTTGGCATTGCTGGAATTGCTCTTCGCGAGTTCATCACTTTCATCAAGACGGCTCTCGGCTCGCCAAACGCAGCTGTGCGCTCCAGTGCCACAGCGCTGTTGGTCCAGGTCAAGGTTGGCGTCGGAGCGGACATTTCGGGCTTCATCGAGGACCTCAACCCACAGCTGCTGGCGACTATCAACAAGGAGTTTGACAAGGTTGCCGGTCAGACGCCGCCTGAACCAACACGCCAACAGGCCGACCTCAAGGATGCACCAGCTGCTGGTGGGAAAGGCGGCAAGGGCGGTGCAGACCCGCTTGACGATCTCATCCCGCGTGTCGACCTTGACAAGCTGGTGGCATCCACGCCTGTCCTTACCGACTCGAAGAGTGACGCCTGGAAGGTGCGCAAGGAGGCGTTTGAGGCTCTCAATGCCGTGCTGGAGGTCAAGTCCAATGGCCGTTTGAAACCCAACATGGGCGAGATCGGCACAGTCCTGAAGAAGGCGATGGCGGATACCAACTTGGCGGTCAAGATGCTGGCCCTCGGTATCATCACCAAGATTGCCACGGGCATGGGCCAGCCGTTCGACAAGTACAACCGCTTGATTGTCGCTGCTGTCTGCAGTGTCTGCGCTGACCAGAAGGCAACGACTCGTTCGGCCGCGTTGACAACCCTCTCTGCAATTGCCGACGCCTGTGGATCTCTGGACACGATGTACGCCGGCATTGGCGCCAGCCTGGAGAGCACCAACCCGGCGCTCCGATCCTCGGTTCTCGGCTGGGTCGCTGACCGCTTGGCGGCAGAGCCTCCTAGCCGAACGGCTGACCTCACTCCTCTGGGAGCACCAGTGATCGCAGGTCTCGAAGACCGTAATGGCGATGTGCGAAAGGCTGCCGGTGCTGTGCTTCCGTTTGTCATCTCCAGCGCAGGCTTCGACTTTGTCATGGACCAGTGCGCTGGCCTCAAGCCGGCTTCCAAGGCTACGATTGTCCCCCTGGTCAACGCTGCCCGCGGTGCAGCGGTCGATGCTGCACCGGCACCTGCTGCGGCACCCACTGCCAAGATGCCTGCTCCTGCTGCTGGCCCTGCTCGCTGCATGAGTATCAAGGCTCCGGCTGCCAGGGCGGCACCTGGCACTCCTCGTGCCGGTTCCGCTGCCTCAGTCCTCCCCAAGGCTACCACTCCAGGCCCCGGGCGGTCGCTGGCCATGAAGGCCCTCTCGTCCGGACCCAGTGCTCGCCCTGCTTCCAGCCTCAGCGATGACCGGCCCACCGGCATTGCGACCAAGATGCGTCTTCCGACCGCCCGGAGCGGCTCCAGCTCTACGATAGCATCCATCGCTGCCCCTGCTGCCGCGCCGACAGGCCGCACACTGCCTTTCTTGACGGGTGCCCCAGAGCCACGCCTCCAGCGATTGAAGCGGGATGCGAGTCGATGGTCTCTGGAGGCTGCTGCTCGTGCAGACAGCTTGGAGTACCTCTACACGCAGATGGAGCCTCACACCAGCCCAGACATCTTCACGCTGCTCTTCAGCAAGGACCACAAGGCCGAGGAGGACTTTATGGCATCCCTTGCCGTGATTGCGGAGTTCTACGATGCTGAGACCTCTCCATCATTTGGTCTGCCAGAACATGAGATCACCGCGATCCAGCAGGCCAACGTCGACCTGGCCCTCAAGTATGCGGCCGCACGCCTGCTGTCCAACAACACGCAACTGGGTATCAGGTCGTTAGAGGTCATCTCCAATGTGCTTGACGGCCTTGCGCGCAGTGGAGAGCGGCTCAGTGAGACAGAGGTCAAGCTCTTTGTTCCAGCTCTTGTGATCAAGGTGCGTAACGCTTACAGGGTGGAGACTAACCAATTCAGCTCGGAGACGCCAAGTTTGGACCAAAGCTTGCGCCCATCTTTGAGGGGCTGGACAAGATTATCCCAGCCTCCCAGGTCGTTCAGCTGCTTGTGCAGTACGGTCTCGAGGACAAGTCGGCCGGCAAGACATGTCGCAACGAGTCACTCGCGCTTATCGAGAAGACCTACCGCAAGCGAGGCTCCGTGTTGCGGCAGGGTGACCGCGCCTTTTATGAAGTGGTCGCCAAATGCATTGCGGATCAGGGAACGCGTAACGCAGCGCTCAACCTCATGGCGTGAGTCTAGTGTGACCCCACATCGTCGCAAAGCTAACATGACAAGTCTGCTTCAGTTGCAGGGCGAGTCGAGGAACCTGACGGCAGTCATTGAGTCCATGCCCACTTCGTCAAAGGATATGCTTGCGAACCGACGAGCCACCCTTGCTGCATCAAAAGCCGGTGCTCCCTCGGCAATTGCTCGTGCTTCTGCTACCGACTCCGGACCGACTTCACCCCGCTCTGCTTCACCCCGGCCGAAGGCTGCTGGCGCGAACCGGCTCTCGAGGGAGATACCAGGTCCGTCATCCGGTCCGACGTCGCCTGGTCCTACGCGCCCAGCGTCTCGAGGTATCCCCGCACCGAGTACCCGTTTACCCACGACGTCTGGCTCATCAACCCCGTCGCGGGCCATCCCAGTGCCGTCTTCGCTGCGTCCTGCCTCTGCGGCGTCGTCTGAAGCCTCGGGTCTGCCGATGCCTGGAGTGTCGAAACGCATCTCCAGACTTCCTACGGCAGGGGCGGAGCTGTCGACCAACACCAACGGCCCCACGCGCCCATCAACGCAGCCGCTTGGTCGACCTATTCCAGCCCCCACGCCTGTCGCCAACGAGGCCGTGGACGCTATCGAGGCTGCGAAGACTCGGGATGTCGATGACTCGGCCGAGGCGCTCAAGAAGCTCTCCATGCTGGTCGAGGAGGAGGAGGCGTTGTTTGTGCCCGAGGCGAAGACGCTCCTCGATGTCTTGTGCCACCAGCTCGAACTCACGTCGCTCAACCCGGTCGACTTGCTTGAAGCTCGCAGCTTGAGGCGAATCAAGCATCTCATGCGGACAATCCACATCGCCTTTGGCCGAGCTGTGATTGTCAAAAAGTTCAAACTGCAGGCCCTCGAGCGCCTGTTCTCTGGCATCAGACTGCACTACGCCCTCCTCGAGGTGTGGAGCGAAAACGAGCCCGAGGAGAATCAGCAGGCAACCGACTTACGCGACTACATGAGCATGGTGCTGAGCTCGATCATCGCTACGCCTTCACGCGAGCTCGTGTACGCCATGCTGTTCGATGCCCTGGTGGACCTGTGTCGTGACATGACACCCAACCAGGACCCTCGCATCGCCAGCGAGATTGGCGTCGTGCTCCAGTGCACCTACAAGCGTGTGCGGTCGATTGACTCGGACCTGCGCAACAACCGCATAGCGGCTGGGACGCTGTTGAGCATCATCGAGGACCTACTGCAGGTTATCCCACCTGTCCAGTGGCGCCGCCGTCCGAAGTATGGCCTTCCGCATGGCGACCTGCCGCTGCGTGTCGTCAAGACACTGCTGCAGCGTGTCATCGTTTACACCAAGGAGATCAACGTTGGCATCTACGACCTCCTGCAGGAACAGTTCGGTGCCGAGGCGGACATGACGACGGTGTACAGCTACATCTTCCGAATCTGTGAGTCTTAGTGCGTGTGAGCAGAGACTGACTAGCTCAGCGTCAGCAGAAGAGGCTCCGGCACCTGAGAAGGCGGCTCCGGTTGACACTGGTGCTACGCGTCGCGGTACCAACGGCCATGAGCGCCCAGTGAGCTTATTGTCAACCGGCAAGCGCATGTCGGTCATGCCTGAGCCCCCCGCTCCACCTGTCAGCAAATCGCCCACCCGAGATGTCAGTGAGGCGGAGCGACTGGTTCGCCGCCTCACAGACACGAGGGATAGCGAACAGCGGCTGAACGAACTGCACGCGTTCATGAAGTCGAGCCCGGAGAACGAGGCCGAGGCTCGCGCGGCCGTGGCTTCGATCCTCAACCCGGCCGCGCAGACATTTGTCTGGCGAGCCATTGACCGCCGGAGCGGCGAAGGCGCCGAGCCGCGCTCGCCGACAGTCGCGTCGACGAACGTGCAGCCCTCGTCGCCCATCCGCTCGCCGGTGCGCGAGCTCACCTCGCCGCCGCTGAGCAACGCGTCGTCCGTGTCTGGCCCGTCACGACGCACGTCACTT
Organism: Vanrija sp. TS_01; assembly: GCA_026725045.1. NCBI lineage: Eukaryota > Fungi > Basidiomycota > Tremellomycetes > Trichosporonales > Trichosporonaceae > Vanrija > Vanrija sp. TS_01. The sequence goes on from JAPKIE010000003.1 coordinate 316,069, forward strand.
GCGCCGCGCCCGTCGTCGATGGCAGGCTACGACAAGAATGCGCCAGTCGACGACCAGCTGGCGCAGCTCAAGGCGGTGTTTGCGCGTACGTCGCGTAACTCAGGGTCATCGCCTACTACGAGACCGCTGAGCGACCACGAGCGTGTGTCGCCCACCCCTGAGCGGCCTCTGAGCGACAGCGACCCGCTGCGTGCTGCGCGGCGGCCGCTGAGCGAGCTTGAGCTCAGGAAGACGCCTACCCCGGAGTAGGCGAGGGCGTGTGGTGGTTACTAGCCGTATCATTGTATCACTGTTGCACCAGCAATGCATGGACGTGTTTGGGCTGTAGTCGGGTTGGGCCGGCCGCGGTACGGGTTTGTTTGTTTGTGTGCGCGCGCAGCCGCTTGGCCTGCCTGCCTGCCTGCCTGCCTGCCTGCCTGCCTGCCTGCCTGCCTGCCTGCCTGCCTGCCTGCCTGCCTGCCTGCCTGCCTGCCTGC
>JAPKIE010000003.1:933219-1124693 GCA_026725045.1 Vanrija sp. TS_01
CGCCGCAATTGTAGGGTGTGGGTTTGTGTTCTGTTTTTTCGTTCGGTTTTGATTTTTCTCTTCTGCGGCTCGCGGGGGTACCCCCCCCCCCCCCCCCCCGAGGGCCGGCTGAACTTTGGTGGAAGCGGAAAAAGAGCTAAATCGCGTGTTGTAAGGCGTGGGGCGAAAGGCAAGCCCAACGAACTGGGTAAGGATAGGATGCAGTTTGGCAGATGAAGTAGAGAATAGGAACGGCGCCATCGATGCCAGTCGAGTGCAGGTCCTGTAGGAAGTCAGCGACTTCACTGCCACTGTTTGCTCACCGATGTGTCGAAGTCGACGAAGGACCAAGGGCAAGCCGCTATCCAGTCACGTGCCGTTCCCAGGTCATTGAAGCTGCTATCAGGAAGGTGACATAGCCAGTTAAGCAGACCGGCCTACGAGAGTAAGCAAACCGAAAACATGATGGTGGTTAGTACTCACTTTCCCCAGCTTCTGGGGATCAGCCGCCGAAGCTCCGCCGAAGTAAAGGATCTGCTCGTAGTCAGGGAGAAGTACAATGAGTGACCAGTGGGTGTCATCGCAGTGTTGAATCAACACGATTGAAGCGGCCGTCAGTCGAGTTTCTTGACAGTCGAAAGAATTAGGCGTGGGCTTCTCACAGGAAGACGTGTCGGAGCTTTTCCTGCAGTGTTGTTGATGCAGACAGTCTGTGCGCTCTGTGCGTGGTGGAGGTGTGCGTGCCACCGCTACCGCCACCCACCGGGTTCTGGTGGTTGTTGTCAACTTTCATTCCTTTCTGCTGTTGCCCCATTCCCCACTCGCTTCGACACACCTCTCTTTGTCCTGTCTTCCTTCCTACTGTTTGTCCCAGTATCAGCTACCGCTACCACAGACCCTCTTACCACCATTGTCGGTCCCATACTCCAAAAACCGTCACCCTGCCAATCATTCCATTCCCCGCAAACCCAACTCAATCCCACGCGCCCAGCTGCTGCCGACCGCCCAGCACCTCAAGTCCCTGCCCTTTTCCTTCAGCCTGCAGCAGCTCTCGCACCAGGCCCCAGCCGAAAGCCAGCATCAATGGGAAGGTCGGACCGTAAGCCGGGAAAGGCGCCAGACGTCCCTCCACGCGGCATGAAAAAGGTTGGGGGCGGTCTGTGCTGGCTAAACTCGCTTCTTCAATCTTTGATCTATTGCAATGGGTTCAATGATCTCTTCGAGCACCACTACTTCGAGGACACGGGTGGATGCTCCAAAGACGAAATCTTCAACGGCATCCATCAAGCTATCTTTGACGCGAAAGTCGAGCCTCCGAAGAAGCCCCTTCCGGGTTACCTTCACCTCGGAAAGGCCATGCACCGTATGTGATTACCTGTACGATAAAGTAGTAGGGCTGACCGTTTGGAGGTGCCGGACTTGTCGATGACATCGGAATCGCCGACGTTGTGAAGTTATTCCAACTTCTACTTCATCACCTCGACGGCTTCATCGAGAGGAGCCTTGGCCGGGACGAGCGTCCTTTCTCACGCCTCTTCACGTTTCACTCTGAGCGCCTCAACACTTGCAAATGTGGAACAAGGACCCATATTCTGTCCGACGACACTGTGTTCCCTCTCGAGTTGGACGACGACCTTCTTCGAGCCTACCTTGATGAGGGCTGGAAGGCCGTCTCGACCGACTTTCTCATCGATCGAGCCATGTGTACAGAATCTCCGACCCACTCTTGTGAAAACACACCAACCGCCGAAATTCGTTACCGCATGGGTCGCTGCCTCGCCGTCCATTACATTCGAGATGAACCAGATCCAACCAAGGGCCCGCTGCCTCACCAGAAGCTCTCGCTCGAGCTGTTGTTTGGCCGTGCTCGATGGACTCTCTTCGCTGCTATTCTCTACCACAATGAGAAGGGCTACGATCATGGTTATTACACCACACTCGTCGTCACTGGGGGAAAGCTGTATGAGGTCAATGACGGTACTGTCCAAACCATTCCCACAGACATCAACCTCAACACCTTGATCCTGAATGCTAGGTTCAAGGCGCCTGAAGTGCGGCTTGCATTTTACGAGGTCGACCCGACGTGCATGGACGATGAAGACGTCAATTCTGATCCATAAGTCATGAGGGCCAGTGTAGGGAACATACTGTGGCGGAGCAAAGTCTGATCGCCGGCAGCACACGGCACTTCAGTCACGACCCGGCCTTCAAACAGATGTAGCAAAGATATTCAGTGGAGAGAGTGGAGGGAGACGTGTAGTCCGACTCTGTTCATGTCTCACTTTTCTGTTTCCATGACCTGTACTACTTTACAGCATCCAATTCCATGCTCCAAAAACAGTTCATAACGGCAGGACAATGGAGCTGTTCGAGCACAGTGCAACTGACAGACATGGGAAGCTCATAGTAGAAAAGGAAGCCAGAAGCAACAGTGCTGCACGTGATTGCTACTAGACTTTTTGCACAACCTTTTGCACAGCTCAACTCATCTATACGAAGCAAGCAGTACCAGACTGCTTGATACGACCAGTATCGAACAGCGAAAGAACCGAATTGGCTCCAACACGGTTGTCAATGACTGAAATGGTCAGGGAAGTAGCAGGAGACTGGGAGAGAGACAACATCAGACACAGAAATGAGGTCTGGGAGGCAGAAGAATACATGATAGTCGTCGGGGTGGCCCAGTCTTCTTCCCCCTGACTGTCCCCGATTCTGGGCTCGTGGACAACCTCAACGCTTCAAGCTCCTTGCTTGCGGCTTCGCGTAGCAACTGCAGTGTCAGTCACATTTCCCACACTGTCTCGCCCACCGTGGTTTCCACTGGATTCAGCATTCCCTTCAGTGTAGAAGGGCAGAGCCTCGTCGGCTTCGGTGTACTCTTCCTCGAAAGACTTGCCTAGTTGGTGTAAGCACAGGTAGCCGGACGGACAACTTGCCTGGTTTGAACCAATCTCCGAATTCACTTCCCGGCTGTTGGAGCTCGGGGTACTCAGAAGAAACAGGGCGGTCGCAACCTCGCTGGTGCCAGAGCTTGATCGACCTGATGCCTTCCCGATAGATCTTGTACTTTTGAGTGGCTGGTTTGGCATTGTTCTCTTTGACCCAGTTGCGAATCGCGTTTCCGGCAAGGTTGGCATCCCACTGCTTCCAAGTTTTGACAAGCTTCAGCAGCTTTGGAGGGGCCTGCGTAACACCGGAGATATCGATCACGCCTTCCTCCGTGGTTTCGGATTCGCTGCTGTCGTCTGGATCGGTGCGGCGCTTCTTGAGCAAAGGTCGTTGCTTTGCGGCCGCGTTGTTGTGCTTGCGCTTCTTGTGTATCTTATGGGCAGTTGACTTCTTCTTGGGGGTATTGTTCTTGTCATCATTGTCACTCGCGGTGCTCGATGGGCTTGGGCTTCGCTTCCTGGTCGAACTGCGGGCCATACTGTTGGCTAAGTTAACACAATTCACAAAGTGTCGTGTGGGGGGCGGTACGGGCTGCTTACCTGTGCGAGAAGTCGGATTCAGACGGGGAGCAGGAGGTTGGGGGTAACAATGGCGATATCGATGAGAGAAGACTGGGTTGAATGAAGCACTTCTGTTGTTTTGTGTCGACTCGCGGACATGCAGAGTGGCGGCTGGGATTGGCTTTAGTGGCGCAGGCACAGTCAACTGCATCTGTTGTTTTGATTCCGCGAGTGGCTCGAGCGCCTTGCGTGAGTCGCCCTTCTGACGCCTGTAAACTCACGCTGATGAATCGACAACATGTTGAATCTACCTCCCATCCACATCCACCCATCATGCCCCGGCCAATCCCTATCCTCCATGATCCCAATGAGATCTACGACTGGTACCGGACGGCCGGAATCAACGGCGACCTGATCTTTGCGTCTCAGGACACATTCGCCAAAGCCATCGAACTCGTCGGGCAAGCCTCGTTCCGGTCACCCCTGAAGGCGAACCACACTGAACATGAGTGTTTCATGCTTCGCTTTCGAGGCATCTCTCGCGAGCGTCCAAGGACGACCGACTTGCCGCCCGTTCAAGACGATGAGGAGCACGAGCTGCCGCCATTCTTATACAGGTGAGGCATGAGCGTTTCAGCTTCCCCCAGATGCTGACCCACAGTCTGGCGGGCGCAAGGTGCAAGCGCAATGCCGCAGGTGCAACGACCTTATTCTGTGGGGTGCGCAAGATTTCTCGTTCCGACAGCTACACTTGGATTCCACTCCCTTGTCTGGCTTGCTCCCGCATGTCGGTGGCGGAGCAAGCTGAGTGCGAGCTCAGAACGGCCGTTCTTGATGTTCGAAACAAGATATTCCTGCGTAGTAACGAGGTTCTCGCCTCAGACTTTTGGCGTGAGTTTGTTTACTCTGGGTCGTTTCTTAACCACAAAGGGTCCACGAATATGCAGTCGGAGGTGAAGGCCGAGGTTGTCGAGACTGGCGAGGCCGAGTAAATCATAGTTGCCCCGTGCGAGTAGATTGAAGGCACACATCTCGACTGGGATCTGGTTTAATACTTGTCACATCTATTTTGATGCATGTCGCTGTACAAATTCTTCATGTAGCCATAGACTGCGAGCTGTTACAATAAACGTCCAGTGCTGTCGTCATAGAGACAAGCCAGCACGCTGGCTGCTGCCTCGCGAAGCTGGATGATAGACATGGGTGTCGATGGACGGTCCTCAACAATGGCGCTGTTCAAGGTACCCGTGCTCTTCAAACTCTCAGCACAGCGAAGAATGTGTCGCAAAGAGACTACATCTCGTGCCCATTGGAGGGGGTACAGAGGAATGTCGCTTCCGATATAGTACTGTGACGGTCAATCATGCAGCATCCCCCCACGCACTTACCACTTGATGTTGAATGTCGAGGCCTTCAATGCTCACACCAGCCACCTCTAAAAACTTTAGCACGACCTTCGATGTTAGCTTGAGCTCTTCGAGCCTGGAACAACTCACTTCTCGTATTTCGTCTCTAACACAACCTTCCAGCTGAGGCTGAGACATCCTCATAGCATGGGCCACGGAAGCGACCTTGTTTCGCACGTCGAGCACAAAGTCGACCTCGCATTTCATCCAGGAACTTGCTGTACAGTACATTCGAACCAGTAAGATGGAGTTGGCCTGAAAAGTTAAGTGTAAGATCCAGACGGATTCACCCACTTGCACGAAAGCAGCGGCGAGTCTTGGGTAGGTATCCAACATCCGGATACCCTCCCTTCCGCAGTAATGGTGGTGGTATCCTGAACTCGTGATCGTGCGCATAGCTAGAGCAGTAACTTGGTCTCGGATATGCCTCTCCTGTCCCAAACCCATTCCCTTCTTTGGAAGAAACTGGATTGCGCCATGGTAGGTTATGCTGGCGAGGCCACCGCCGATGATATTATACCTGGAAGCACTGACGAGAAGGGGTGCCATTAGATCGATCGATGGGGTGGGATCAATAGTGGCGTCTGCCATCTCGTAGTCGTCACCGTCGCCGCGGGGGATGTCGTCGGGGGATACGAAAGGCTTGGTGAGCTCTTGAGACCCCTGCCAACTCTCGGAGGTTGACACACTCCTGTCGACTCGAGGAGTGTCGGCAGTACGGCGCCAGGGTTCGCAATGGGCCTCGAGGTATCTGGTGTGGGATATGCAGAAGTCGATTAAATCCTGTCGTTGAAGCGCACGAAACGAGTATTGCTGAGCACCAAGTCAGTACAACCCACTTCTGCGTGTTGCGGAGCGTACCTGCTCTAAATGACTAAACACTGTGTCGCGGTCAACCCACTCGCCGCCTTGAAATGTCATCATTTCCTCTAGGACCAGCTCGAGACGATGTTGCGTATTGTCTTGCCCAACGGCCCGACCGAGGTCCCAGTAACGGACGGCTGGCAACTCTACGGCCTGAGCCTCACAGTCCTTGAGCCACTTGTAGTCTACCGCTTTGATATATTGGTAGGTAACATGCTCGCCATGAATCCGCCGAAGCAGCTCGACATAGCACCGTTGAGGAGAAATGAGATTGTTCTTGAGCTGTGTGTTCAGGGGGACAACAACAAAGTCGACCACACGATCGGGGGTTTTCCGCTGAACGTCTGTGTTGTCTGCGGCCTTAAGCCATATGCCGCCCAGAGCCTGTGAAGACCGGGGCATTAGCCTTTCCCAGCAATGTAGGTGTTTGTGACTCACCTCCACAGCTGTCTTGGTATCTTCGATTGCAGTACGGTCCCAGGCTTCAGGAAAATAGTAGAAGGTCTTTGTGGCAAACAGATGACTTGTGTCGAGGCCTGACGGACGATGGGAACTTGAAGGGGTGGTGTTGGAGCTGGAGGGCGGACTGGGGCTGACGGGGGCATGTTCCCTCGCAGAAGATGCTCCTGCTGCTGGAACAGAGGGGGCTATCGGAGGGTAAATGGGGTCTTTCGTCTTGCTTTTGGTCTGACCTGTGTCGGGTTTCTTCCTAGGAGGCATGTTGGGGGAATTGAGGGGTTGGTGGAATGGACAACAAGAGGAAGAACCGTTGAGGAAGAGCCGTTGTTGGCAACAATAAGCGCTGACGCTCTCGCCACAAGCCGGCGTTTTGTATAATCCCCAAGCCAGAAGCTGATGGCAGTGATCTGAGCATAAAGAACGACTTGCAGAGCAACAGTGTGACTGCTTCTGACGCCTCGAGCCACTGCACGGGCCAGCAAGGACGCTGTCCGATATGTCGGGGTGGAGGTGGTCCACTGTCAGGACGACAGCGATGCCAGCCCTGATGACGTACTGCCAATACATGCTACTACTCCAAGCAGATGCTACTCTGAGTCGAGCGCAGACCATCTCTCGTCGCCCCGTACCTCGACTCCCAGCGAAGAAATTGATGCGGCCTGACCAGCGGCACAGCAAAACTGCCAGACGTACGGGCACTCATGGAGGCGCAGGTCGCCCTCAGCCCGAACGTGTTCAACTTTACGTAAGTGGCTAGTGGCGCGGTGGCCAATGTTGAGCCTTTGGAAGAGCCGTCTTTGTCTTCTCGCTCTCACTCAACTGGCTCTCAGTTGGCCCTTTGTCCGTCACAATCAATTGTCGGCTTCTCATTCATCACAAGTCTAACATCTACGATGCCCCCCAAACGCAAACGCGAGCCCAAGGCCGCAACCAAGCAGAATCCGGGTGGCGAGCAACCCAGCGCTGTTTCGACACCATCCGCACCGGCTTCCTCGGAAATCCCTCAACAGTATGCGGTTGCTAAACAGCATGATCCCTTCCCTTACCTCACCCTAGTCAACCAGTCACGTCTATGGGAAGGATTATAGCGATCCATGCTCTCCAGAATGCCAAGATTGCATTGACACTGCAACATTTACACTTGCAGCTTTCTGCGGTCCTATCGATGTATACCGTGGCAGCAACGAGACATCAGGCTTTCTTCGTTGGGCCGACAACTTTCAAACCCGACATGCTTCGGATTGGATCCCGCCCCACTTGCGCCACTCTGCGTATGATCCAACATTTGAACGCTATGTCAACACGATACGACACTTTGGGAGTTTGGATCATTCGCCTGCCCTGCAGAAGAAGGACAAGAACCGCTACCCTACATTCATATCTCTTCCTGACACTGGGGTCAATATTTAACAGTTGATGGAAGTGGTTCACTCGGGTGTCGTCTACGTTTTGGCGAAGTACAGCGGTGACTACGCCGGCTGTGCTGTCATTCCACAGGAGCAAACGATTTGGATTGCCAGCAGCTCTGACACGAAAAAGAAGCAATCCATGCAGACTGTAAGTGGGCTTAAGTGCTAACGCTGATGTTTCACAGCGACTTGCTCAATGGTTAAGCAAGCATCCGGATTTGAGCAAGCTCCAATGGAAGTGGGAACAACGCGTCGTATGCCCCCCACCTTAGGCTCGTAACTTACCGATTCATAACAGTTTCTGGCACAGTGGGTTCTCTCCAAGCAACTGTCAGCTTGCCAAAGCACTCTGGGACCTTGGCTACCTCTTTCGGGCGATTAAATCAACTGCAGCGACAGACATTGTGGCGGCTACTCAAGCTGCTCCCAATCGGCCCGTGCAAGTTGGTGATTGGGCTCTGCCACAGCTGGCATGGGACTTGATTCCAGGACCTTTGTCTCCTGTACCACAGTTTCTCAGTACCCCCAGGCCGTTCAGCTCGCAATGCTTGAATGGGAGTTGTTGACTATCTTCAGTCTGCTCAGCTCCAGGTACACTAGACGTACAGACGGTGTGAGGCGTGGCATTCCGGATATCCCTTTATTCATCCAACCTTAGTCTGGAAAGACATTGCCCCTACTCTCTGTTACCCTAAGTTAGTCGAGAGGCCCACAACTGGATACGGAAAAAGGTTGTCGACGACAAGCGATCGCATTTAAAACAGACCGAACGCGAACTGCAACACGAGCTTGCCGACCTTGTTTCAGAGACAATTATCCAGTGTCAAGAGAACTACGGCCATAGCTTAATTGGGAAAGCAATGGTTAAACAGTGAGATCATGCCCGTCGAGATCATCCAATTGCTAATACCTCCAGGCTGGCGAACACGTTCATCACACTATTGGCGCAGTGCGCATCAATTTATCTCCCCACGACCCCAGCAAGACGGTTACTGTCACTATTCGCGACCAGACAAAGGGCTCGAAGCTCCCGGTTGCCGGTGTGGTTGGACTTCTCGGTCCAGATCATACCAGCAGCTTGTTCACCGAGTTCCTGAGGGACGGCGAGAGGGGCGACTATATTCTGAGCGGCCTACTTCGCCTGGCACCGATGAGTGTATTGTTCCTTCTTATTTTGCTGATATGTGAGCATGATTGCATGTACAATGCAAGGCTCGAGACCCAGATCAGATCGATGACGATGCTGAAAAGCAACCTGTTGCTGCACACGCAACCTCAACCATCCGGGCGGGTGAACCGGTGACCCTGTGTCGCGGGCCAGGCTATTGTGAGCCCTCCTAAAGACCAAGCTTACATTAGTCGAGAAAAGCAACGAATATTGGTACTTGAGAACCAAGAATCACCTGGCTTACACTAACCTTGCAGCATCTGTGTTGAACGGTGTCGATACTGTACTTGCCCGAAATTGCGCGGTTTGGTTATCTTCTCGCCACCGCGTAACCTTGCAATCACACGGTCTCGACCTGAAGAGTGCATGGTACTGTATGAGACGATACTGTAACTGTACATACATACATACATACAGCGCGTGGCATGTAAACAGGCTTCAATAATTGCACGAGCACATTGTTGTAGTTTCACGAGCAGCCCTGACTTCAGATGGGGCGGCATCCGAGCACCTTTTGGTAGACCCTGCGACTACATAGCATTAGTCGCTTAGAGTCACTTGACTACTCAACTACTCAACCCCACCCAGCGTCGCCGATGTAAACATGAGAATTGTGCTGTAAAAATGTGATGCAAATGCGATGAACTTGCATCAAAACCAACCATACTTGAACTGACGGGGTTATGGTGTAGATCGAACACTGATGGCACAAAGGAGTCTGTAAGCTTGGTGTTTGCTTCCATTGGTCTTGTTTGTACTGACTAACATCGGTGAGCTGCTTGGGTTCATTTGGTGAACCCGTGTTGAAAGGGGAATTAGACTGCAGAGCTAGGGGTGCGTCTTGTCTGGCGTTGACTCACGAGTATCCTCCTGACTGCTGCAGATGACTGCTCAACCGTGATAGAGGGGACCGGCTCCCTCATTTTCATTATGTGTTCCGAGAGAGTTACAGGCTGCCACGGAAAGAGTATGGTCACTTCGTGACCTCAACAAGATGGTCATCTTATTGTCGGTCAGCATTCTTCCCCGAACTCGACAGAACACAAGTACTTGCTTAAAGAAGACTTCTATCGTGAAGTACCGCAGTGTGCCGCGAGTTTTCAATACCATCAACCCTACTATGTCAGTGTTTTCGTGTCGTGGCTGGCGTTTGGCTGACAGGACAGCAACTGATACACCTCCTCTTCAGCCAACGGCCACAGCTTTCGATATGTCTCCTTCCTTCCAGTGAGAAGTTGGTTTGGAGCTCGTAGCTGACCCCTCCTAGTGGCTACTCTTCCGACACCCGCGTGTGGGTTGTCAAGGATTGTCAACGTCTTGTTGTGCCCCTTCGAGACATCAAGTTGGGTGACCGGGTGGTCGGACAGGATGACGGTGTGCGCACCGTTCTCGACATCAAACGTGACTCTGGCTCCCTGCGCTCGATTCACCTTGGGAAGCGAGAGGGCGAAACCGGCTGCATACGTCTCCAATCTGACTATCGACCGGTCTCCAATCACGCGGGCACTCCGCCAACGTCTTCTTCGCCGGCATTGGCTGTGTCAGCAGAGGAGAAAGACGGGGGCTCCAGTGGCGTGAGCCCGCCTCAACAGCCTCTGACGACGAAGCAACAGGCGGAATCTAATGGTGAGTATATCTTCATTGCTGTCAAAGGGATGCGGGGCATTGACAGCATCAACAGCCGCTCGTCATTCATTCAGTGTGGACGAAGAACCAAGGATATCCATACCAGAACCTCATGGTAAGCAGTGTCACTGTGGCCTATCTGCCACAAAGCAAGCCGCTGACAAGTAGAAGACCCTGATACTCCGGCAGTCGCTGAACAGAAGAATACAGTAAGTCACAAACATTTACGTCGCTGACAGATTCAGATCCTTATGGTTAGAGAAAGAAGAGATGGAGTATCTCTGACATCAGTGTCTACGCGTTTTGAAAAGGAGAATGCAGTACTACGTTGATGGTGGCATACCAGCACCTCGATCGCTCTTCGAAGTGAGCTGCGTCAAGAGTTCAACGCTAATAAACAGGGCATCGATGGGCTTGTCGATGAGTGGGAGCGTCTCACTTTCGGCACCCGGCCGTCTCATTGAGTGTTAGTAGGTATGTAGTTCGTCCGTCAAAGGGTTAGTTTGTTGGATGTAAACTGTGTTTTTGAAATTGCAGAGAGTAGAGTACTGTACCACATATGTGAGACGAGAGAGGGATGGAGGTGAGGGAAGGAGTAAGTGTGAGTTACATTTTTAGGTGAGGGGGTTGACACGTTGACAGAGACCATTGTGCCCTCCTTGATCGGGCGCTCAATACGATGCTGCACCCACCCCTCGCCATTGCTTCGAATGCTACGCCCTCCTACGTTGCATAGTGATTTGAAGCCGCCAGGTTTGTTGTTGGGCTGTCGACGAGCCGTCGACGTGGAACGGATACCTTGAAGGTCTCCTTAGTCTCGTCTCCTTCGTACTGTATCTTTACTCATCTCACCTACACTGCATTCAAGCTCAAACAGCCCCACCTTAACATATCGCACCTACAATTCTGACAATCTACAATATGCCCAACTGTACTGGTGAGAACGTGGAGCGCTAACAAGGCTGACATCCCAGCGTCAAACCCTGTCCCTCAGCACCCCTCCGCTGTCCCAGCCCCAAACCCTGTCCCTCAGCACCCGTCCGAAGCGCCCACCACAGTCGATGTCAAGACGGAAGTGAGCTTCTGCTCAAAATCATAACAATGCTTCAAGTTCTGATGTTCACGAGCTTGAACAGGAGGGTATTGCGGCCACTAGTCAAGCGGACTCGTCCCAAACGGGCCAGAACCAATCAAAGCCGCAGGTCAAGTCTCCGCCGGACCATAAGTCCTATGAAGACATTGATGAGGTCGGTATCAGAATTATCCCAGGCTAATGTCCTTACAGGTCTACAAGGTATCGGATAAGTAAATACCTGAGCTGACAGCAGGTACTTCTGGCTGAAACTGAGAAATGGGGAGCGAACCCGTCGTCGACCGACACGAAGGTAAGAACAGCACAAGATCATTAACAGCAAAAGAGCATTGTTGACGCTACGCCACCATTTGCTGGAGCTCGCCGACAAGCTTGACGGTCTCGCGCGTGAGGAAAGCATCAAGTTCGAGGCCAGGGCTTTTGGCATCCCGCCGCCGTCGTAGCTGTTGAAAAGTTGATGTACGGCGGTTTTGGGACGTGTTGTTCTTATGAGATACTCCTCTCGACGGAATTATTTCACCTATTGAGCATGGCTGATGTGATGCACATACATGTGGCCAACCGTATGGGACGCGTCAGGCTCCACGTCTTGTCAGGCGAGTTGAGCACCCTCAACTTGCACCGTGCTTTCCAAGCTGTGACAAAGGCTCGCTAACCGAACGTCAGACGTTGTTTGGCGTGGATGAGCATTCTGATCTCCACCGAATGGGCCAGCAGGCCAGAATGCGCTCGGAAGGGGCGTTGCACAGACGCTTAACGATCCCACCTCATGCCCTTGGAACCAGCGCCCTCGGATGCAGCCTCAGTCAAAGTACCCCGGCCGCTGCCTCTCGAGACCGAAGAGTCATGAACCGTTTATTCATATCCGTACTCTCCTTATGGCATGTCCGCCGGTCATCAGGCCCAAGCAGCTTCCATTGCATCGCAAATTTGTGTTTGGAGCGGGTGCGGCAGGGGGGAGCTTGCTAAAGTGCCACTTTGCCACATTCGGGATGTGAGCAGAGCATTGTGGCAGATGATGGTACATCTGCCCATCAGCCGTCACGCCGGCACGCACTGAGCAATGTCCCCTGCGCCCTACAAAGCCCCCATTACCCTCAGCAGCGTGCTTCTGCTCTACAGTTATCTGCAGCCATGCAATCAGCTGCGCATCAGACGGTAGTCAAGGCCGGTGTGTTCTGCCCCTCTACTTCCCCTGTGCTGCGCCCCCGTGCAATGGCTGCATGGGGCGTGGTGGCGTGACGATTGAGGCAGCGTGGCAGAGCAGCGGTGTGCGTGTGGACCCTCTGTCACGAGCCCTGGGTAGGTGTCCATGTTGCCACCATTGGTTTGCCCCCCGTGTTGTGCTTCTGCCATCATCCAATCTCTCACTTACAAAACTTCAACTCGCTTTCCCTACTTAGTCCCGCTTGCATCTCCTCCATCCGTCGAGTCCACCAAGCAGAGAGTAATCTCCCTCGACACGAGCCCCACACACCGCAGAAACAATGGAGAACAGCCGTGACATTGTCTTCGCGTGAGTGATGGCACTAGAACTGGGGTTGAATAGGGCGCAGCGGCCACGGTCGAGAGACCATGATCCTGATGTACAACGGTGATCACCAGCCACTTTGGTGCGTCAAAGTCGGTGACAGCGTCATGGGGCCGGATAGCCGTCGGCGCATTGTGCTGGCGGTCAAGGAGTCAGAGGCCTCCATGACGAAGATCGACTTCGAATCTCCAACAGTGTCCCCTCTTCATATCGCGGCCTCCACCCTTGTATCGGTTACGACTGCGACCACCCCAAGGAAGGAGGAGGTCATTGCTACGGTTGAAGAAGAACCATCAGCTGGCCATGCTCTGGAGAACATCCTCGGACCTCTTCCTGCGCCACCCCCACCCATCAACAAGACTGCAGCAATGTCAACCGAGGTTGATGAATCTGTTGGCCACGGCCCCATCATCGAAACCGTTAACAGCACCCTTACGGTTGATATCGACTCTTCAGCAATCCCAGAGTCCAGTGTCGAGGATCTACAGATCGACAAGCTACTCGAAATGGAAGACGTCACAAAGCAAAACAAGTTCTTTTGTCGAGTCCGCCCCATGACATTCCCCTTCAAGGAAGTCCCCCTCGACCCAACGGCACTCGGTGCTCTCATCTTCAACTTTCGAGCCTGCCCTCGGGAGCTTGAGTGTTATGGATGCCACGATTGTTTCGAGTACATGGCCGAAGTAATCGAGCGTGCCATCGTCGGCCGGATGTGGTTCAACGCCAAGAGGACCGGCACTTCATTATCTCCAGCCCTCCGAGATCAACATGATTTTTTCTTCCCCACAGCGCTCGCCAACCTCCCAATAAACCTCCCCCCAGGAACATTCTACCCCAGGATCACCGACGCTAAGGCTGAAGACCTTGCCAGTCAGCTCCTCATCACCTCAGCCAGTTCGACCACGCAGAATGTGTCCAGCGTCCTCGAGCATCTCAAGCAGCTGTCGACGGTTGATGGCAGCCCATTTAGGCGTCTGCCTCGGTCCTACATCAACAACGACGAGCAGACGCGCCTGTCTCTGCTGGCGGGCATTGTCGCTGCGAGTGGATCATTCGGAAAAGGCATTCAAGTGATGATTCCTGGCCTTGAAGGGCCGCTCGTGGGAGATTTCCAGTTACTGTGTGCCTCGCTCGGCATCAAGTGCTCACAAGTCCCGACACAGACTTCCTGGACCACGGGCGTCTTCATGCTCTCGGGTGGGCTAGTTGGGCTTATCCCGCATCAAGCCAACTTTACCACGGACAAGTATCTCTCTGAGCCTCTTTCGAGATACCGCTTCAGTGCTTCCCCTAGCAACGAACCGGAGGCCATCGCTATTCGAGTCAGCGTGGACAACACGTTTGTACGCTCTGACGGGCTCGTCCTGCGCGGACAAAATGTAAGTGTAGAGAAGCGTTCTGGCCTAACACTCTAAAGCTTGTGCCCGAGAAAACTGCGTTTGAGAAGATCCAAAATGCCTACAACGAGGCTCCGGCTTCGCATCAATACTCGCGCGAAGACATGAAGGGTAGCATGATGGAGGCCCTCGAGGTGAATACGAGTAGATACCGAGGCTGGACCAACTAACCACCCCAGCTCATACTCGACCAGTATGAGGCTCCATAGCTGCACACTAGCTCCTACCGGAACCTTCGTCTCCATAGCTAGTATTGTGTATGTAGTTGTAAGCCAGTACGGTTGTGCAGTAAGGCGCCACAGGTCAGCTTTTAGTTGCGAAGTAGTGCGGCGTAACAACAGATCCATACAGATGGTACAAGCAGATATCAAAACTCTTTAATCAAAGTCGTCTAGGCCCAGGACACGGGACCGAAGGATGCTCCTCGTCATCTTGGACTTGAGCGCCTGGGGGATCTCGAGCACCTCGACGTAGCTGGCGGGGAAGATGCCTTCCCTGTGGTCGCCCGGCTGGCGCCCGGTCCACCAGTCGCCCTCGCCGACGGCGTTGAGGACGACGACGACCTGGCCCTTCTTGAACGCGAGGTCGCCCGCATGACCACCAGGGAAGTCGAAGAGCGCGACGGCGCGCGCGTAGCCCTCGTCCGCGGCCGACTCCTTTCCGGACGGCGGGGTACGGCGGGGCGGCGAAAAGTCGCGACTGGACGGCATGTCGTCGTACGACGAGAACGGGTCCTCGGGGTCGGACAGGCGCCCCGCGACGTGGTTGCGGCGGCTGCGCTCCTGGCGCTTGGTGGCGGCGACGGGGTCATCGGGAACCACGAACGGCGCCTCCCAGTCGTGCTTCGACGCGTTGAAGTTGCTCGTCGTCTTGTCCTCGGCAATGTTGGGGAAGGGCAGGGAGGAGTTTTGCAGCGACGAGTTGGCACGGGAGCGGTTGCCGCGGGCAGGAGAGCCGGTGTTGAGGCGGGCGAAGCTGGCAGTGACGCCGTTGGTACCCTTGTCCGTGTCCCACTGGCCGAGGAGGTCGGACTGGCCGCGGTCGCTGCGGGGTGGTGAACGGCGGCGCTCCGACTCCCAGTTGCCGATGAGGTCGGGGCTGTCCCTGGCCGGGGTTGAGCCGCGCACCGGCGTGCTTCCCGACCGCGCGCGGGTGACGGATTCGAGGTCGGCAAAAGGCGACGGCGTAGCCCTTTGCTCGTACGGCCGGGCGATCGACCCGGCGCGCGACCGCGTGGGGGCAGCCGCGTCCGACGCATTGTACGTCTCGCTCGATGGGCCGGTCATGCGACGCTCACCCTTTTTGGCCGAGTTAAAGTTCATGCTGGACGAGAAGGGGATGTACGAGCTCGCTCTCTTGGCCTCCCATGGGCGGCTGGGCGGAGCGCGCCCGCCGTCCATGACTGGCGTGACGTTGCCGCTTCCACGTGAACTGCCACCGTTGCTCCTGCGCCTGCTGCTATCCCATGACCCGTCATCGTACTGGTCGTAGCGCGGGTCCATGGTCCGACTGCCGTTGAACACTTGCTCGTGCTGCGACTTTTCTTTGTACCCGCCGAGGCTCAGGATTGAGCCCGAACGATTGCGGCGGCCGGCAGGCGACGTGCCGCCCGCACCGACACCTTCGCCGAAGGCATACCCCGATCCAATCTTTTCGTTCCTGCCGTTGGCGTTCCAGCCTGTGCCCATGGCCCTGGCGTCCTCTGGGTCGTCATGGACCCAGTTTTCCAGCCCGGGCCGCGTCGTGGCGTCGGCAAGCACGTCGATGAGCAGGTATGCCCAGTCTGGGGGGTCAAACTGGCCGGTGAGGATCTGCTTGGCTGTGGGGTTGCCGCCGTAGGCGATGCGGTTGGCGTCCTGTCGCTCGGCAATGACACTGCCCTCGACCGACACGCCGCCGAAAAGGCCGCGGGTCTTGGAGTACGAGTACATGGCTGCGAGCTGGGCCTTTGTGTTGACTGCGCCTGAGGCTTCGGCGTTGCGGCCGAGGGGTCCGACGGCGATCGACAGGTTGCCGCCGAGGGTGAAGCTGCCTGCGGACATGAAGCTGGCGACTGCGGAGCGGGACTGGGGTCAGTAGATGGGTGTAGGCGCAACTCACGTTGAGCACGACGAGGAAGTCGGTTACTCTGTTGACGTCAGCCAGGCGCCCGTTGTTCTCGACGCCACGGCCACGTCCAACTCACTCAGCACCAGCCTGGCCGCCAAAGCCCATGCCTCCGACGGCGAGCGCACTGGGCGGGCTCCACGCTGCATGTCAGCGGCCATCTCCCCGGCACCACTCACATCCATCATCGAGCCTGGCGATGACAAGACCCGAGCCGGCTCTGGCCGAGACCAAGAACCCAGCCTTTGCGACGGTGAAGATGGCAAAGCCGTGCGCCCTTTCGAGAACGCTGCGGGGGATGACCTGCGATGGTCAGCCACCACTTTCCCACCATTCATTCCCACGCACCTTGTCCAGGCCGTTGTTGTTCACATCGATAAACGAGCGCACTGGGGTGGTCAGCGCGCTCATGGCGCCAGCACCGACTTACCAATCTTGGCTGCCTTCTTGCACTCGTCACGAAGTGTCACTAGCGGCGGGGGTCAGTCACGAAAATCAGCCCGGCCGGCGCCTACCGCCGGCTAGCTACGGGTGCAGAGCTTGTCTGCGACCCAGCGCTACTCACGCGGCAGGGGGGTGTTGAAGCCCATGTCGGCGGCGTCTACCGTGCGTTACAGGCGTCAAAGCGTGCGATGTGCGATGTGGAGTGGGTGATGCTGCCAGAGGCGGGGCAGGCGGGGTGGGGGCCGGACGACGCGGACGGATGAGACACGCGGGGTTGGAGTGATTGCGATGGGGAGATGAAAAGGTAAGGGTCGGGCTAGACGCCGAGGGGGCCGAAGGTGGTGAGCGGCGGTGCGGCGACGACGGCAACGGCGACGGCAAGAAAGCAGCAAGCGAGGTGCCCGAGGTGAGGATGAGGAGGAGGGGAAGAGGAAGCGTGCAAAGATGCGAGGGATACTTGTCTGTGACCCATGTATCTCCATCGGCCCATGGCAAGAGGCTGTCAGGCAGCAGCAGCATCGCCAGGCAAGGCACCACCGGCCGCCCGCAGTGCCCATCGGCCCAGAATCGTCGTCGTCGTCGTCGTCACCCCCCCCTTAAACCGCGCGCCGCATTCAGGCGGGGTCGGTAGCCGCCCCTCGCCTCGGCCTCCGGCGCGCCCGCCCTTCGCATCATGCAGTAATCATAATCGCCTACGCACGCGCGCCGCCGTCAACACTGCGCTGCGCGCGGTGCACCCCGCTCTGCACCCCACTCTGCCGCAGTTACCTCGCAGCCTCGGCACCTCGGCGTGGAGCGCAGCTGCCCCCAATGCCAAGACTTTGGGACTGACTTCTTAACCCAGATGGCATCATCCCCCGCTGCGTACTATCAACGCGCGTCCTCGCATACAAAGAAGTACAAAAGCACATGTACGCCGCCGTCTTCTTAGCGCACACTGCATCGCATTCCGTTGCGTCTACTTCTTGTCCTGGCCCAAACCAGCAGCACTGCAATCGTGTCAGCTTTGCGTCCACGGGGCCCACGTCGCCACGTCGGCTCGACGTCATGTTGGCTCATCACTCACTGGTTGGTGGCGACCTGGATCGCGCGCGCCATGGTCGAACGCACACGTCCGTCCTCCATTGTGAGCAGGCCAGCGATCGTGCATCCGCCGGGGGCTGGTGGGTAACGATGGGATTGGTTGCGAGGGGTAGAAATGTCGCAGAAGCAGCAGCGTTAGTCACTCGCTCGGCCGTCGACGCCGACGCCACCACTCACTCGTGACTGTGTCCTTGAGCTGCGCGGGGTGGAGCCCAGCGTACAGGGCCATGCGTCCAGTGCCTTGGATTGCTGCGGGGTAAGCAAGTGTTCACGAAGATCGACGCGGCAAGCCTAGACCGCGCCCGACCGCGTCCGTTGCATCCGACGCCGGCACACTCGGCACGTTCTGCTTCGCCACGCGCTCGCAGCCCGACTCACTCTGCGCGGCAATCTCAATCGCCTCTGCACGGGGAAGGCCCATCATGACACCACCGTCGGCCATTGCCTCGAGGACAAGCGACACAAACGCGGGGCCAGATCCGGCCAGCGCGGTACACGCGTCAAAGTGCTTCTCGTCGAGGAAGCGGCAGCGTCCACACGACGTGAAGATGGCGAGGATGAGGGCGCGCGAGCGGGCGTCGGGGAGTGGAGTGACGATCGTCATGCCCTCGCGGATCTGTCGCGCCGTCAGCACTGCTGCTACTGCTCTCTACCCACCTTGCACGGCGTGTTGGGCATGGCGCGGACCACCTGCGTCGTTTCCGGCACCCACGACGTGAGCTGGGAGATGGTGACACCGGCACAGATGGACACGACGATCTTGCCGTCGACGGCATCGTACATGCCCTTCTCCTGCATGATGCTCTTGGCGACGTTGGGCTTTGAGCAGATGATGATCACGTCGGCGTCCTTGGCCAGCGCGACGTTTGACCCGGCGCCGAAGCGCACGTCGACGTGCTGCCCGCTCTCGTTGATCGCGCTGAGCGTCTTGCGCAGCTTGCGCGCCGTCTCCTCGCGGCCGACGGTCGCGATGAACTTGGACGGGAGGGTGTCCTCGGGCGCGTCGAGGAAGAGCGAGGCCGTGGGCGTCGAGATGCCCGACGACGGCTCGCGCGGCGTATGCCGTCCGTCGGGGAAGGCGGACAGGCGCGCCTCAAGCGACGTGAGCACGCCCGAGAGGATCGCGATGCCCATGGTGCCGCAGCCTGGGGTGGGTGTGAGCGTGCTACAGGTGGAGGCAGCAGCGGCGGCGGCGGCGGCGAGCAGGCGCTAACACGCGGGGCATGCCCCGGCGATAAGCGCTTGTGGGTGGTGTGCACCACGCGGTGCCCGTCCACACTCGCCGTGCAGCATTGCACTCACCGATAACGCCCAGAGTGTAGCCCATTTTGAATGCTTGTAGTGTAGAAGTGTAGAGTGCAGCGTCGAGATAACAGATTGCTGATGGCCGGCGATGGCTGGCACTTTTTCCGGCATTTTGCGGGCCGAGATGGGACGAATAATCCAAATAGTCGAGTCGATCTCGTCATTGCTCGAGGCAGGCTTCGGGATAGCAGAGATACCTCCTTTGCACTTGACAACAGCGGCGACGCTCTCTCTCTCACGCTCTTGCTTATTACCATCCACCCATAGCCACAATGTCCAAGCCAGAGGAGGTGGGTGCGTGCACTGCAGGCCCAGGCTGACATCGCAGACCCCGAGCCCGAGCCCGAGCCCCAGCTCGCCCGACCCGCCCTACCCAGTGATCGAGCGCGGCGCGTCGCTGCTCCTCGCGTGGCGTCTCGAGGGCCGGCGCGTGCTCCTCATCGGCGGGGGCGCGGTGGCCGCCTCGCGCCTCGGGTTTCTGCTGCAGTCCGGCGCGCACGTCACGATCGTGTCCCCCGGCCCGCTGGAAGCGTCGATCGCGTACCGCGTCGCCACCGAGCCGGAGTACATCACCTGGCACGACCGCGAGTACGGCACGAGCGAGGGGGACAATGTCAGCGCGGACGACGAGCTCTCAGTCGGCGACTACGACATGGTGCTCACCGCCGTCGACGACGTCGCGCTCTCGCGCGCAGTCTGCCTTGCCGCCCGCGAGGCGCGCACGCCTGTCAACGTCGCCGACGTGCCGCCCGAGTGCGACTTCTACTTTGGTGCGCAGGTACGCCGCGGCCCGCTGCAGGCCATGGTGTCGACGAGCGGCGCGGGCCCCAAGATTGCCGTGATTGTGCGCGACCTCGTCGCCGACGCGATCCCGGACAACGTCGAGGACGCGATCGAGGGCGTGGGCAAGCTGCGCGCCGAGCTGCGCGAGCGCGCGCCCGGCGTCGGCGGCGAGCTCAGCAAGCGCCGCATGCGCTGGATGATCGGTACATGCGACGCATGGACACTGGCCGAGATGGGCGCGATGAAGGACGCGGGCGTGAGGAAGAGGCTGCTCGACGACGGGTGGGAGAAGCACAAGATTCTCGGGCCGGAGGCTGTCGGCGTCGGCAGTCTCTCGGCGCGCGCGACAAAGGCGCTGCACGGCGCGGCGGGGCTCTGGGCTGCTGGCGCGGGCGGCCTCGTCACTGGCGCCGCGCTGGCCACTCTGGCCACGCTGTACTTTGTGCGGAGGTAGGCCGCGCTGCGGCAGAGCCCTAGCCACCATAGACAATTTGTAGCAGAATACTCCCATGCCACTCATACTGCACATCCACAGCCCAGCAATCGCATAATAGTACACTGTACGATGATATATATATATCCGTGTCTCTGTGTCGCGTCTCGTCGCGCCTGTCACTCTACTTGGTAATCGCCTTGCGATCCGAATCCCGGTACAGCCGGTGCTCGTGGATGTACTGGATGACGCTATTTGGCAACAGGTACTTGATCGACATGCCGCGACGGACGAACAAGCGCACTTTTGTCGATGAGATGTCGTTGTAGATGAGCTGCTTGATCACAATGACGTTTCGTCTGTATCGTTAGGGCTAGCGCCGGCTGCGATTACTCACCGATGCTGATACAAGATGTCGTGCGAGAGGAGGAACGCCCACACGTCCGAGCCGGTACGCTCGACGATGAGGCAGCCAAAGCGGCCGAGGATGTGGTGGAGCTGGGGTGTGAGCAGAGACGCAAGGCTACCGCCGCGTCCTCGACGCGGCGCCGCGATCCACTTACATCAGGCTCGCTCCACACACCCGGCTCGCCGAAACTCTCAATCAGGTCGCCGCCGGCCAACAACATAATCTTGTACTTGCGCCGGCTGCCGTCCGCCATGACGACGCCGCCCTCCTCGCCGTTGAGCATCTCGTCGAGGTGGTCGAGCACTACAGCTGTGCGCTGGTACTCTGGCTGGCCGGCCTCCCACGGGTCGACCATGAGCCATGTGCTCGTGTGCTCGACGGCCAGCTCGCACATACGCACGCGGTGGTGGGCAGGCGCCAGGCCCGCCTTCTTGTAGTAGCTCGACACGGGCGAGTAGTAGCCCGCCATGATCTCGTACGTCTGCGACTCGACAATCTCGTCCTTGGCCATCTCGAACATTCGCAAGTGGAGGTACGTCGGCGGGGAGAAACTCCCACACGCAACGATCACCAGCGGAATCTTCGACTCGTCTGCCGTCAGCCCACGCCCTCACACATACCACCCACCCTTCATCGTCTTGCGCAGCCGGTGCTTCGGGAAGCGGTACTCTGCCTCGCCTGCAAGGTACGCCTGCGACGAGCCCTCGGCCGGGCGCGCGCGGTCGTCGGCGTCCGCCTCGCCGTCATTCAACCCCGTCAGGGCGTCAAACGCCGCGTTCGACCGCTCGCTCCGGCGCCGCTGCTTGCCGCCATCAGGCCTCACGGCCGCGCCCAGCGCCGCGGCCACCACCTCGGGCTCGACAGCAGCCACCTCGCCGCGCGGGCTGTCGCCGCCGCTCGGCTCGGTCAGCGGCGGGCTGTCGCGGTGCGGCGAGCTATCTGAGCGCCGGTCGGCCGCCGCGTCGAGATCCCCGCCCCCCGTGACCGGCGACGGCGGATTCCCGAACCGGTACCCGCTCACGAGGCGGCGCGAGCGGGCGCGCGAGCGCTCCTCGTCGCCCGACACCTCGGCGTCCGAGACGACGTACGCCCTCTGCGGGACCGGCGCGCGCACGGTGCGGCTGGCGCTGCGCTCCGCACTGGGGCTGCTGCGCGGGTTGTTGTGGTGGACGCGCGAGCTGCCCGTCGCGCCGAGCGTCGCACTCGTCCCGTTGTCCCCGATGTCGCCGTCCTCGTCGAGCACGGCGGTGGAGTTGGCCGCGTCGCCGAGCGCAAAGTGCTCGGGCTCCGAGTGGTCGTTTGCCGCGCCGGCGGCCGCGAACGGCGGTCTGCGGGGGGTGTCAGCATGTTCGCTGCGGGTAGCGCGCCAGCCGGCGCACGCGCACGGACGCGCGCACACGACAAAGTCGGGGCGGCCGACAGCCGGCTGATTAACGCGCGCGAGGCGGCTTTTGGCGTGTGCCCTCACTCACGAGTCGGCATGGAAGCTGTGCAGCCCCAGCCCGGGGAGCACGGGCGCCGGTCCTTTAAAGCTCGAGGTCATGATCTTTGTGCGGACCATGGTGTGTGTGCGGTTGTGTAGAGGTGTTGGGCAGGGGGAGGGGGGTGGGGGGCCGGGCCCGAGGGGGGAGGCTGGGGGGTTCGGCCGGCGGGTCGAGTCGAGTGCAGCAGCGAGCGATTTGATGCCGTCGTCGGCCTGCAGCGAGTGGATCACGGTGGGTGGCGCAAGCTGACGTCTTGATCGTGGGCGCGAGTGGAGTGGCCGCGTCGACTGTTGTCTTAGCTCAGTGCGCGATATTCAGCCAGGCGGCGCGCGCTGATACACGAGGCGAGATGTACAACAGCAACTGCACGGCGTGCAGTGGTCATGAGACTGAGCAGCAGGCTGTAGCCGCAGCGACGTTGACCTCGCTCGCTCGCCTGCGACTGCGCGTGCGACAGGCAATGCGGCAGACGCCTTGTCTGCATAATCAGGGGCTATCACCCGCGCTGCTGCTGCTCCTGCTGCTCCATCTCGCTCTGGCCCCCTCCAGCCCCGCCTGCTTTACCGCCGGTTGACAGACTGCAATCTCCGGTTCTGCTAAACATTGCGCAACCCCGCGCGACCCTCTGCTCCGACACCCAGGCGCCAACCTTCCGATACACTGGCGGGGGCAAATATCCCCCCCCCCTCATCGTCCCGTTGCCACTGGCCCAGCCGTCGCGACAATGGCGCCGCCAATGCCGCCAAGCGGAGCACACACCGCGTCGACCACTCACATCCAAAGGCACGACCTGCACGCCGCCATCCTATTCGGTCACTGCGCACCCGACCGCCCCCACGAGATAATCAACCCGGGGCACCCGACTGCGCGACACCGTCCGGACCGTCACCCGGTACTCATCGTTCCGACTCGACGCCGCTTTATCAATAAATTTGCATGCACAGGTATTCCGGAAGCACGCAAGGCGACGCCGCACCGCACCCCTAGACCGCTGTCACGCACACACCCCGCTCGGCCACAGTCGCCGCTTGCACATCTGCCAGCAAATCCGCGCTGAACAAAACCTCCGATCGGTCGTTGTTCAGATACACTGGCAGGTTGACCGTCTCGCCACTGACCGCGCCCTCCTCGCGCTTGCTCCAGACAAGCTGTGACGCTCCAAGCGCAACAGTCTGCCCTTCGTTCACCTTGACCTTGCCGTCTTCCCAAGCCGCACCGTGCAATTTCAGGCCTTGGAGCTCGTTAGTCATGTGCCTCGGGGTTCTGTACCTGGGTTACTCACCAGCAATTGTGAAGCCACCAGCGGCCGACTGATTCTCAATGTGCAGGCTGAGGACAAGCTGTTCCAGAGACCAGCCCTGCGCATGGGCCGCAGCCTGGCGCGTGGCCGTAATGTACGCCTCAGGTCGGAAGAGCTTGCCCAGCCAGATTTCGTCGTGCGCACCCTTGGTGGCAATGGTCTCGAGCTGAGCCAACCTCGACGCCAGGTCGGAAATGTACTGGCCAACAGACGACCCACGAGGCATCTTGAACTTGGCCCAGTGCGCAGGAACCGTGCCACGGTTGAGGTCGGTGAGGAGCGCGCGCAGCTCGTTGGTCTGTTTGGTGGTGCCGTCACACACGAGCACGAGGTCCGACAGGTCCTTGCGCACGCGCTGCAGGAGGCGACGCCCAGTCCACACCTCTCGGCCAAAGAAGCGCGACAGGGGGTCGGTAACGTCCGTGATGGTGGACAATGACTTGCGGTCAGCCACATGATCCCACATCAAACCTACCTTGGGCAAAGCCGCCAACCACTCCTCGGCATTCGTCTTGACCGTCGACATCCACGCCGGGCGACCATCGTTTGCAGCAGCAGCAGGACTCGCCTCGTCCTCGTCGTCCTCCGTCGTGCGCATCTTGCGAAGCTTGACCATCGCAGCGCCACCCTGAGCCGCAGCAATGACTCGCTCAGCCGTGTCAGGCAGGCTGAGCCACGACGGCGGTTCATGCTCGGGCAGCGCCTGGGCCCAGGCGATGAACTGCTGCATTTGCGTACCCTCGGGAATCAGCAGGGGGCGCTTGTCGAGATGTACAAGCGCAAAGTCGGGGTCATACGCGCGGACGGTGAACACTGAGTCCACAAACGCGTCGAGCACACGCTGGTCATAGTCGGAGTCGATGCGGCCGCCGTAAATCGCCTCCTTGAGAAGCGTACGCAGCGCGACCCAAGGAATCTTGGCCGGGTCAACATTCGCCTTGCCCTTGGCCAGCTCGTTGATCCACGAGTCGATAGTCTTGAACGCAGCGTCAAAGTCCGAGTCGTTGAACTCGTAACTCTTGGACCAGCCGAGGGGCAGGTATCGCAGGCGCTCCTGCACAACAGCGTGCAGCCACGCGAGGAGGAAGAGCAGACGTGGCTTCTCGGCCGGACCAGTGTTGACTCGAGCAGAAGGAAGACCACGCAGTGTGTCGAGCAGGTTGGCGCGCACGCCGGGAGGCGGCTCGTTCATGATGATTCTTGACTGGCGTAGGATGTTGACCGGGATAACCGGGTTCGTCTCCATTGTCAAGAACAGACGGAAGCCCTGGTTTGGCGACAAACTGTGGAGTCTCTTGCCCAGCTGCGCGAGCCAGCCGGGGGCGAGGTGCACATTCTTCAGCAGCACCCAGGTGCCAGTGCGCGCGGCGTTGGCGATGGCGTGGTCGGCGAGGATGAAGCCCTCCACCGAGCCCATGGCAACCGACGTACACGTCGCGCCGACAGACCTGCAGAGGTTCTCGACGCGGTAGCTCGCATCGTGTCCGGGAACCGAGGCCAGCGCCACGGGGTTGGTCGCCTTGACTTGGTCCTGAACAATGGCCGCAAGGTCGTGTTCCGCCTGCGACGCAAGGTCGGTGCCAAATGCAATGTCAGCAAAGTCGCCCAGAGCCTGGAGGATGCGGTCGGGGCGGAAGATTTTGACGAGTAGTAGGCGGCGCGCGGCAGCAATAATGTCTGGGGGTAAGCATGGCACTACACCTCTCGACTCACTGTCCGCCGAATCCCATGGCAACGGCACAGACTTCTCAGGGCTCTGGATTGCGAGGAAGTTGTCCCACTCGGAAGAGTTATTCGCCAGGTGGTCTTCCAGCTGCCTCGCAGTGTCACGGCCAAGGTGGCTCTCGAGCACACGGCGCTGGTCGGCGGCGAGGTACGCCTCCGTAATGTCCTGGCCAGCAGACGGGACGTCGAGCACAGCGTCGAGCTCGTCATGCACAGCAGCACCGGCCTCGGCACGCTGAAGACGCAGCTTGGCAAGTGTCGTGGCCAGCACCATGTAGTCTGCGTGCAGCAACGACGACGACGTCCGCTTGTAGGTGACAAGGAACAGGTCGTTGAGCAGCGTCGCCTTGCGCGCGTCCACATCGGTGACGCCCTTGAGGTTCGGGTTGTGGAGCAAGACGTAGTCGAAAATGTCGAGGAAGTACTCGAGCGAGAACTGGTAAAAGTGGTTGATCGACGCGAGCTGTTCCAGGGCAAAGTAGATGGTGCTACACGCCGACGCCAGAGGCATGTACTCGGCAGTAACCCCCTCGACCTCCTTCATGATCACATCGGTGTCTTCGACCTTGCGCGTCACCTCGGCCGCCTCCTTCTTCAGCACCTCGAGCGTCTCGATAACCTTGTCGTCGTCGAGAATGCTACCAGTCGACTCGTTGAGTGCCTGCAGCAGCGAGCGTTCGAGATGGCGGAGACGCAGACGGAACTCGCCCTGCAGCTTCATAAGATCCGTCCTCTTTTGGTCAATCTCCGGGCGTTCAACCTTCAGAACCTTGTCCAGTGCCTGCGTCTGCAGACTGCCACGGGTCATGGTAAAGTTGACAAACGTGACACGACTGCAAATGTCGGGCGAGAACTCGACCGACGGGTCGCGAGTCGACAGGAACATGGTGAACGACGGCGAGAAGTCAATGTCCTGGTTTCCGATGCGGATGAGTACACGACCGCCGGTGCGGCGGAGCTCGCGGTTGAGAACCGAGTTGAGAATCGGGTCGAGGTTTTCGACGTCTTGAATGAGCAGCGCGTTTCCGAAACGCAAAGCACTCTCGAGGTTCTTGAGGAACGCCTCGTCGAGGAAACTCGTGACGGTAATCTTGCGGTCCTTGTACTCGTTGCGCAAAAAGGTCGTCGCCTGGCCCGTGGGGTCGATGATGAGCGGGTACCGGTTGTACCGCTTGAGCATGACGGCGTTCTCAACGCAGAGGCTGTCCGCGGGCAGGGCGTTTGACTGCCAGGCGAGGCGCTCGTCGGCGGTCGACAAGAACTCTGCCAGAGCAAGCTCTCCCTTGTAGCGAATGTCCGCTTCCGACAGGTGCTCCATCCACGTCCGGCGCATCATGTCACGGTAGTGCTGGTCAAAGAAGCCAGAGTAGGCCAAGAAGGCAGCTGAGATAAGCACGTCGCCGACAATGGTGCCCATTTCCGTCTCAAAGGTCTTGCTGCCAGCATCCCAGCGCGACTGCTCAGACGACAGGCTTTGAAGCAGTGTCATACTCCTGTCGACCTTGCTCTGCACGCGGTCCATTTCGCTCTTGATGGCTTGCGTTTCGCTGATGAGAAGGGCGTATTCTTCCTTGTAGCAAGCGATGCTCTCCTCCAGGCCGGCAACCGTCTCCTCAACCATCTCTGCCTGTGCCTTGGTCTCTTCGGCCTGGCGCTCGAGAGATGCGACCTCTTCACGCAGCGGCGCGACTTTGTCGAGGATCTCCGAGTAGCGCACCTGGGCAATGACCCACTGCACAAGAGGGCCACATGCGCGCGAGGCACGGTTGACCGTCTCATAGTTGAAGGCCGGCTTGTGGATGTAGTCGCGCATCATGCGGTCGCGGAGGCTCTTGGTCATCTTCTCGGTGCTAAAGTGCTGAATGCTCGAGATGAAGTCGTCGCGGCGGATGATAGTCTGGACATTCTTCCAGCTATCAACCTGATGGCCAAGGACCGAGCAAGCCGACTCCATGGCAAGTTTGACAGCCTCGGGAGGGTTGGCCATGGAGCGGACCTCCGACAGGTGCTGCTTCTTGATGTTGCCCACGGCAACCTGGGCCTCGAGAACGGCCGGCTCGGCCTGAGCCAGGTCCTCCTTGACAATCTGGGACCGCTGCTGAATGTACGCGTCCTGTTCCTCGAGTGCTGCCTGGATCTCGACCGACGCGGCCTTCTTCGCCTCGGCCTCTTGCTGGTCAGCAACCATCTGCTTGAGTTTGAGATTAGCCTCGGCGTTCTTGGCCTCAAGTTGACCACGCTTCGCGGCGAGGCTCTTGCGCAGCTCCTCGACCTGGTGAACAGTGGTGCGGAGCTTGTCCAGACCAACGTTGAGGTGGCGCTGCTGCTCCTCGAGGTCCTCCTTCTTTTCAGTAAACAGCCGGACATAGTGGTTGATACTGCAGGGTTAGTCAGGCCACCATCGACTAACTCACAAGTCGAGGAAGTGTCGAGGCGTGACGTGGTTGTACTTGCCCTGGCGCTTGGCCAGCTTGGCAGTGAGGGCCTGCATTGCCTGGTGCACGCTGACCATGGCGTTGATGACAGCCTGGTGGTGCGAGGGGGGCACTGGGAGGTCGCGATAGGCGAGTGGGAACGCGCTCGGCGGCTGGTACGAGGCCGCCTCGAGGTCCAGCGTCTGCGTAAACTCGAGGGCCACCTGGTAGAGCGCCTGGTCCGACCAGTCGCCAAACCAATCCAGCACACATCGGTTGAACAGCGCTGGCGACGTGGCAGCGCGCGAGGCAAGGCCGTTGGCGGGCGGGTTCATGGTGAAGACGACGTGCAGGTTGCGTGCAACCTGTTGGGTGAACCAGCGGTAGAGCTCCTCATGCGAGTCGAGCATTAGGCCATCGCGCTGCGAGCCCTCCTTACACGCCGTCATGAGCGCGGCGTGCTCGTCGCCCTCGAACAGACCGGGGACCTCAGCGTTGGCAAGAAGCGTGTTCATGCGCTCGAGGAAACCGGCGTCGAGAACGTTCGACTCGTCCATGATGAAACAAATCTTCTCGCCCTTGCAACCAGCGCGGCGTAGGACGGTTCGGAGGTCGTCGTCAAAGTCGGCGCCGCTGTACTTGTTGGACACCTTGATCTGGAAGATGCTGAGGCCGTTCATCCAGGCCACAAAGCGGGACAGCGTCGTCTTGCCACTACCACTGACACCGATGAGGAGCAAATGGCCCTGGATCTGGCGGAAGACTCGGTCGATTCGCAAGACGTGGTCAAGCACGTCGTTGAACAGAACAAGAGGGACGTCAAGCTCTTCCTCATGGAACACCTTGAGACGCGCCTTGGTGTACTCGCGGAGCTGCTCGCGGTCCACAGGGATGTAGTTCTTTGAGGTCCAGTTTGAGAACAGGATGGGCCTGACGAGCGCTTCTGAAACGTTGGCGTTCGGGAAGTAGGTTGCAGCAGTTTCGTCAAGCATCTCGTCGGTCCACTTCTTCTCCGACTCGCTGACGAGACGGTCTTGGAAGAGGCGGAGACCCTCGTGTGCCCACACACGAACCAGACCCTCCAGCGACAGCGTCTCGAGTGGCTTGATAGCCTCGTAGATACCACGGGCCCAGCGGGTGAGTTCACGGGGACTGTAGATGTAGTGAGCTTGGACGTCGGCGGTGAAGCGTCTCTGGGAGGCAAGGTAGAATGCGACCATGGCGTCCGTGAGAGCTTCGGCGCTGCCACGGAGGTTGGGCGTGACCTTGAGCAGAGCGCGGTTGAAGGTACCGTAGATCTGCTTGAGCGAGATCTCGCCAGGGTAGTCGACCATGACCACGGGGGCGTGGCGCATGAAACGGTGGCTGAGCGGCACACGACCGGGGTCGGTTGGCGGGTTACACGCGCCCACAAACTGGATACGCTCGAGGCTGACCCACGAGAGGTCAGAGGTGCGCCAGAACCCGCCTCGTTCCATGAGCTGGCGGATGAAGGAGATGACACGCTGGGTGCCGTACTTGTCGAGCGCGGGCAGGTTGATTTCATCGCAGAAGACGACGAGCCAGCGGCCGATCTGCATCGGAGCGAGGACAACGCCATTGGGCGTCTTGCGGTACTCGCAGTACTGCTCAAACGTCTTGAGGATGAGCTCTGGCGTCGTCGCACTGGAAAAGTTGAGACCAATGACCTCGAGGTTGCTGAGCTTGCGCAGTGCACTGAACAGGGTCATGGTCTTACCCGAGCCAGGAGGACCACAGAGGATAAGAGGCTTGTGTTCAGCCAGCCAGCTGTACAAGACCTCCTCGTGGCGGATGGTGTCGATCGTTGGGATGACCACATCAGGTGATGTGATGGCGTGCGTCTCAACCTCGATGGTTGGCACGCGCGACTGCCAAGACACCCACTCGGCATTGGCGACGTTGACATCGTAGTCGATGAGCGAGCCACCAGCAGACGGAGTCTCGATGCCGGACGACACGCGGAGAAGCTCTCCGAGTTCGTCGCGCACCTCAAGGCGGCTATCGCCCACAAACGACCAGATGACATTGAGAAGCAGTCGGCGCTTGACATACGTCTCGACCTTGTCCGCGGTCAATGGGAAGTCGCTGTGTCGCACATTGTACTCGATGACGTGGCGAATGGTGGCCTTGAGCAACGAGAAGAGGGTGTTGAGCGCACGCGTGGCGGTAAAGTCCATGATGTGCTCCGACTTCTCTGCAAAGTCGAGCGCGACGCGGACAACGCCGTCGGGGCCAAAGTGCGGTTCGAGGATCGAGGCAATGTGGCGCTGGGTCTCAATCTGCTGGGCCGCAGAGTCGGCGCCAAAGTCGAGCGCATCGTCGTCTGCGGCACTGATAGGCACGTTGGCCAGGGTGTTGAGCAAGTGACGGCAGAGCATGTCGACGGTTATGACCTCCTCGGAGAACCAGATCATACCACAGCGACTGACAGTGGCCAGAGTAGCGTAGCGAAGGTGCTCGACTTCGAACATGACGCGGACGTTGGGCGGCAGGTTGAGACGCTCACCGTTCGGCAGGGTAAGAAGCTTGTTGTCGTCGAGGACACTGTTGAGGTTTTCAACCCACTCGGGATCGACGTCTCCGTCAAAGATGATCCAGTGGCGCTTGGACGTCTCGCCACGGACGTTGTCCACAATCTTGCGGAGAATGTGGGTGAAGAGGCCGTCGTTCCACTCGCGTGTAGTCGAGTCAAGCGATCCGTACAGTGCTTCCTTGTCAATGGCCTTGGGGTCAATGACATATGAAGCGCCTTCGACACCGTCGACGCGCTCCAATGCCGCAAGGAGCACCTGCCATGCCTGCGACTTGCCCGAGCCGGAGGGACCGACCATCATCAGACCATGCGAGATGTTCTGAATCTGGTACAGCTGAATGACCTTGTCCAGCCAGGCCTCGCCAACGACCAGGCGGCGCTCAGCGCAGATCTCGGCAATCTTGGTACGCAGGACCCCGAGGTCAACGGGGCGGTACTCGACACCAGGGAACACGTCTTCGACAAGGCTGCAGGATTAGTGTAATTCGCAACGCTGTACTTACGCTCGGAGCAGAGGCACATCGTCGGCCACGAGCTTCGGCACAATCGTCTCCACCACACTCTGAATCATGATCTGCTGCTCGGCCACATCGTCCGTCGTTGTGTCCTCACCGCCCCGCAAGTGCCGGTCTCGCTTGAGGATACCGGCACTCGCCAGCACTGCCTTGAGTGCACGCAAGCCAAAGTCGTAGTGGGGCTGGGCCGACAGCTGCTCGGAGCAGAGGTTGAAGAAGGGCACGACCTTGGACGCCAGGATCTCGGCGGTTCGGAATCCCTTGGAGAAGAGCAGCACTTGAGCAATCAGCTCCTGGTCGGGGCGTGTCATGGCCATGCTGCGGAACAGCTTCTTCAAGTTGTCGGGCAGGTTGGAACGTCCAGCATAGCCCGGGTTCATGGTAATGAAGATACCCGTACGCGGGTTGATCTTGAGCCGCTTGCCAACGAGCTCAATCTCGACGCTCGGGTCGGATACGGCCTGAGCAAGACCCTGCTGAATGCTCTGGACCTGCTGCGACACAGCCGAGAGGATACGCTCCTCGAGTCGGTTAAACTCGTCAAAGCAGCCCCAAGCTCCAACCTGACAAAGGCCGATAAAGATACGGCCCATGGCCTGGAAGTCGAACGTCTCGTCGCAGCAGAAGACGAGGACGAAGCGACCGAGCTGCACGCCAAGAGACTTGACCGACTCGGTCTTGCCGGTACCAGCAGGGCCAAAGGGTGAGCCGCCCAGCTGGTTGTCGAGGGCTTGGGTGAGAGTCAGGAAGCATCGGTCGGTAAGTGGCGTCTGGACCAGGCGGTCCGGGATTCCCAGGTACTCGTATCCGTAGGGGAAGACAGCGTCGGCCATGCGCACCTCCAAGCGCTTGAGAGGGTCCTCAACAGACTCGTTGAGGTAAAAGCGCATGTAGTAGAGCCAGTCAAAGTTGCTGGTGGTTGTGACGCCAGCGGTGATGAGCGCACGGATGGCGTCACGCTGGTGAACAAGCTCTGTGATGAGATGCTCGCACTTCCTGCGCTGCAGCAAAGGAATGTCCTGGAGCACAGTGTCGGCAAGGAGGTCAAGCATACGAGTGACGAGGTCTAGGGCACTCTTGAGCGAATTGCTGAGAATGGATGTCTCGACAAGCTCGGTCCAGGCAATTTGCACTGCCAAGACGACGAGCTGAGCGGGGTACGAGCCCACCCAGTTTAGGAGCTCCTCGGGCGAGAGCTCGCCGTCGACACGGAACACTGAGCGCAGGTCCTTGACAGCTTGGAACAGAAGTGTAGCGAGCGAGAGACGCATCTCCGATTCGATCTTGGCCAGCCAGTCGTTGATCTTTGGATAGTCCTTGAGAACGATGGGCGAGCGGAATGCCACCTCCTCACCCTCGCGCGAAGCAAACGCATGAATCATGGTCGCGTCCTCGTCCAGGTGCAGCACCGAGATACCGGCAAACATCTTCTTGAGATGCTTCATGACGCGGTGGATGTCCTTGCTATTGCCAATGATCTCGAGCAAGTCCTCGTCACCGACAAAGTAGAAGCGTGGGAAAGAGGAGCGCTCCTTTTCGAGGTATTCACCAAGCGCCTTTTGGATCTTGGTGAGCAGGTCCGCAAGGCGCTCGAGGTTCTTCTGGATACCCGGGATGTTGAGTACATCGAGGACGAACGGCGACTTGTACACCTTCTTCATGACCGACAAGAACTCCGAGTTGATGTTGGTGAAGCGCGAGCTCTCCACGGGGAGCAGGTGCTTGATGTCGACGCTGCTGGTGAAGATGCCCTCGAGGTAGACCCATTGACGCTGGACGTCGATCCAGACATCAAACAGCACGTGCACACGGTTCAGCTTCTCCTCCCATGACACGGCCTCCTCCTCAAAGACTCGGTAGTAGGGTGAGAGCTTCATCGCCTGCAGCGAGTTGAGGTGCTCGCTGCACTTGCTGAACAGGTCGTCCCAGCCACGGATGAGGCGGCACTTGTTCTGGTAGTTGACCAGGTCAAGCGAGTAGGATGTCCACGTCTCGCGGACCTGCTTGAGGAACTCTTCCAGGGCCATTTCACCTTGAGCCTGGACGACGATCTCCTTGAATAGCTGCTGGTTCTTCTGCAGGTCTAGGTCGTACACATGGCCAAGGGTCATGGACTGTGCCTGGTAGCCTGACGGCAGGCGGAGCGACCGGTACAGCTTGGACCAGTGACGCTCACGCAGCGCCTCCGACTTGAGCTCGCCGACAAGGATGTTGACCTTGAGAAGCGAGCGGATCGTATCCTGGACATACTCGAACGCGGCGTACTGGCGCATGCGGCTGGGCATGTCGCGGGTCGAGGAGAGGATGCTGTCGAGTTCCTGACGAAGCTTGCGGGGCTGGACGGTAGACCACAGTGTCTCGCGAAGGGATGCAAGGCGGCCCCAGACACCCGTGAGCGCCGTCCAAACCGCCTTGAGATCGCGAAGCTCTTCGGTGACGGGCTTGAGACGCTCGTCCTTGATGTGCTCAAGATTGAGAGCCTCCTTGGCACGAGCAACAAGGTCGTACTCGTCCTGTACCTGGGTGAGACGCGTCTCATAGACGTTGAGAGTGTTGGTCGCCACATCGGCCTTGATGTTGCCCTGTAGCGGCTTGTGGCTTTCCCAGTCCGAGATGAAGTCGCGGATGCGGCCGTCGAGCACCTTGTCCTCCGCGACAATCTTGAGCTGGAGACCTGCCACCTGCTCCTTGATCGAGTCGTCCTTGCGCTTGAGGAGTTCCGAGAAGGCACCCCACTCGCCCTGAATCAAGTCGACATAGAGCCAGTCGGATGGGAAGGTGTAGCGCTGACGCTCCAGAGTCTTTTGACCAGCAGCAAACTGCTCAATCTGAGGTCCCCATAGGTCAACCTTGCGCTTGAGGTCCTGGACAAAGGTGATGAAAGAGACGACCTGGGCGGTGGAAGAGCCCTCAATCGACTGGGTCTCGAGGTCGGTACGAGCCTTGAGAATCGCAGCGTAGACGTCCTTCATCGAGGTGCCAAGCTTGGAGCCGTACTTGGCCAGCAGCTCACGCTGCCAGGCATCGTACTTTGCGTTGACCTTGCTCTGAGCATTGGCGTAGTCGATGACGCAGACGCCAAAGTCCTTGCGGGTGTCGGTCGTGTCGAAGGTGGAGCGAGCCTGGCGAATGTCTGAGAGCAGCTGCCCCCAATCGGCAAGAGAGTCACCAAGGCGGTTGTATACGAATTCGGCCTCGAGGTCCCACAGCGACTGGAACTGAAGCCACTTCTCCACGTACTCGCTGACCGTCTGGACCTTGCGCTCAATGATAGACAGAGGCTTGTCGAGAGGTAGGCCCGCCGAGGAGGTGAGCTGAAGGAGGTTAGCATCCACGATGTTGTTCACCTCACCAGTCCGATGTAAGACGTTTCCTCAGCAGTTGCCTCGTCAACCTGAAGACTGATCTCGTACCGCGAGCTCCTGATACGGCTGAGGTTGCACACGACGCCCAGTGCGTCCTGGAACTGCGCGAGCCACTCCTGGCGAGCGAGCTCGATGGGAGGGTCAAGATAGATGACCTGGTTTCGAATGCGAACCTCGTGGACCAAAGGCTTGATCGTGAGGTTGGAAGTCTTGGTCTCGGATGCAGCCGGCTCCGTGTCCATGTCCTCCTCCTGGTCGGCCTTGGTAAACTCGCGACACCACGTGTCAATGGCCTCGGCGAGTCGGCGACTGAGCACGGCGTCGATGCGCTCGTTGAGGCTGGCGACCCAAGCGTCGAGGTTGCTGTAGCCCTCGAGGTTGAGCTGATCGATGGTCTTCTGGATCTGGCTGAGGAGGCCGGCGAACGCGTCAACAGTGTAGTCGCAAGTGCCGAGTTCTTCAACGACGCGCGAAATGTCATTTGACGTGTCAATGAGGCTGGTCGCCTTGTCCTGCAGAACGGACACGACGCTGGCAAACTCGCGGACGTAGACAAAGTGGCGGCTCTCGCGGCCGTCACCGGCAGGCAGATAGCGGTGGCTCTCGTACGCGTTGACGAGATGGTCCCACTGCATGTTCATGCCGCGAGCGATCATCTGCTGTGCGTGGTTGCGGTAGCTGGCAAGGAGGATGGCAATGTCCTGATTCTGGTCGATGAGGTCGAGCGTCTGGGTGTACATCCTGACCGACTCCATGAGGCTGACGGCATGGGGGTACACGCGCTTGGCGTCCTTGGCCTTGTGGGTGATGGTGAGGGGCACTGGGAAACCTAGCCACAAGAGCGCGCGCACTTCCTTGAAGAGAGCAACGACTTGCGGGTCAAACTGCACCGTGAGCTGCAGCTGGCCCTGGGCATTGGCGGGGGTCGCGCGCGTCCGGCCAATGTCAAACAGCCGACCAGAGACGGTGAGGTTGCCGCGGCGCGTAATGTCCTGGATCCAGGCGTCGTACAGCGGCCTGGTGTCGAGTTTGGCGCGGAACGATGTGCTCTCCACCTGCAAACGCTGGCCTTCGGCGTAGCTCTCCCATCCCTTGCCGAGGACATCCTCGACTCGCTTCATGTACGTCAGAAGCTGGCGTTCGATTTGCCGGGCCCAGATGATGGCACTGGTCACTGAAGGGAAGTCTCGAAGCTGAGACATGTGGCACGCCTGCGACTGGCGGTAGTTGGCCGTGAACTTTTGGCGCAGCTCACGAATGTCGTCCTTGACCGAGTCGATCAGGCGCGTCTGGTACTCTTGGATGGCGCCACGGATCTTGGGGCGGACGAACAAGGTGTTGAACTTGGAGAAGACACGGAACATTTCCTGTGCCGTCTTGGTCGTGGCGAGCTTGTCGCGGAGGCGGGTGATAATTTGGTTCTCGATGCGTGCGACACGGTCGTTGTATGCAACCTCGGCGGCGTACCAGATCTCTGATCCCTCTGGGCTGACGTCGAGCACGTCGACGTTCTTCACGCTCTCATAACTGAGGCGGACCTCCTCCTCCATGTCAATATCAAACGGCACATCGTTGCCGAGGCCGCTGAAGCTGCGGGTCGAGCTGGTCATGACACGCAGCTGCTCATGCGAGCGGCGGAAGTTGCGGAGATACCTGATGCGCTCCTCAAGCTTGAGGTGGGCAGGGTTGACCTTGATCGAGATGAACTTCTCGGCGCGCTTGCGCGTAACCTCGCGGGCCACGTTGGTGTAGTCCTTGGACAGCTCATCCCAATTGGTGAACAGCTCGGTAGTCACGCTCATGACCTGCTCAAACTTGCCATAGTCCATGTACATGAGGCGCTGGGCGCCAAGGATGCGCATGAGCTGGTCGTTGAAGTCCTTCGAGATGGCCTCGACGAGAAGGAGACCCCTGCGGACGGGGTACGGGGACAGCTTGAGCTTCTTGTTGATGTGGTTGAAGATCTGGTAGACGGCGGCCTGGACTTTCTCAAGGTCGGTCGCGGCGAGGAGCTCATCGAGGGGAAAATCCTTCATCAGAATGTTGTACTTGTGGACTGGAAGGTTAGCACAACCCTTCCTCCGCACTCACCCAAGTCGGCAGCCTCCTTGATACCCGTATCGGCGATGAAACTGACGGTGGCGTGGAAGCGCTTGGCGTGCTTGAGAACCTCGAGAGCAAGCGTCACTTCCTCGCCCTTGAGCTGGCCCTCGATTCCCTCGAGCGCATGCTCCATACTGAGCCAGAAGTTGACCTCCTGCGATGCCGTCCCACTCGCGACATCACGCGACAGCTTGGTGACAGTCTGAATCTCCTTAATCCACGAATTGACGTCCGCCTGCAGTTTGTTGAGGAAGGCCGGGTCTGACAGGAGCGTAGCGGGCTCCACCGCATCAACTGACACGCGCTGGCCCGTCGAATGACTCAGCGCGACGGCCTTGCGCACCGCTGGGTGGACCGAGAGGTGGACCTCTGGGATTTCGACGTTCTGCTTCAAGTGCAGAAGAGACAGCTCGAGCTCGGCAAACTTCTTCTTCGTAACCGGGATGCCCGTCTGCACTTCGCCCGCCTTCTTGGACCCCAGGCCTGGGTCTGCAACAGCGCCCTTGGACGCGACGTACGAGTCGAACCACGGAGCCACGCCCCAGTGTACGAGGGAGTGCAGGCCGTCATACGGGGACGCCTGCGACGTCGGCGTCGCGATCATTGTTGACGCGCCTGATGGTGTGCCCACATCTCCCAGAGCCAGTGGCGCAGCGGAGGAAGACAGCTGCACAAAGTGCAATTGGAGACCGATGGGTGCGAGCGAGTCGAGCGTCGGAGACGACTTGATCAGCGCGAGCGTGGACAGCACGTTGGGCGAGTGCGGGGGAGTAGGAGGGAGATGGAGGCGGTAGCCGATGCGCGCAACCGGGTGGTCTGCCGTCAGCCTTTGTCCACAGCGCAGGTCCTCACCATCCTCGTCTACGTCGAGGTACCGCTCCTTCGTGACGTAGACTACCTGGCACGCATGGTCCGAGGCGAAGCGGAGGACCTTCTCGTCAAAGCTCGGGTCGTCAAACAGGCCTTGGTCGAGTTCCTGCTTAGTCGCTGACATGACTGTGACATGGGGTTAGCTCTGCGCCGTTGGCCACCGCCGCCCGCGGCCGCACTGACCTGGAGGCAAGAGCGAGGCCAGGTAGGTTCGGAAGACGGAGGTGTCAAAGTTGAGACCCCCGCCTGGGGACTGGGTGAAGGCCTCGCCATCGTCAAGAGGCGAAGGAGAGGCCATTGTGATGAGCGTTGGAATGAACGCTGAGAGTTTGGGTATATGAGCAGAGTGTTGAGATGAAGCCAAAGTCTGAGGCCAGGTTGAAGGTGTTCCGCGGCGACCACCCTCGACGCGTCACACAACTCTCGTGTCGCCCTGACGTGTTTCAAAGCCAACGCCGTGCCTGACTTTCCTAATCCAACAATACAATCTACAAAGATGCATCACAGCCCTCTATCTAAGCCGTCCCCAACTCCTCCAGAGCCGTCAGGAAGGCCTCGGGATTAAGAATCTCTGTGCTACCATACGTGATGCGCTTGCCACCACCACCACCCTCCTTTTGACTCCTTGAAGCCCACTCTTGCAGGTTGGAGTACTCGACATAGCCACCGCCACCGACAACGAACACCACACTCTCCTGGAACTGCGTGCGGGTGCGTCCAGACTGGGCCGTGTTGCGAGAGCGAGTTGCCCGTGGGTCAAACAACAGGTAGTCATCCGTGTCCTGCAGAGCCTGAGCAGCCGCCGTAGACGGCTCCATCAAAGACTCGACGAGATGAGTGATGGTGAGCTCCTTCTTGGCGGGAAGGAAGCTCTTGACGCCAGAAATCAAGTTGTCCAGTCCCACGCCGGTGATGCCGCCTTCGCGCAAGCGGTCCGTGATCTGAAGTGTCAGCTGGTGCACACAAAGCGACTCTCAGCTACTCACTCGGTTGCCGAGGGCACTGAAACCCTTGGTCCACTCGCCACCCGTGCTTTGTGTGGTCTGGGCTGCCACAGTCGGCTGCGACGCCATCATGGTCATGCGCGTAATCTCGCGGACCTTCTTGACATAGTCGAGCGCAGCAATGTCAGCGCCGTGCTCTTTCAAGATGTTGGTAATCTCTGCCAGATCCTCCTTGGGGATCGCATTGTCAGGAACCGAGAGGTAGTAGATGATGGCGAGACGAAGCTGGTCGTTGGCCGTAGGGTGGGCAATCTGTCCAGGCTCATCGGTCTTGCCGTTGAGGGCGTCGACGATGGTGGCCTTGGTCTGGCGGGTGGCATTCTCCTCGAGCTGGAACAGGTTGTCCAAGCTGCGCTCCTTGATCGACTGAAGGAGAGCAGTGGCAATGTTCATGTGGGTGTCAAGGGTGTGCTTCCTGGCCGTGAGCTCGGGGAGAGCAGTAATGGCAGTCTTGAGGTTGGCAGCGTTGGACGAGAAGTCACTGGGGAGGTTAGGAACGGCCAGA
This sequence comes from Vanrija sp. TS_01, assembly GCA_026725045.1. NCBI lineage: Eukaryota > Fungi > Basidiomycota > Tremellomycetes > Trichosporonales > Trichosporonaceae > Vanrija > Vanrija sp. TS_01. The sequence goes on from JAPKIE010000003.1 coordinate 972,003, forward strand.
ATGCTTCGCACTCACATCTGAGACACGTCGTTGACATCACTGACACCGGTCGACCGCGTGATCTCAGCCGCGTCAACCTTGTACCGGTTCAGCTCGGTGTCGATGTCCTCGGCGACCTGAGGAAAGGGGTTGCCAGCGTTCTTGGCCCAGAAGAAGTCCTTCGAGTCAATGTCGTAAGACTTCTTCTGCAGGCGGCCGTTCTCGGGTGATTCGACAGTGACGCGGTTGAGCTTCATGTCGAGGACGTCGTGCACGAGGGCCTGGTAGGTCCAAGAGTGGGAGAGCATCGGGATGAGGTCGACATTGCGGTCGAGAATGACAAGGACTGTGATGGTAAGCTACAGTCCACTTCTGGCTAGCTTACGAGGCCGCTGGAGGCTGTCTGCACCAAAGCTGTTTCCACCGCGCTGAGACGAGCTCGACGAGATGTGGTCACGGAGCTTGGAATCAAGTTTGCGGGCAACCATTTCTGCTGCGTTTCCACGAGGCGATCGGATGATAGGAATGGTTCCTGCATTGTCAGCGGGGCTCTTCTCATTGGCACGTACCCATGGTGACGATCACGCTGAACAGTCCCTTGGCGATGCGCTCGACCTCTTCCTCAATCTCGACCTCGGTGACCTTGGGGTCGTTGAGGACGACATAGCTCGGCTTTCCGTCGACCTCCTTCTCCGGGCCCTTGTTGGACTTCTTGCCACCAGATCCATTGGCCTCGTTCTTCACTTCGCGGCGGGGGAGGAGGGAGAAGAGGTTGGGCGAGGGAACAACAAAGTCGAGGAACTGGTCCTGGACCGAGCTGATGAGCTGTCCGGTCTGGCCTGTTGGGTCGTTGGCCAGAATCAAAGACGCGAGCTCCTCGAGAAGCGGCCTCGGGAGAGTCGACGTGAAGGAGAGGTGGTAGGACGAGTAGAGTGGAGGGTTGAGGTCCTGTTGGTGTGAGCAGGTGATCAGCGAAAGCAACTTGTCACCTACCTCTGCAATGCGGCGAATGTTGGCCAATGTCGGCGACACAAAGTAAACAGCGGGGACATCGGACAGCGGAGGACGCTGGGAGTGCAGCTGCCTGATCCGTCGTCAGTGTCCATTCTCCTCTTCGGCCTCGCGTCGACTCACATGTGCAGCGTCACACCCTGTTCACGCAGGTCCTGGACGCGGAGAGTGGTCGCGAAGATATCCTTGCTCAAGTCATCCAGGATGAGGACCTTCCACACGAGCGGGCCCTGCGATCCTTCATCGAATGGGGCCGACGGCGTGCCGGGTCGAGGGAACGGGCCGGGGGTCGAGGAGGGAGTTGGGGCGGCCGAGCTTGATGGCGGCTGGTTGAGGTTGAGGAGAGTGAGGAGTGCCGTCGTCTGGGACTGGAGGAGAGTGGGGCGAGACATGGCTGAATTGTTGCACCAGCAGCAGCAGCAGCAGTCTTTTGACGACGAGAGCAGGGTAAAGTAGGTTGTTGACGCGACTGACAAGACGACGAGCAAGCTGGCGACAAGGCGGGGCAGCAGTGAGCAGCAAGCAGCCAGCCGCAAGCCGCATTGCAGCACGACGCCGCGACGACAGACATGACATGCGTGGAGGTCCGTGCATGGAAATCACGTGGGATACCCTGAATCAGTTCCTCCCAAAATACTCCCGTGGCGCTTCGAGGATTTCTGCTGCCCAACTCGAATGACATCGAAACGGCAGACGGAGCAGTCAACTTCAGAGTCGACGAGGCATTAACAGCAACCCCCTTCACCTCAGACTCTTGATACCCCCCAAAAGCCGCTCATCTGGCGGAGAGCGACAGGTCTTGCACTGCAAGGGACACGACCCAGCGACACCCTCAACTCCCACGGCTGGAGCTCCTCGCCTTCGTCAGAGCTCGCTCGAAACTAGTTGCCGCCGCCGCCGCCCACAGCCGACGAGATGGAGGACGAATACTTCGACCACAATGAGAAGCGATACGTCTCCCAGGATGCGCCGAAGCGCATGTGAGTGTGATGGAGCTGTCTGTTCAGTGCATTATTGACACCACCAACAGAAAGCACATCCAGTTCCAGCCGTTCGCGCCCAAGGACATTGTGCGCGTCTCCGAGGTCGAGGTCACAATCCCAGAGCTGTACAAGAACCATGAGGATGGCTCGCGAACTACAGCCCCTGGCGGACCGTTGGATGCCCGAATGGTAAGTCTGAGAGCTCGTACGAACCAGCAGGCGTAGCTGACACACCTCGCAGGGTCCCAACGAGAAGGGTGGAACTTGTCCAACCTGCCACGAGGACCACACCCACTGCGTTGGCCACTACGGCTACATCAAGCTTGCGCTGCCTGTGTTCCACATCGGCTACTTCCGTCCCACTATCAACATGTTGTCGTGCATCTGCAAGGTTGGTCTGACGTTGCAGCAGAAACTGACTCCTCAGACCTGCGCGCGAGTCCTGCTGCCTGTCGAAGAACGCAAGGCTTACCTTAAGCGATTCCGTCGTCCAAAGCTTGAGATGCTTCAGCGACAGTCTGCTTCCAAGGGCGTGCTCGCTGCTTGCAAGAAGCAGACCACCTGCCCCTACTGCTTTGCCCCGAACGGTATCGTTAAGAAGTCTGGCACATTGAAGATCTCGCACGAGCCGTACCGCTCCAACAAGAATGCCGACGCGAAGCAGGAGTGGATGCAGAACTTCAAGACGGTTATCGCAGAACAAGGCGCTATCGGCACTCACTTGAGCAAGTCGGTCGAAGACCTCAACCCCTTGAAGGTGTTGGAATTGTTCCGTCGTGTCACCGCCGAGGATGCTGAGCTGTTGGCCCTTCACCCGGACATTGGACGACCGGAAGATTACCTGTGGACCTACATTTCGGTCCCACCTCCCTCCATCCGTCCTTCGGTGGCGTCCGAGTCGGGCAACAATGAGGACGACCTGACTGCCAAGCTGGTTGAGATTGTGATTCAGAATCGTATCCTCCTGTCGGTCATGGAGAAGGGCCAGGGTCTCCAGCAGACCCTCACCAACTGGGACGCCCTCAGCCAGATGATTGCGCTCTACATCAACTCGCAGACTCCCGGCATCAACACGGGTGCCAAGCCAATCCGTGGCTTTGTGCAGCGTCTCAAGGGCAAGCAGGGCCGTTTCCGTGGAAACCTTTCGGGCAAGCGTGTCGACTTCTCTGGTCGTACAGTCATCGGTCCCGACCCAAACCTTCGTATCGACGAGGTCGCTGTTCCCGAGAAGATTGCCGTCAAGCTGTCCTACCCCGAGCGCGTCACGAGCTACAACATCGAGGCAATGAGGAAGGCTGTCGTCAACGGTTCTCGCATGCACCCAGGAGCAAACATTATCGAGACCGGACGGGGTCCGTACCCCCGACGATCTCTCCAACCGATCAAGGATATCGAGCGGAGGAAGGAGATGGCTAGAAACCTTGTGATTGGTGACATCGTCCACCGCCACCTTCGAGACGGAGAGTGAGTATGGCTGTCTTTCGTTGACTGACCCTCTCAGCATTGTGCTCTTCAACCGTCAGCCTAGTTTGCACAAGATTTCCATCATGTGTCACCGTGTCCGTGTCCGTCCTTGGCGTACATTCCGTCTCAACGAGTGTGTCTGCAACCCCTACAACGCCGATTTCGACGGTGACGAGATGAACTTGCGTGAGTGTGATGCACATTGCCAGCGCTGACATCCAGACGTCCCTCAGACAGAAGAAGCCCGTACCGAGGCCCTCGAGCTCATGTCCGTGAAGAAGAACTTGGTCACCCCTCGTAACGGAGAACCCATTGTCGCTGCCATTCAGGACTTCATCACGGCTTCGTACCTGCTCTCTCGCCGCGACCGATTGTTGGATAGGCAGCAGTTCACCCAGATCTGCTCCTACCTGGGCGACGGTCTTCTCGACATTGACCTTCCTCCCCCGACTATCTGGAAGCCAGTCAGGTTGTGGACCGGCAAGCAGGTCTACAACGTGCTGATGAGGCCCAACAAGAAGTCCAAGGTTCTTGTCAACCTCGAGGCCAAGTGCCGTACCTTTGTCGAGCCGGCAAAGTCGGACAACTTTATCAAAGACATGTCTCCGAATGACGGCTACCTGGTCATTGTTAACAGTGAAATCATGTGCGGTGTATTCGACAAGAACACTGTCGGAGACGGCAAGAAGAACTCGGTGTTTGGAGTCATCCTCCGCGACTATGGATCCAACGAGGCTGCGTTGGCAATGACACGGTTGGCCAAGTTGTCGGCGCGCTGGCTCGCCAACCAGGGCTTCTCCCTCGGTATCAACGACGTTATCCCCGGTGAAATGCTCTCTTCAGGCAAGGACAGCATGGTCGAAGAGGCATACACCAAGTGCGACGAGAACATCGAGTTGGCCAAGCGAGGAAAGCTTCAAAACGCCCCTGGATGTGACCAGGAGACGACACTGGAGCAGACAATCTCGGGTCTCCTGTCGCAGGTCCGTGAAGCTGTCGGTGAGACGTGTATGAGGGAACTCAGCCGTCACAATGCTCCTTTGATTATGGCTACCTGTGGTTCCAAGGGTGGGTTTCGTCTGAGAGAGATGGTGCTGACCTGCAGGTTCCAAGATCAACGTCGCTCAGATGGTTGCCTGTGTCGGACAGCAGATTATTGCTGGTAACCGTGTCCCCAACGGTTTCCAGGACCGCTCGTTGCCCCACTTCAAGAAGAAGAGCAAGAACCCCCCTTCCAAGGGTTTCGTGCGCAACAGTTTCTTCTCCGGTCTTACGCCCACCGAGTTCTTGTTCCACGCTATCTCGGGTCGTGAGGGTCTGGTCGACACTGCAGTCAAGACTGCCGAGACCGGTTACATGGCTCGTCGTCTCATGAAGGCGCTCGAGGACCTGTCGACGCAGTACGACCTCAGTGTGCGTAACTCAGTTGGCGGCGTTGTTCAGTTCGAGTACGGAGACGACTCGCTCGACCCGGCCTGCCTTGAAGGTGACGCCACGCCAGTAGAGTATGTGCGCTCCTGGTCGCACGCCATGAGCACGGCGTCGAGCGAGGGTCGCCCCCTCTACCCCTACGAGATTCAGCAGATCGCCCGCTACATCTACCCCGAGATTGCGCTGGAAGAATTGGCAGAGATGAAGCCTCAGCGTCGCGGCAGGAAGTTTGTCGAGCCCCCCAAGCCCGTTATCGAAGTGCCTCTCGAGTGGCAGCAGGTTCACGTCAAGTTCCGTGAGAACACGTACAAGTTTGTCCTCGACTTCGTTGTCAAGACAATGGCTGCGCAGCGTGAGGCTCGCGGCGTTCCTGCTGCCGACACGGCCGAGAGCATGGAGGAGTACGAGGAGCTGCTGGAGTCTGATGACTGTGAGTACCGTTAGGGTGACAATACGCTGACATTATAGTCGCCGTTCGACAGGTTCTTGACAATGCCCACAAGGTTACCGAAGCCCAGATCAGGTCCTTCCTGGAGAACTGTCGTGTCCGTTACTTACTCGCCAAGATTGAGCCTGGATCGACCGTCGGTGCAGTCGGTGCCCAGTCGATTGGAGAGCCCGGAACACAGATGACGCTTAAGACTTTCCATTTCGCCGGTGTCGCTTCCATGAACGTCACTCTTGGTGTGCCGCGTATCAAGGAGATTATCAACGCCGCAAAGGTCATCTCAACGCCCATTATCACTGTGGAGCTTGAGAAGCCCGAAGATGAGACGGTCGCCCGCATCGTCAAGGGCCGTATCGAGAAGACCACCCTCGGCGAGATTGCGTCCATCATTGAGGAGGCCTGGACAGGGGGTGGCGCCTTCCTCGAGGTCCACATTGATGTCGACGCCATCCAGAAGCTCCAGTTAGAGATCACGCTCGACTCTATCAAGCACTCGCTTGTGCTCGCGCCCAAGCTCAAGATCAAGGACAGCGACGTGACGATCAACTCGCGCAAGTCGCGTCTCAAGATCTACATTAACGACATGAGGGACGCTGACAAGTTCGACGGTGTCTACGAGCGCCTCAAGTTCCTCAAGCGCGCCATCCCCAGCGTCCAGGTCAAGGGTCTGCCCGAGATCAACCGTTCCGTCATCACCAAGGACGAGAAGAAGAAGGAAGAGCACAAGCTGCTCGTGACTGGTTACGGCCTGTGCGAGGTCATGGGCACCGACGGTGTCAACGGCTACCTGACCAAGACCAATCACGTCATGGAGACGTGCAAGGTGCTCGGTATCGAGGCGGCCCGCCAGACCATCTACAACGAGATCCAGACGACCATGCAGTCGCACGGTATGAGCATTGACCCGCGACACGTCATGCTCCTCGGCGACGTCATGACGTACAAGGGCGAGGTGCTCGGTATCACTCGATTCGGTGTCCAGAAGATGAAGGACTCGGTGCTCATGCTGGCATCGTTCGAAAAGACGACCGACCACCTATTCGACGCGTCTCTCTTCTCCAAGGTCGACGAGATTGAGGGCGTATCCGAGTGCATCATCATGGGCACGCCTGCACCCAACTGCGGTACTTCGATTGCGTCCATCGTCACTTCGGCACCGTTCCTGCCCAAGCGCAAGGCGCTCGTCTTTGAGGACTCGTACACCCGCGGTCGGGACCGCGTTGCGCGCTCTAGCGGCATGGAGATTGACCCATAGACGACGAGCCTCCCTCACCCATACACATCAGCACCCACCCATCATCCCCCCACTAGCATTTCTGCCCCACCACAGGCAACCTTCCGGTCTAAAGTATCCTTAATATGGATATCCCGCATGCATCATGTCACGGTTTCTAGTAGTGTATTACAGGGCGCCTCCCTGCTGCTGGGGTAACGTGGTGGCTGCTTAAAAGTCGGCACCGAGGCGCTTGACGACGGCGGCCTTGACGGACGCGTAGACCTCGGGGATGGGGGGCGTGCCGTTGATGACCTCGACGTGGTTCTTCTCGATGTAGTAGTCGATGACGGGGAGGGACGTCTCCTTGAAGGTACCTGTGGTGTGAGCGGCTTGCCGACCAACAACTGCACTCACGGAAACGCTTCCTGAGCGACTCCTCGTTGTCGTCGGCACGGCCAGAGGTGAGCGCACGGTGCATGACACGCGTGACCATGACGTCCTCCGAGGTGGCAAAGTAGAGGACAAAGGCCGAGGGGACGACCTGCTCGTCGAACGCAAGGGCCTGGTCCATCTGGCGCGGGAAGCCGTCGATAAGGAAGCGGCCCTTGCCGTTCTGCCAGCCGGCGGCGAGCTTCGAGCCCTCGGGGAAGGATGGGGGCGCGGCGATGGCCTCGTTGATGGCCTGCTCGACGAGCTGTTGGGCAGGTCAGTAGCTGCTCCACGCTCGGCTAAGCGCGGCACGACGTGGCACGACGAGGACGGGCGGAAGAGCGGGCACGAGCTCGCCGGCTCGGCAAACAACAGCACGGGGCGCGGAACCCGGTGTCGCGTACCCGGCGCCTCCCGACCACGACACACGCCGCGCAGCCGCGCAGACAACCCACCTTGAGCGTCACCTCCATGGGGACGATGAGGCCCTCCTTGATGTTGTTGCGGATGAGCTCGCCGTACTTGGAGCCCTCGCGCGCCTGCTCAGCACGGAGGAGGTCACCGGCTGCAGAGGAGGCCATGGCGTCAGCTGATAGGAACCAGCGGCACAACTGGGCCGGCGCGCACGCACGCGCCGGCAGCTCACATACCCGAGAGGTGCTTGAAGCCGTAGTCCTCGACGAGGAGGGCCGACTGCGTGCCCTTGCCTGTAGCCGGTCAGCATGTGCCGGGCGGACCGATGGCGCGAGGGGGAGTGGTAAAAGGTCGTTCCACGGCGATAGCTACCGCCGTGGAGGGGAGCAAAGGAGGGAGCTCAGGCAAACGACGCGACGAGGCGATGGACAGCCCCAAGACCACCGTCGCGCTGGAGGTTGTACCAGAGCTCGCTCCGCACTAGCTAGTTGAAAACAATCCACATACCGACACCAGGGCCGCCGAGGACGAAGACGACGGTGATGAGCTTGGGGTCGAAAGCGGCGGGCATTGTGGGGTTGTCTAGATGGTCTAGTTGAGGAGGGTGGGAGATGCAAGAAGAGTAGCAAGTCAAAAGACGGGTAGCAAGCGAGGCGAGCGCGAGGAGATATTTAAACGGGTCGTGGAGTTAGCTGGATTGACGCGTTGGCTGGCGGAATTGGCGCCAACCAGCCAGCCAGCCAGGGCGATCGGGATCGAAACCCATCCCAGTGGCAGCCAGCAAGCAGCACCCGCGCGCTTCGACTCCCACCCCCAGTGCTTCAGCTCACACCTCGCCATGCACAAACCGCCCACTGCTTATCCCCGCATAAAGCCAATGCCTCTCGGTCCGATGTTATGATACAAGAGTCTAGAAGAGGAGCCCGAGCTGCCCCCACCTAGTCGTCACGGGCCTCTGCGGCCCCACCACCCCCGCTCGACGACATGTTGGCCTCGTCCAGGGCACGTTTGGCCATGGCCCGCAGGACCTCTGGTTTGTCTCCAAACTCGACCAGGCGTAGTCGCAGCGCGTAGCACACTGCATGGGGTGTCAGCAACGCCGATCTGGTGACCGACTCTTGAGGTCAAGACAGGTGAGGACTGGCAGACCTCCATCCCCGGACTCACCCTTCTCAATCTTCTCGAGCGAACGTGTCGTCTCCTCCTGCTTCTTCTTGAGCTTGTAGAGCACGCTCTCCGGGATGACATCAAACACTGCACTGGGTCAGAACAGCCTTGGTACGCCACCACCCCTGCGCAGACGTCCAACATCGCCCGAGCCGAGAGAGCCTTGCGCTCCGGTGCCGACTTCGACTCTTTCCACTTACGCGTCTTGACCGTGCGCACAAAATTGCACACTGCGAGCGGGGTATCATGATCGCCGGTAGACAGAGCTGAAGGTGGGCGTTATTACCAACCCTCGGAAACGTGGGGTAGCCTGGACTCACCGTTGGTGGCATACCGCATCAGCTCGCCCGTCAGGTCAGACATGCCGAGCACATAGTCCTCGGGCGTGATGACCACGAGCTGGGGCCTGTCAGTTCCCCACACTTTGGGCGCTCGATAAAAACACGCACATTCTCGCTCGTTTCGGAATCTGTCAGCTGCTTTTGCAGGTGCTCGAGAGACACGAGCTCGCCCGTTTCCAGGTAGTACAAGAACGAGTAGGCCTCGATGAACTCTTCCAGGCCGCCAGCACTGTCCTCGTCAGCCAAAATCCCATGTCATTGCAGACTCACATCTGGCGGTTGAATCTCCAAAAGGTCTCCAGGCCGCCGTCGTCGGACCCAGCCGCGAGCTCGTTGCGGATTGCCACAAAGTTGCTCCAAATCTCGCGTTCCTTTGCATGCGCCTCCTTGAGGTTCTTGGCGCGAGCAGGTGCCGGAGCAGTCGCTCCGCGGTGGAGGTGGAAGATGAGCTTTTTCGACAGCTGCGTGATTGCCCGCGACACGATGATGATCTTCTCCCGGCGCTCGTTCTGGGGTCAGCGGGCGCATTGCTGTGTGTGAACCCACATAGCTGTCCAGCTCGGCACGGTACACCTCGAATGTCTTGGACAGGTGCTCCCTGCGGCTCATTGTGTGCTCCTGATCCGGCACGCTGCTGGTCATTGCAATGTCGGCCATATTGATGAGCTTTGTGTGTGCACCAAGTCGTCGAGAGGTCGAGATGCGACCTCGTAGTGACGCAGTGCGCCAGAAATCTCCACTCGAGTCACGTGAGTGACTGGCCCATTAGCCCCATTAGGATTCAATTTGTAACGGGTCCCTAGTTGCTCCCATCGGCTCATTTCAAGCCACTAACGTAACGTCACAACAAGCGCGTCGTGTCTCCTCGACCGACTCGCTTGAGCACATCGTCGTCACCTTGTACATTTCCTCGACCCCGCCAGCCCACTCCACCCACCATGGCTTCACTCCGCCAGGCCATCCCATCACGGCGCGCACCAGGTGGGTCGCGCCCACGCGACCCTTTGCCCGGCGATGCCGCACGCAAGCGTGATGCGCGCAAGTCCAAGGTCGAGGAGAAGATGAAGTCGCGGCGGATGAGCATCATGCGGTGGGTACGAAGCCGGGACCCGTCCTACCCATCTAACCCCGCAGGTATGCCGATACTGAGCCGTTCACCGTCAACGCTGGCGCCCACGGAGCTGGCTTCTTAGGGAGCGACCCGTACCAGTTTACATTAGACGTCGCCCCGCCCCTCGAGCCAGACGAGTATGGCGAGATTCGTGCCCCGCCCCCGATGCCCATAAACTCGCGCGGCGCATACTCTTCACCTAAAGGCGCTCTTGGGACAAGAGAACTGCAGAGTTTAGGTGAAGAGGATGACGAGGACGAGCATGGAAGTGTCCACGATGAGGCGATCGGCAACAGGGCACCGGTCGAAGCGCACCAGGAATGGGACTTTACTGAGCTCAAGAACAAGGACGTAGATGTTGCCGAGTGTAGGTGGAATGTCTGGCTTGTGCCTAACCCCCTCAGACGTGCGCAAGGCAATGGCCGGCGCCGATGACGAGGAAAAGGCGCGCCTCGTCAAGGCCTTGCATAAGCAGAAGGAGACGAACGCGAGGGATCTGCAGAAGACGGTGACAGACCAGTATGCCGAGTTTGTCACTATTTCCAAGGAGATTTCGACACTAGAGAACGAGATGCTCGAGCTCAAAGAGCTGTTGACCGAGTGGAAGACTGTCCCGCAACTCATGGGCAAGGAGGACACTCTTGCTCCAACGCTGGACAAGGATGGCAATGGTGAGGTAGTGTTGTGACTCGAGCTGACGTCCAGTTGAGCGTCACCGTGCTCGACGAAACTCTCCACTCGACCTCCAGCAAATGTACAAGGCGCAGATCACAAACTTGTGGTCGACTGTCGAGGGGTCTCAGCGATATCTCCCTCTGACGCCAGGGCGGCATCTCATCTTTGAAACGCACAACTTTATCGAGCTCAACGCGGCAACGTACAAGCCGAAACAGAACATCAGCTTGTTCCTCTTGAACGACTTGCTACTCGTCGCTGGACGGCGCCGATTGAAAACGGGACAGAGCACCGCCGGCGAGAGCGAGCAGGGACGCCTGGTGGCCGAACGTTGTTTCGTCTTAACCGACTTAGTGATCACCGATATCAAGGACAGTGGCGACCTCACCAATGCCCTCAAGATCAAGCGGGGGAAGGAGGTGTTGCTGTACCGCACCACAAAGGCCCAGGACAAGAAGCAGCTTCTGCAGGCCTTCCGCAGTGTCGCGCAGGAGTTGGCCGAGAAGCGACGCAAGGAGAGCGAGGCCGAGCAGGAGAGGAGACGCACAATGTACCAAGGCGAGCAGGGCGCCGCAGCACGCATGACCCGCATGTCGCTGTTCATGGAGGCCCGGCCGCTGTCAACGATTGGCACGTCTCTCACCGATACGAAGGACCTGCTCTGGATCGACGAGTTCGCCGATGACTTCACTATGGCTATCGCCACACGGGACTGGGACGAGGGTGTCAATCTCGCTGAGCGAGGACATGGGCTGCTGCGTACCGTCGCGAACAATCCCGAGGCAAGCGAGATGCTCAGGTTCCGCATGGAGAGCCTCGAACCCAAGCTGGTCGAGCAAATCGCCAAGGACCTCGGGTCGACCGACATCCGCAAGACGTCGGCTGCGCGCCTCATCGAGCTGCTGGTCAAGCTCGAGCGCGCCGATCTGGCCCGAGACACGTTCCTCAAGGCGCGGCATGAGTTTATGCTCAAGCTTGTGCGTGCGATCAAGCATGAGGGCGACGTGGCGATGTACATCCACGAGCTGGCCGTAGTGTGCTTCACCATCATTCGGCACACGTCCGACTGGTACATGAACGCGTTCAAGGAGAACCGCATGGCGTCTGGTGAGTTTTGTGCCCGGTATCACTCTAACCCGCAGCTGGCTTTGTCACCTGGGCCAAGAAGCAGATTGAATACTTTAGTGACGTGTTCCGGCGGCAGGTGTACGCGCCGGCCATTGGGCAGAACGTGGTAGAAGACTGTCTGCGAGTAACAACTTCGGCCAACCGCAAACTCCTGCGCGACGTCGGGCTGGATTTTACGTTCCTGCTCAACAGCCTGACAGAGCGGGATCTGGAGGCCTCCGCGCCGCCACCAACGCAGAGCTCACAAACCGCGCGCGGGTTCCGCCCCGACGTGTCGTCGTTTGACGCATCGCCAGCCAATGCAGACCGCGTGCCGCCTGCTTCGCCTGGCGACCTGTCGAAGGGCTCCACGGCGCCGCTGTTCATCTCGCGCCGGCCGCGGCCGTCCGATTCTGCGGCGGCGCCGTCACCGCCAGTGAGCAACGGCAACGGCATGCGCAACGTCAGCAACGTCAGCAACGTGTCTGCGGCGAGCTACGCCAGCGACATGAGCGGCGCGTCGGGCGCGTCGACGCCCATCCCCCGCCCGCCACCTAGAAGCGAGCGCCGCTCACGGCCGCCCCCGCCACGACCAGTCTAGTGTAACATATGATGCAACCAATTCATGATGATGCTGCGCTCTATCCAAACATCTTGGAGTATGCCTTCTTCTCTGCGTCCTTGCGAGCCTTGCGACGCGTCTCGACGCCACGCAGGGCGGCAAGGATGCCCGCGTCGTTGGCGACAAGCGCGTTGGCCGCCTTGAGGTCAGCCTCTGCTCCCTCGTCGTCCTTGAGCTGAGTCTTGGCCAGCGCGCGGCGGTACAGCGCCTTGCCCTTCTCCGCCGCCGTGAGACCATCAACATTCAGTGCGCGGGTCGCGAGCGACGCGGCGAGCTTGGCCTGCGGCGGGGTCGTCTTGAGCGCGGCGAGCGCGGCGTTAGTGAGCAGCGGGATGCGCGTGGTGCGGTACGCCTCGACGAGCTTCTCGTCGGCGTCAGCGGGGAAATCAGGGTGCACGTCGAGGTAGCGCAGCGCCTTCTGGTACTTTGCGAGCGCGGCCACAAAGTTGCCGGCCTTGAACTCGGCCGTGCCGAGGTTCTTGAGCGTCGCGGCGACCTTGAGTGCCTCCTCGGGCTTCTCGGCGTCGGTCGTCTCGTCGTCGGCAGGGTAGTCCTCCCACACGTCCTCGGACCCGCTGGCGGCCGCCTCGGCCGCGCGCGCGCGCTTGGCGTCCTCCTCCGCGACCTCCTCGGGCGAGAGAACGCCAGCGGCGGCGATCACGACCGGGTCGACGGGCTTGTCGCTCTCCGTCTCGATGTCCTCGATGCGGCGCACAAGCGCCTTGTTCGACCGCACGCGGCCAAACACGACGTGCTTGCCGTCCAGGTGCGGCGTGGGCACCGTCGTGATGAAGAACTGCGACCCGTTCGTGTTGGGCCCGGCGTTGGCCATGGACAACAGCATGGGCTTCTCGTGCTTGAGCTCAAAGTTCTCGTCGGCAAACTGTTGTTGGCATTAGCGCTGCGGCAACGGCTCGGACCCACCTTCTCGCCGTAGATCGACTCGCCGCCAGTGCCGTTCCCCCGCGTGAAGTCACCGCCCTGGAGCATGAACCTGGCGTCAGTGAGGACAAGGCCAGCTCACCCACCCCTTGATGCAGCGGTGGAACGCCGAGCCAGCGTAAGCGAGCTTCTTGCCCTCCGCGTTGGTCTTGTCGCCGATACACAGGTGCTTGAAGTTGTCGACAGTCTGCGTGCGGGTCAGTGAGCTGTCGACCTTCCTCGGCTCACCTTGGGCACAATCGAGTCGAACAGCTCAAACTCGATGCGGCCAGCGGGTTCGCCGGCAATGGTGATGTCAAAGTAGGCCACGGTGTTAGGCATGGTGTATGCAGGTGCTGGTGTAGAGTGAGGAAGATGAAAGCAACTGAGATGTCTTCCTTCATAAAACGGCTACTTGGGTGAGGGTGGAGGCCGGCTCGGTTTCCAGCACTTTCGCGCTCTTCCGACGGAGAGGGTGTTCACAGTGGCAGCGAAGTAAACGTAGCCATTTAACACATCCAGAAGGTATTCTGTGCATACAGCGAGCTCTCAAGGGAGAATGGATATCTGAGTGACAATGCAAAGAGGTCGAAAGCGTGATAGGAGAACAAGCAAGATATGAGATATGACGCCACCATTTAGGCAGCCTCAGAGTCCCTCTTCTTCTTCTTCTTCTTCTTCTCGCCGTCGTCGGCGCCACCCTCGCCGTTGGCCTCGGACGCCCTCCTCTTCTTCGACTTCTTCTCGCCGTCCTCGCCCTCCTTCTTGGCGGCCTTGGCGGCCTTCTTGGCCTCTTTCCGTGCCCGGCGCTCCTCCTTGGTCTCACCGGCGACCATCGACTCGTCGGCGTCGACATCCATGGTGGTGTCGGCGACCTCAGACTTCCTCTTCTTCTTCTTGTCAGCCTTCTCCTCGGCAGCGGGCTGCGTAGGGAGGCGGTTGGCGCCGTTGACGTTGTCAGTGGCGGTGTTGTAGGCGCTCGAGCTGCCGGTGAGCTCAAACTTGGGCTGCTGGCGGCTGGTCTGGCCAGAGGTGGCAGTGCGGACAGACACAATGCCGGCGCGGTGCTCAAGGGCACGGAGACGCGACTCGAGCTTGACGCGGTTCGAGATACCAATCTCGGCGGCCGAGACGTCGGCCTTGGTGTCGGCATCGGCAAGGGCGTCCACACGGATGGAGAGCGAGGCCTTGGTAGCGACCATACGGGCCATCTTACCCTTGAGCTTCTGAGGAGCCTGACCAATCAGGGAAGCGTGGTAGATGAGACCGTACTTGGGCGTGTCGTGCTTGGTCTTGAGCGCACGGAAGAGAGCCTTCTCGGCACCGAGAATCTGCACAGTCGAGGCGGGGAACTTGGCGAGGTTCATGAGCGAGCCGGCGTGCGAAATGAGACGGGCGCCAACGAGGTCACCAACGAGGGCGGTAAGGTTGGGCGCGATCGCCTGCATACGGTTGCGCAGGTACTCGGCGAGCTGGGTGCGGTACTCGGTGATCGAGATGACCTGGTCGCAGAGCGAGTGGATGTGCTCCATGTCGGTCTCGGCAATCTCGGTACCCATCGACAGCTCAGCAGCCTGCTTGAGGGTGGCCTCGAGGTCCTCGGGAAGGATGAGCTCAAACGAGGTGGTGGCAGCGTTGGTGCGGAAGCCCATGGCCTTGACGACGCGGGCGTAGGCGAGGTTGTCGACAATGATCTTGCCCATCTCGGGGAAGTGCCAGCCGTACCACTCCTTGACACGCATGGAGTAGATGTTGATCTCCTTGTCGAGGTCGTCGAGGAGGGCAATGGCCTGGATGACCATGGTGTCGACCTTGTCGGTCGAGAACTTGAGCTTGAAGCGCGAGAGCGAGTGACCGAGACCAAGGGCCATGGTGTTGAGGTCCTTCTGGTCAATGCCGCCGAGGAGCGACGAGAGCTGCTGGCGGATACCACGGTAGAGCTCCTGGGTGGTGCTGTCGGAAAGGACAGGGATCTTGAGCGACTTGCTGATGGTGGCAGCTGGTGAATGTCAGTTTTGGTCTCCCTGGTCTTGAGACTACGCACCAAGCTTGGGCTCGGAAACAACAAGGAGCTCCTCGACCTTCTTCTTCTTCTTCTTCTCGCCATCAGAGGCACCGCCAGTAGCCTCGACGATGAACTTCTCGAGGGACTCGGTCAGGCGACCATCCTGAACGGCAGCGAGGTCCTCGACGGCCGTGGCGGTCGAAGTGAAGCGCTGGATGGCCTGGACCTTGAGGCTGGGCAGGTCAGATACGATAATCCCTCAGTCATCCAAATCGCACGCACGCCTTGTTGGCCTTCTCGGGGGTCTCGAACTCCTTCCACAGGTCCTTGTTGTCGAGCTTGTAGTCGTTGCCGAGCTTGAAGACGACAAAGCCGATGGGGGTCTCGGAGAGGACGAGCATTTTGGTCGAGGTGGTGTCGAAGGGGAGGGAGGTGGGTCGAGGGGGGTTTCTTGTGGTCCGTTGTTCCCGACTTGACTGCCGATGCTTGCTTGACTAGCTTGCTGTCTTTGCAGCTTTTGATGTGTGTCGCACAAGGATGCTCGAGAGTATGGAGAGGGAGGGCTGTCAGTGTGTGCGCTGCTCCAGTTGCTGGTGGTGGTGGGCCTCGCTCCTGCACGATTTCGTCCAAGACGAGTGAAATATTCTGTTATCAAACAGTCAGGAGACCAGGGAAAACAGGAACAAGAATGAAAATTAATGCCACGTATAAACTGGCCACGTGGATAAAGTTGTCAGGTACCCCGCTTTTAGATATTTGGTTCCGATACGCGTACATGGCCCGACGCGTCTGACATTGGGTTCAGTGAATATCGAGCGGCGGCGAGCGCGTGTTGCACAAGAAACAACAACATTACTATCCACAGCAACAAGCCGTCGCGACCATGAGCAGTCTCTACGGTGGCTCGTCGCCAACCCGAGAGGGAATGTTTAGCGACCTGCCAGACCGCCATGTCGCCCCCGACATCCTGGAAGAGGAAGACCGCTTCGAGGTCTTCATGCCGGCTGTCCAGACGCTCGTCAACGCGCTCGGTGGCTACGAAGAAATGCCCCAGAGTGATGGGACGTTTGCGACCGTCTACCGACCTGGTGACTCTGTCCTCCCCGTCTTGAAGGACTTGAAGAAGCTCTGGCGAAAGGACGACACGGACGACGAGCGCACTGTCGCACGGTGTATGGCCAAGGCTGGGCTGATGAAGGAGCTGGTCGCGCTCGTCAAGGAGGTCACGGACCGTGGAGAGTGGGGCAAGAAGATCGCCCTGATGTCTTGTGAGTCAATGGGCCGTCACCTTCCTAACTCTCTCCAGGTGACCTCATTGCCGCTCTGACATGGCCCATCGACGTTGCCAAGGAGCTGAAGGAGATGGAGGAGGAAGGGCCTGTGGTCACAGACTACGCCAGTCTGCTGCGTGCCCAAGTCGAGTACAAGGTGGGTCATTTCTGCTGGCGGGTCTAACCCTAGGCACAAATGCTCCAAGGCGACACTTTGCGATACATCATGAGGCTCCTCACGTTCAGCTTTGCGAAACAAGGACGCCGTGAGGAGAAGGACGAACGCATCATCTCGCTCGGCCTGCATATCATTCGCAACCTGCTGTCGATAAGGGATGTTGTTGCCCCAGATAACGCGACTGGCGAACAGGAGGAGTTGTCACATCTCCAGGTGCGTGCAGCTTTATTGTATTGGAACCACAAGCTGATGCACCCCACAGTCCACACTCATCACCCAACTGCAGAAGTTTGAGTACATCGACATGTTCCTTGTCCTTGCCTCGCACGCCGATCGCACAGAGTTCAACCCCTTCAATATGCTCATTCTCGACGTCACGCAACTCCTGTTCCGTTCCGTTAAGCCTACGGACTTGGCACGAGACCCTGTCAAAGCACCGGTAGAAAACCTCGCCAAGCTGCTCAGCAACGAGCTGCATGCCAAGATCAAGAAAGCGCGTGCTGCACCCTCACGCCATTCGCGGTTCGGTACCACTATCACGGTCAAGGCTGTGAGTTGGTTGCGCCAGGTCTCCCAACTGACATTCTCCAGGGAGGTCAGAAGGTTATCCTGCATTCTCAGGATGCCATTGCACAAGACGCCGCGAAGGTCTTGGACGAGAACAAGAAGAAGCGTGCAGGCAGGCAGAAGAAACCGGTAGGTCACACACTGTTGAGCGTCTTTTAATGTGCAGGACGACTTGACTGTGGGCGCATACATCAGCCCAGAGGCCATGTCCGTGCTGCGAAACTATGGGAATGAGTTGCTGAAGGACTTTGATTGTGAGTTGTCTACTCGCACAGATGCCAGCTAACTCCACAGCCTTCTTCGAGTCGGTTCGAAGGGACATCCAGATGGAAAGGAGCAAGGTTCGACCAGCCGACAGTGTCCGCGCGCTCTACGTGTCCAGCTTTATGGTGGAGTTTCTCCTCATCTTGCGGAACAAGGAAATCGCTGCTGCTACTGAGGCGGCCAAGGCTGGTGGTGAGGGGACCGACGCAGTACTGGCCAAGGTCGACCACGACCTGCCACTCGGTCGCATCGCCGTGATGGCCGAGTTGGACACCGTTCGCTGGGTTGCCTCTCGGATGAAGACCACCATGGATGACCACCCGCCTGCATGGACCGAGCTCGAGGCCAGCATCAACTGCTTCACCCAGATTGTACGTGCTTCCCGTGTCCGTTGCTAACCCTCAGCTCCTTCTCATCGAGGCGATGGCCCACTCGACCGACGAGGAGGACAGCGAGGCTGCTGCCATCATCCAGAACCAGCTCTACTACAATGGTGATATTCTGGATGCCTCGCTCCGGGTTGTCTCCAATTACAAGGACCAGTCTGTTGGGTGAGTGACTACAGAGTGGCAGCTACTAACCACCAGCTACCTCGAGGCCATCATCCACTTTGCCTACGTCCTGCTCCGCATGCTGGAGAGGTACTCGAAAGACAACGCGTACATGTACGTAAGGAAGCGCAAGTCTGCTCAGAAGAAACGACGGGCGCTCAAGGCACTCAACACTGGCGAGGCGCCGATTCCCGAAGAGTACGCCAACGACGAGGAGGAGGATATCGGCCCAGACGAGGAAACGCCCAGCTACCGCGAACACGCGTTCACCTTTGCATCGTTTGAGCAGCGCTTTGCCTCCGAGGCGGTGGCCAAGACGCTGTTGGCGTATCTCGCACGTTACTCGGACTTTGATGACATTGAAAAGGTCAAGCGTGTCGTCGGCCTCATGCACCGACAGGTTGTCAAGGCACAGGCCGAAGGGCTGTACTTTAAGGTGAGGAAGCCATGCGGCGATGGCTGACAGTTCAGGTCTCGTCGCTTTATCTCTTTGGCAAGGTTCTCGAGGACCAGTCTTCGTTGCCCAAGGGCAAGCCGAGTAAGGACCTGGCCGAGCTGATCGGCTTTGTGCTTCGCAAGTTCTTCAAACGCATGGCCGAGGACCCGTTTGTGATTGTCGAGGCGTTTGGCCCCAAGTCGCGCGGCAAGTGGAAACATCTGTCGTCGTACAAGAGCGACGAGGAGGACGACGATGGCATGGGCGGGCAGCGCGACCGCATCCGGGAGCAGGTGGGTAGTTGTCGTGGGAGGTCGCTCACCCAGCAGTTGGGACCTGCCGAGCTCGAGTTTATCAAGAAGCACAAGCTGTCGTGGAGCCAGCAGATGGGTGTGGTGGTCAGGATGCTGGTCGATGCAGACCACGAGGAGTGGGTCCGGTGGATCATCAACGTGGGTTACTTGCAAGGGGACTTTGCTGACTCTCTCCAGGTCCTCGAAATCGTTCTTGCTGCGCGGACAGAGATTGTTCTTTCGGTGGACGGCGAAAGGAACACCTCTGCCGTCGACAGCGACGGCGAACGCGCCACTCGCGACTTCTCCGGCCCCAGCGCCGACGCCATTGCCAAGTTTACCCAGCTCGACCTCGAGCCGGACAGCGATGAACTCAAGGCTGCTGTTCGGGAGAATGCGCACTTCCGGCTCATGCTCAAGCTGCTCAACTTTGAGGCTACTGAAGCTGAGAACATTGTCGACCAGAAGTGGTTCCTCCCAAGCAAGGTCCTGCCTTCGACGATCTCAAACGCGATCGGTGCGTTGAACCAGTTCCTCATCACGCCTGTGGATCTGGACGAGGACCCGAAGAAGCTGCTCCGGCGCGCGAGGCGGCGGCGGGCTGCTACCCCGGGCTCTGACTCTGACATTGAGCGTGCGCCCCGGCGCCGCCGCACCCAAAAGGCGGCCGAGGTCCAGCAGTTCAAGTCTGCGGCGTTCATCATGGACTCGGACGACGACGAGGATGCCGACGCGGCATTCTTTGCCCGAGAGGAGGTGCTCCGATTGGAGATGCAGCGCAAGGCGGATGAGGCGGGGAACATTATGCGTGAGACGGGGACCAAGAAGCGCAAGCGAGGAAGCAAGACCGCCGGGCCGCTCACACTGGACGACATGGCGGTGGTGGTGGATGGGGAGGAGGCAGTAGTGGAGAATGGTGCCGAAGCGGACGACGAGAGTGGGAGCGACGCGGAGCCGCCGAGAGCATCTCGCCGACAGCGTAGAGTGCCGGGTGCGCCGGCGAGTCTCTTGCCCATTGCCTCGATCGACATGCACGACTCGGACGACGAGAGTGGGGAAGACGAGAGTGGGAGCGAGGAGAGCTCGGACGGGACACCTCGCCCACAGCGTCGGTGGTCGAGTATCCTGGCGAGTGTTTCGCCCGGTGACCCCCGCTACGTCCCCAGGGCCACCGACGACCCCGGAAAGCTCGCGGACTACATTGAATACACTATCAGCACGCGCGGCTTCCGACCAGCAATTCCAGGAATCGACTACTCGGACGACGACGCCAGCAGCACGATCTTGGAAGACGTTACTGCTGCTCTCATCGAACGCGGCTTCGACCCAGGAACAACGCTGATTGACGACCCGGACGAGGAGGAGCAGAACTCGGGCGACGACGACGCGGGCAAAACGGTCTCGGACGACATTAGTGCTGCTCTCATCTCCCTGAGAGCCAGCATGCGACCACGAACAAGGCTTATTATCGACCCGGACGAGGAGTAGAGCGAGCGAGTGGGCCTGGCCCCTGTTTAGTACCTATCCTGTTGTACCTATGCATGAGTCTATAGAATGGGTGGTGTACAATGAGTCGGGGGTGTGTCGTTGGGGCTACCTGTGCGCGCCGAAGCGTCCGAACATGGCCTCGCCGACACCGGCGCCGACGACGATGGAGATGATCCACCAGATCTGGAAGGTCATGACGACGAGCCTGGGAAGGGTGGTCAGCTGTGGCTGTTCTTAGAAGCGGCGTCACGACGCCGCAGCCACACTCACATCAAGAGCCAGTGCAGCGCCTGCTGAAGCGCGTGCAGCATGCCGCGGGGCACGTCGACGCCCCACCGGAACGGGCGTGACCAGCGGCCCACGCGTCCGGGGTCGAGCGTGCGGCGGACGGTGGCGGGGAGGTGGGCGATGGCCTCGGCCGCGGCGTGGGCATGGGCATGGGCGTGGGCGTGGGCGTGGGCGTGGGGTTGGGCGCGGGCGTGGCTGCTCCCCGCCGGAACGCTGTCCTGCGCCTCGATGTCCGGCGTGCCCGCGTCGTGCCGGCGCACGGCACCGCCAGCCTTCTCATCCAGTGCCGAGCTCTCCCCCGTCGGCGTGACCGCGTCCTTGCCCTCGCGCTCCTCGTACCGCGGCGCGGCGTCCACGTCCCCCCTCGCGACGGGGAGCACCCACCCGACCCGTCCGCGGCGCCACGCCTCGTTGCACGCCGCGCGCAGGGCGTGCAGGTATCGGTCCAGCACGGCGAGGAGGAACAGGCCGATACACACGCCAACGGTCGCGCCCGGGCCGGACGGCACCCACGTCGAGAACCAGAGCGCTGGGGGTGTCAGCGGCTACGTTCCGCGGCCCGGAGCGGGCAGCCCGCCCCCCACCCTACTCACTGTCCTTGCCGATGTAGGCGTGGAAGTACATGATCATCTCGCCGCCGGCCGCACCGCCGCCGCCGTGGTGGTGCCCGCCCATGTTGGTCATGCCCGACATGTCCGACATGGTGGTGGTGTGATCTTGGGGTGGGTGCGGTGAGGAGACCGAGGAAGGGAAGCGAGGTGGGGAAGCGAACTGGCGCGTGTGCTGATCGAAGTGCGTGCGAGCTTGTCCTTGTCGGTCGGCGGTAGCGGCTGTGTGTGCGTGCGCTGGCTCGCTCACTCGCTTGGTCGCGCTGCTATCGGCAATGCAAGGATGGACAAGAGTAGACTAGCAGACTTTTGCTCGACGTCGTCGTCGGCGACATGGACTCGTTAGTAGCCACGCTCCCAGTCGCCTCGGTCGCCTCGGCTGGCTGCCGCTCCGTCTGGCCGCCGCCGCCGCAGCAGCGCCAGAGACGCAAATTGGTTCCGGCCAATGGCAGACAACACCACTTTGCTGGAATCGATCGCTGCGCCTCGTGCCTGGAGCGTGCCTGGGAAACGTGCGGCATTTGGGCACAAAAGCCTCGTCCACACTGGGCACAACGGCGCAGCATCTCGTCCGCTTTCTTGCTTCCCCGGCGGCGGCAACCCCTACCCCAGCAATATGCAATGTACATCAGAGTGGTGCACGTGGATCCCGTGGTACCCGTCTACGTCTATTCGGCTGCCTCCTCACACGCCTTCTTCGCCGCCGGCTCGTCGGCAATCTCGCTGCTCCGGCGCTTGAGCCCAAACGGCGCCTTGGGATCTCGGCGCTCACGCTCCCCCTGCTCCCCTCGGCGCTCTTCACGCTCCACCTGCTCCCCTCGTCCACCCCGTACACCCCGCTCAGCCCCCTTCCCTCCCCTCTTACCACCGGCCTC
Source organism: Vanrija sp. TS_01 (assembly GCA_026725045.1). Lineage (NCBI taxonomy): Eukaryota > Fungi > Basidiomycota > Tremellomycetes > Trichosporonales > Trichosporonaceae > Vanrija > Vanrija sp. TS_01. The sequence continues at coordinate 994,146 of JAPKIE010000003.1, forward strand.
AGGCTTCGGCTTGGCAACCACCTCGGCCTCACCCTCCAACACATCGTCCTCCTCCTCCTCCCCATACAGCAGCGTCATCGCGTCCGTGTAGTGTGCAATCTTCCAAGTGTCCGCGGCCCGAAGCGACATGAAGTCGAACGAGATCGCCACACTTGACGCGATGCCGCCCTCAGTCTCGTCGCTGGCGATCGGCAGCTTCGGGATCTTGGGATACCGCTGCGAAAAGTGGTTGAGGATGGTGTACTTTGCGCTCATCCTGCACGTCAGCTGGGCTCAAACTCCCCGACTTACTGCTTGCCCACGTCGATCGCCTGCCCAAACGTGCTATGTCCCTTGGCAAGTGCCACTTCCGGCTTGTCATCCTCGAGCGTTGCCTCGTGGATGAGAATCGTCGCGCCATCTCCAGTCGCAACCAGATCGCTCGACGGCTTTGTGTCCCCAGAGTACACTACCTTCCATCCAGACTGATGCTCGAGCACCAGGCCGTTGGCCAGTCCTCGGTGAGGCACACTTGGCGCGCCGATGCTCTTCATTCCGAGATCCGCAATCATCGCGTGGATTGCTTCAGCCATTGGGTCGTTGCCGGGCGAGTAGTAACGCTGGATGGCCTTGAACGGCCACTTGAACTTGCCTGCCGCCAAGTCCTCATCGAATTCGGCCTCCCGTTCAACAGCCTCGGTCAGAGGCGCAGCAGGCTCGGCGGCCGCTTCGCTTTGCCGCGCTGCTTGTTCCGGCGTCCGCGCCATCCATGGGCTCTTGCTCATGCGATTCACGGTGACAAACTTGACGTTCTCAAGCGCCTCACGCGGAACACCGTACTGCCATGTAGCCGTCTCCTGCAGCTGCAGCGCAATGGCCGGAGGTGCCAGGATGTACAGCTTAGAGTGCACACCAGACTGCATGTCAGCTCAGAAAATCCCCTGAATGACCCACCTTGAAACGATCCGCAAGAATAGACGTCAGTCCCAGGTGGTGATCCGCATGCATGTGGCTGATGAAGATGAGACGAAGCTCCTCATAGACCTTCTGCAGGCCTTCAGGCCCATAGCGACGGCGGAGCTGGCCAAGCGAGCCCTCACCACAGTCGAGCAGAATGCCACCAGTACCAGGAATGTCAAGGTGCGTCGCCGACACATTCCTAAACTTGGAGGGGATGGCACTGCCCGTACCGAGGGTGGTCACAACAATGTCATCGCCAGGCTGAGGAACGTGGGTCTCAGCGACCGCTGCGGCCTTGGTGGTCACCTCGGCACGTGCAACGTCGGCGGCCTTGACGTAGTCTGTCGCGGGGCTTGACGCCAGGTCCGCAGCAAGTACCTCGGCGTCCGTGGGGAACTGGGTGTCCTTGATGTGAGTCTCGATCACCTCCAACGGCTTGATCGGGTACATGCTAACCGCATGGTTCGGCTTTGCCAGCGCGGCATTGGCGGGGAGGGTGGGCGGTGGAGGCGCATCGTACTTGTAGTACGGCACAGGGAAGACCTCCTCGTCCAGGCGGTGCAGGTGGAAGGTGTTCCACGCCGCGCTGTTGAAGAATGTCGGTCCAGCAGTGCGCACCTCGGCCAGGAGGTGCTGCGTCTTGGGCCCGAACGCAGCCACCCAAGCCTGGTATCTCGGTTCCTCCCAAACCTGGCGCGTGACACGGTGGACAATCGCCTGGACGGGGAAGGCAGGAGTCTTGCCCTTGGCTGGTAGCTGGAACTGGGCGAACACAGACGACTGAAGCAAGCGGTCAATGTTGTGCTCGGCGCACGACACAACAATGAGGATTGAGCCAGGCCCTCCGCCAACGAGGCAGTCCTCTGGCTTGACAATCCTCTTGCCTCCCGGCGCGTCCTTGTCCTCCACCTCGATGCTCTCGCCCCTCGTCAGCTTTCCACGGACAGGGCCACCGGGCACGCCGAGCGCAGCGGCCTTGGCGACATCAAACTTGCCGCGGACCGTCGGCGTGCGGAGAATGTAGACCATGTCTGTTGCAACATCCGCATCGCTGGGGATGGGCAGGGGGAACTTGTCGACGGGGTTTGACGGCGCCCTCATCCCGGGATACGGCTGCGGTGGGCGGGGTACTGTTTTCCTGTCGCCCAGGTTCTGAAGGCCTTTGAACATGTCCTTGACGATGGTGGACGTCCACTGGTCGAGGCGTGTCTGCGAGAGCTGCGCCGGTCGGGGAACGGGTGTGGACAGGATCGGCCCGGCGCCCTCGGGCTCTGGCACGGCATCGCGCAGAGCGACGGCATGGACCGTGACCGTCGGTGACGAATAAACGACCTCTGACTCCGCGGTACTGAAGCGGGGGTACGGCTTGGCGTCGAGGCCGAAGATATCACGCTGCACCGAGCCGCGCAGTGTCGCAAGATAGTGCGCGGTGTCCGGTGGTCCGACGACGGTGAGCTTCTTCATGCCTGCGTCGGAAGCCGTCATGATCACGCCTGCTGGTTAGTGGCAAACTGTGATCGCACCCACCAGGGAGGCCGGTCCGTGCGCGGAGCCCGCCGTCCGGGAGGAACACAGCCTGGAGGCCCTTCATGGTGAGGCGCTTCTGGACGAACGCGCGCTGCGTGCCTTCGCCGGCGCCGAAGAGCAGGCGCTCGTTGTCGAACGCAACATACAGCGACAGGTCCGTGTCGGGGCCGGGCACCGAGATGGCGCGGATGCTCCAGTTGATGATGGACATTTCGGTGCTCGCGTCTCCAGTCTGTGAGCTGATGAACGGCGTCAAGTCTTTCTTGGACCTCGCCCTGGGCTTGGGCTTGGGCTTGGGCTTGGACGCGGCGCGGTCGAGGGCCGAGGTGGTAAACTGCGGCGCGAGGAGAGGGTATCGTAGGCTGGCCACCGCCTGGAGCGTGGGGCGACTTGCGCCTGCTAGTCTTCGGAGCAGGGTCGTCACGGTGAGAGGGGGAGGAGGGGTGTGGCCAGGTCGTCGAGTCGAGGCTTTGTCTGTGATCAGTGAGAGATGCTGCAGCGGCGGTGACGATCGATCGGCATCGACCACTCGAAATCTCAGAGTCAATACAATGGTCACGTGACGATCGCGAAATCTGCCTCGCTCGCCCCCGGGGGCTGGTGGATATAAAACCCGCAGCTCGACGTTTTTACGTTCTCCACTGCCCCTCCTTATAGGTAAGTAGCGACAGACGCTGCCCAAAGGCCACGCTAACACGACACAGAGTCGCTTGAGTGCCGCCTTCTCACGGCTATCAGGTGCTCGGAGGCGCAGAGAGCGAGTTCCGTCCCCCTCCTCTTTGCAGGTCGGGGGTTCGTGCAGCAGTCTTCCAAGGTTCGGTCCTGTCCCACGCAGCCTTGTGGCGTGGGGGCTGAAGGGTGCGCGTTACATTTGTACTAGGATGGAGTTGTTCTGCATATCTGCATGGTGTTGTATTGTGTGCAGGTCTTCGCCGTGAGCACTAACCGGCCGGTGTCGCTATCATGTCGGTCTTCGCAGACGACAACGTCCATCTCACTCTCACTCGCTCCGAGTTTGGCACTGGACGCCGACGACGGAAGTAAATCGGTGCGAGCGGCCATCCGGCCAAGTCCGTGCGGACCGCATGGGTTACAGGACAGACACTGACATCATGGCGAATCGGCCGACGAGCACTTAAGCCAGGCAGACATTTCCATCTGCATTTCTCTCTACCACCATCATGATCGCCAAACTAGCCCTTCTGCTACTGGCGGTAGCTGACCTTGGAGCGGCGCGTCTCGACGCCGCGACGCACCGCGAGCTCCTGCTCTCCGGCCGGCCCAAAGTCGGGATGTGGAAGGCGCTGAACGACCAGGCGCGCGCGGCGTGCGTATCGCGTGCGTTGAGCTCACTGACACTTAGCGCACTGCAGACCTCGACGCAGACGACATTCTCTCCCAAGCCCCGCTTCGAGGCCTACTGCTTTGACCAGCCCATCTCGCACTTTGACAAGAGCGTCAACGGCACCTTCTGCCACCGGTACTGGGCCGACGCCAGCCACTACAAGGAGGGCGGACCTGTCTTCCTCCTTGACGGCGGAGAGACGAGCGGCGAGGACCGGTAGGTTTGGGTTATGGTCGTGCTGATGACAGCCTTCCGTTCTTGGAGACGGGCATTGCTCAGATCCTCGCCAACGCAACCAACGGCCTCGCGATCGTGCTTGAGCATCGATACTATGGCGAGTCGGTCCCTGTGTCGTCGTTCTCGACCGACGACCTCCGTTTCCTCAACAACAATGAGGCGTTAGAGGACTCGGCATATGTGGGTGGCCCTTCGATATGCTTCTAACCCACCAGTTTATCAAGAACTTCAAGCCGCCCAAGTCGCTGCTCAAGCTCGACAACCCGGACGCACTCAAGCCCAAGAACGCTCCGTGGTTCTACTACGGCGGATCATACGCCGGAGCGCGAGCCGCACACATGCGTGTGGAGTACCCCGATCTCGTGTGGGGTGCGATTGCCAGCAGCGGTGAGTTTTCACGCTGTGCATCGTGTCCAAACTCATCACCTCAGCCGTCACACACGCCCAGATCGACTTCCCGCAGTACTTTGACCCTATCCAGGAGTATGCCGACCCCGACTGCATCAGTGCGATCCAGACATCCGTGCAGGTGATCGACGGGCTGCTTGACCTCCCCGGCCCGGTCAACCGCGCCATCAAGGGCCTGTTTGGCCTCGAGGGGCTCGAAGACGACGACTTTGCCGAGGTCCTCACCTACCCCTTCGGCGCATGGCAGGCCCAGAACTGGAACCCCGAGGTTAGCACTGATGCCTGGGACAACTTCTGTACCGCCATCACCTCGGGTGGTGCCGGAAGCCAGATCGGTCTCATCAGGATGTGAGTTGGGTTGTGTAGTTGCCGCTCTGACAAGTAGCCCAGCGACGGTCAACAACTACGCCAACTGGATCAAGAAGGTGGGCCGCTATGCGGGGCAACACTAACAAGCAGCACTACGTCGCACTCTGCCCCATCGACCCGGTGGACGTAAGTCATGCCCACGAGCCCCGCTGACTCCAGTGCTTCGGCTCGCACAACGACGAGGCGTACCTCGCAGACGACCTCGAGCAGACCTGGCGCTTGTGGCTTTTCCAGGGTGAGTGATGCGATGTGGTCCAACTAATCCGCAGTCTGCACCGAATGGGGCTACTTCATGCCCGCGCCCGAGGAAGGCCCGTCCATCCTCTCCAAGCGCCTCACCCTCGAGTACACGTCCAAGATCTGCAAGCAGGCGTACCCGCCAGGCAAGCACTTCACCGTCCCTGAGTGGCCAAACGTTGCCGATGTCAACGACCGCGGTGACTACGACATCGAGTACAGCCGCCTGGCGTTCATTGACGGCGACCGTGACCCGTGGCGAACGATGGTGAGTGTTGTTGTGGCGAGGGGTGTGACTCGGTTGATAGTGACTCGTCCTCGCCACTATCGCTTCTGTCTTGCCATGATGCTAAACCCCCCTAGACCCCGCAGGCTGATTGGGCGCGCAAGCGCAAGTCGTCGGTCGACAAGCCAGTGCACCTCATCTTCGACGCGATCCACCACTATGACGAGAACGGCCTGGAGAACCACGACGAGGAGCCGGCGCGCATCCGAGACGTGCACGCGCTCGAGGTGAGCTTCATCACCGAGTGGGTCGCGCAGTTCCACGAGGGCAAGAAGCACAAGTAGATGCATGCATAGTGGTGGCAGTCTTGAGTCGATCAGAGCGACAGAAGCGACGGGCGGGCCGAGAGCCGATTTTTAGCGTGGTGCATCGGCAATATCCGACGTCTGGGGAGGGTTGATAAACGAGCCGCGCGACGGCCATCGAGTCGACTTCGCCCATCATCACAACAGCGACAATGCCCAACGGCTCAAGCCCGACCGTCCCGCTCAGGCAAGAGGCCGGCGCGCTCAAAGCGTCCGACGCGACGCTGTTCATCGCGACGCCGATCCACCCCAAGTCGGAGGCGCACGCCGACGAGGTGTTTGGCCGCGTGCTCCGCCCCGGTGTGGACGGGTGGACGCGCGAGACGGCGCTGGCGGAGGCGGATGCGATCGGTGAGTCGGGTGGGTGGGGCTGGGCACTGAGTCGTGTCGCGTCGCCGAGCCAGCCCGCCGAGCATCGCCTCGCTCCCACTAACCTACAGTCCTGCGCGCCGGCGCCCTCCCCGAGGCGGACCTCGCGCGCGCGCCCAAGCTCCGCATCGTGGCGCGCAACGGCACGGGGTACGACAGCATCGATCTGGCCGGCTGCATCTCGCGCGGCGTGGTAGTCACCAACGTGCCGGGCGGCAATGCCGAGGTGGGTCGGATCCCGGGGCTGCACACTCGCACCCGCTGATGCTCGCCTCCCAGGCCGTCGCGGAGATCGCGCTGGCGCTCGCATTGGCGGTCACGCGGCGCGTCGCCGAGCTCGACGCGCGCATCCGCGGCGGCGAGCTTGTGCGCTCCATCACGGCGCTGTGTCCCGGCCTGCTAGGCCGCACCGTCGGCCTCGTGGGCATGGGGGACATCGCGTACGCCGCGGCGCGCATGTTCGCGGCGTTCAACTGCAAGATTGTCGTGTACTCGCCCACATCGCCGGCGAGCCGGTGGGTGGCCCCGGATGAGCGGTACCCCGTGCCCTTGGCACACGCGCGCGTCGGCTCCCTCGACGAGCTGCTCGCGCAGGCACACGTCGTGTCCCTCCACTGCCCGTTGACGCCGGCGACGCGCGGCATGATCGGCGCGCGGCAGCTCGCGCTCATGCGCCCCGACGCAGTGCTGATTAACACGTCGCGCGGCGCCATGGTTGACGAGGACGCGCTCGCGGCCGCCCTGCGCGCAGGCACCATCGGCGGCGCCGGGCTCGATGTGACCGCCGTCGAGCCGGCATACGGGGACAACCTGGAGAAGTTTGCCGGCCTGCGCAATGTGGTCATCCTGCCCCATGTGGGCGCGAGCACCGACGCCGCGCAGGAGTATGGGTGCGATGCTGCCATCGATATCTGTGCCGACTTTATCGAGGGGCGCGGTGCGCGTAATAGGGTGGCGTGAGGTGTAGAGTAGACATAGAGGATGCAGCATGAGTGTGGCAGTGTGCGCAGAGGCGAGAAGGGCAGTTGCTGAGCGGACTTGGTTCTCTTGCGGCAGTTCCTCCTACGGCCGTGCGGCCGCTACTAACTGTGCCTAGCCTCCTTGGTCTGCGATCGCGGTGTCGCGGCTTCACACCTCAAGCACAGCTGCGCGCGCACACACCTCGACACCTCCCACCCGACTGGCCCCCACCTCTCTCTGATGTGTGCATGCAATGAATCCCCTAGGCAAGCGAGACGGTCGCGCCGAGGCCCTCGAGCGTCTTTTTCAGCTTCTCGGCCTCCTCCTTGGGCACGTTCTCCTTGAGGGTCTGGGGGACGGACTCGACAAACTTCTTGGCCTGGGATTGTTAGTGCCTGCGGCGCGCAAACTGGCCCTGCTGCTTGTGGGACTGGGGCGCGCGTAGCTGCCAGAGCAAGCAACAGTCCCACCCTGCAGGATGACGCCACTCACCTCAACAAGGTTCATGTTGGGCATGATGGCCTTGACCTCGCGGATGATCTTGGCCTTGGCGGCCGCGTCAATCTTCTCGAGCTTGAGCGTGAAGATGGTCTTCTCCTTGGGCTTCTCCTCGACAGGCGCCTCGGCCGCAGGCGCAGCGGCACCGGCTGCTGGGGCCGCAGAGGCGGCAGGGAGGGCAACCTCGGTGATGTTGAGACGGGTCTGTCGTGGGTTAGTACCTCTGCCAGCGGAGCGAGCGGCGGGGTAGGCTTGGCAGGTGGAGGAGGACGCAGTGTCAACTGGCAACTGGCGAACGCCGCACAGCATGAAGCCAGACGCAGCCCGCGCCTCGTAGCCGACACAGCCCCTCCTCACCCCCATCTCCACCCCTCCGCTCGGCCCTCCACACCCACCTTGAGCGCCGAAACAAGCTCGGAGACCTCAAGAAGCGTCAAGCCCTCGACCGAGTCGACGATCGACTTGATTTTAGGCGCGACAGGGGCAGCGGCGGCAGCGGCCTCCTCACGGACGAGGCGCGAGGCCGAGAAGGCACGCGCAGCTGGGCGGTATGAGCGCGACGACGAGGCGCGGAGGGCGGCGCGGAAGACGGGGGCCTGCGGTGGTCAGCTTGGGTTTGTGGTTTGCGATTGCGATTGCGCGCCGGGCCGGGGGCGCAGGGGCGGGGACGGCGTCGGGCAGCCGGTGATGCGCCGCGCCGCTGTGCTGCGCCCCGGACGTCGGTCGTGGCCGTGCGTGACACTAACGCTCATGATGTCGATGGTGGTGTGGACGGTGTTGTCGATGGTGAAGCCGTCTTTGCTCGCCGAACGCGCAAACGACGACCAGACCCGAAATCTCGTGGTGAATCTCGCGTGCCACAGACGGAGAAAAAAACCGCCGGCCTGGGCGGGCGGGCGTAAGGGGGCTGCACAGACCCGCGACGATCAAGAGGAATGATCTGCGCTCGGCCACGTGGATTTGATCCCGAAGGGCTCGTATAGTGTAGGTGGTTATCACTGGTCGTTGTGGAATTATTCTGCTTCCGACCCGACCGCTGTTCGACTCAGCGTGCGAGCACGAGACATCATTGCTTTTTGCGGTTCGAGCACGGCGCGCGAGCAGGGGCGCGTGCAACGTCATTGTGTTTCGTGTCGAGAAGCCGACTTTGCTTCTGCTCTCTGTCGGTCTCCATCTCGCTCGACCCCGCGCCTCTCGAACCCACCACAGCCATGGCATCGCCCGACCACGTCGCGAACGGCGCCCGGCCCCGCGCGCCCTCCTCGTCCCCGCCGCTGTCGTCGACGCCGCGCGCGCCCCCGCCGCCCGAGATCGAGTCGACGCTTTCCCGTCTGTCCGCATACCGCAATGTGCGCGGCGTCATGGTGCTTGCCCGCTCCTCGGGCGCGCCCGGATCCGGTGGTATCGTGCAGAGCACCGGCGCCGTGTTCGAGGGCGAGAGCGGGCGGCGGTACGCCGGCAGCCTTGAGGCTGTGGTCAACGCGACGGCCGGTGCCGTCGCCACCGTTGATGAGGGCGTGAGTTGCGGCCGCGGTGCTTGTGCGCTGGTGCTAGTGCTGACGCCGACGTGATTCTGCCGTGTGTCGCGATCCGCTACTCTTCGTCCCCAGGACGAGCTCAAGCTCATGCGGATACGCACCAAACGGCACGAGCTCATTATCACACCAGGTGGGTGGACTTGCCCCGCTGCTCTGACCCCCAGACGACCGCTACCTCCTCGTCGTTCTGCAAGATCCCGGCCAGTAATCCATTCGTCACGCGCATCGCATCAACACTGCACGCGCTTGCGCCGCCGTTGCGAGGAGAGAACCATGCGTCGTAATCCCAAATACAGTTGCAGCACCAAGGGCCCGCCGCGGACCTGAGCACAACCTGTCCCCCAACATGACCACCACACGCCTAATGCCTGTACACACTGTACGCCCATAACGATCACATGCACAGACGCGAGCGAAGGAGTTGCGCGCAGGTGGAGTAGAACTGGAGCTGCAGGTCCACAAGCCGGCGGCGAGAAGGAAGCCATAAGCCATGGTGATGATAAGTGTGCGGGCTGTTTTTGCCGTGTGCCTGGCTTGGTCTCTGTTGCACACGTCGCGTTTCCTTCAATTGGTTGCCCACGTCGAGGTTGCTCTTGTCGACATCCTCGCAACACTCTATCACTGCTCGCACATCTAGATTGTATCATTCCCATTCAATGTGCACCACGTCCCAGTAAAGCAAGCACGCATACGGATTCGGCCCCAGCATTGCTGCGCCCGACCTGCAGGGGACGCCTCCTCTCAACCCACCTCCTCCACCGACTCTAAGCCCCACCTAGCCCCTCCCAATGGCCCCCTCCGTCTCCTCCCTGACCACCCACTATGCGCTGGTTATCGACGCCGGGTCCTCGGGCTCGCGTATGCAGATCTACAGCTGGCGCGACCCCGGCCTCGAGCGAGATGAGATTGTCGCAGAGGTCAAGGAGGCCAGAGCCGCCGGCGCCGGCAACGGCAGCGGCATCGCAACGTCCAAGACGTGGTGGTGGTGGGACAGCATAAAGGGCAAGGGCAAGGCGAGCGCGGCCGATATGGAACGGCGCGCGCTCCGCCGCCTGGTCCGCGTCGGCAAGGGTGTCGAGGGCGACGGCTGGGTCAAGCGCGTCGAGCCAGGTGGGTACGGGGCATGGGCATCGCTGACAACCAAGGCATCTCGACTGTCGCGCCAGAGGATGTAGCAGGCTACCTCCAGCCGCTGATGCAGCACGCGCTCGATCACATCCCGCCGTCGCAGCTCGCGTCGACGCCCATCTTTGTACTCGCAACAGCGGGCATGCGACTGCTCAACCCCGACGCTCAGAATGCAATCCTGCAAGCAACATGCGATACGCTGAGGAAAGACTACCCGTTCAAGCTCAATGGGGCGTCGTCCGCCGGACCGTGTGGCGACAGCGTACGCATCATCTCGGGCGAGGAGGAGGGCATCTGGGGCTGGGTGGCCGTAAACTACCTCATGGACGGGTTTGGGCATGCCCCAGAACTCGCCCATGCCCAGGGGTCTGTTGGCCACGATCACTTGTTACCACTTGCGCCGCTGGCGTCCGCGCCGCCGGGGAGCAAGGACTCGGTGACGCCGGTGGACATTAGCCACCATTCACCGACATTCGGCTTCCTCGACATGGGCGGCGCATCGACCCAGCTCGCATTCTCCCCGTCGGCGGAAGAGCTTGAACACTCGCGCTTCCCGAAGACGGATCTCGCGACCGTGTCACTGCGCCTGCTCTCAGGGGAGCTGGTCGAGTGGCCGGTGTTTGCAGCCTCGTGGCTCGGCTTTGGAACAAACCAGGTCCGAGGTCGCTATGTCGATGCCACTGTGCAGCAGTGGAGGGCAGACGCCAAGGCGAACGGAGTGGATCCAGAGCGAAACGACCGTATCGTCGACCCATGTCTGCCGACTGGGCTCATCGTGCCCTCGCCAGACCCCAGCAAACATCCCGACTTTATCGGCACCGGCTCGTTCTCCCAATGTCTCACGGCATTGAAGCCACTGCTGTCGCACGACAAGCCATGTCCTGCGAAGCACTGCTTGTTTGGCGGCCTGGCGACCCCGCATATCGATTTCCATCGCAGCGACCAGCGAGGCTTCATCGGTATCTCCGAGTACTGGTACACTGCGCAGCAGGTGCTAGGCCTCGGCGGCGTGTGGGACTGGGCCGAGTGGGAGCGGGGCATGAGCGGGTTCTGCGCGCAGAACTGGGAGGAGATTGAGACGAAGGTGAAGAGTGGGCAGGGCTGGCGAGGCGAGCAGGTGGGTACGGCCTCCAGGACCTTGCTGACCGACCCCAGATCGAACTCAACCGCCTCCAGATGCAGTGCTTCAAGGGCGCGTGGATCTCGAACGTCCTGCACGAGGGTATCGGCATCCCACGGCTGGTAGACAAAGGCGGCAGCGACACTCTCACTGGCGGCGACCTGGGCGACACCAACGCCGAAGCGGAAAGAAGAGCAAAGGAGAAGGGGCTGTTCAACAAGAGCAAGCCTCACTTCCAGTCTATGGACGAGGTCGGCCAGACGGCCATCTCGTGGACGCTCGGCAAGGTGGTCATCGAGGCGAGCCGGTCCGTCGGCGCGCTCAACTCTCCCAACCGCTTCCACGCGCTGCAGGCGACCGTCACGGACCTCGGGCCAGCAGTGTGGGCATACGTTGTCGTCGCCGCCGTCCTCCTCGGTCTGGCGTTCAACGCGCTGCGGCGCCGGTCGCCCGCCACGTCGTTCCGCGGGCGCAAGTCGAGCTCGGCAGGGCTCAACGGCCGGCCACTCACAAGCAGCAGCTGGGTGCCGTGGTCGAACGGCACCGCCACGCCGGAGCAGTACGCGCTCGAGGAGGGCGGCGCGGGCCTCGGCGCCCTCGGGTTCGAGGGCAAGCCGCGCCTCCCGTCCGGTGGTGCGGGCCGGCTCCGCCTCTGGTCCCGCCGCTTCACGCAGATGCTGCGCCGCAACACCAGCTACAACGGGCACGACACGCCGCGCAAGCCGACAAGACACGCGAGCATGCCCGTGGCTGGGAGCTACTCGCCCGGCCTGGGGTGGGGGTCGCAGCCGCCGAGCCCGCGCGAGGCGTCGGGCTCGTCCTCGGCCTTCTTTAGTCCTGGGCTTGTGCGCTCGGGCATCGCGTCGGCCTCAACGCGGTCGTTATCAGGCATGGAGCATGCCCCGGCCTCGGGGGGTACCGCGACGCCAACGAGCCCGCCGCGCGCGAACGGCCGGTCCAAGTCGGGCCCTGGGCGGCCGCGCGCGGTGCGCAGCACGAGTAATGGCCTGCTCGAGCCGCACAGCGGCGGCGGGTGGAACGACCCCCCAATGGCCATGTTCACGCACGCACACGCACACGCACACGCGCCCTCCAACCCGTACGAGAGCGCCAGCAGCGGCGACGAGCACCCGCCCAAGCCTGCCAGCGGCGTGCTGACGCCGACCGCCGGACCGGGCGGCGAGCACGCCCTCTCGCGCAACTCGAGCCGCGTCAACCTCTCAGAGATGGGCCAGGGCGGTCTCGCGCAGCGCACGGCAAACCGTGCCAACACGCCACTAAAGGATGTTGGACCTTAGGCGGACAATTTTGTACTTGGTAGCTACGGACCTTGCTTGCAGTAGACGGACATGACAGCTTGCATGCAAGAACCCTGGGTGCGTGTATCTCACAAGTTGGCGATAGTGTCGGTCGCTCGGGGCGCGGCCGAGTTGACGTGGAGCTTGCCCTGTTGCTTCTTGAGCAGGAGCCTTCGGACCTGGGCATTAGCTCCCAGTCGAACATCAGAGCTAGCCTACTTCTCCCCAGACAGCCTCGCGAAGGCGGGTCAGGTCGTCGGTGTGCTCTGGCCTCATTCCCCTGCGTTGTCAGTTGCGATGGCCGGGGAGGCCTAACTGACAGCAGGAAGTTGCGACTGATCACCATCGCCTGTAGCGAGGCCGTCTCCTTGTCGGCCGACACCGTCCTGATTGTGTACGGGAGGCGGTCGGGCTCGTCAGTGTGCGGAATGCTGTACTGCGGCCACGCCTGGCGGATCGCAAGCCACCACATGAACACGCCTGGGGGTCAGCCGTGCCATACGCGACGCCACACGCACGATTGTCCAGGTCCTTGTTGGCCTCTGTAGGATCTTGGAGATTGGGGCCGACGACGTAGACGAGCAGCCGGCCGTTCGTGAGGTCGTGGCGGGCTGCCAGCCACGTGTTCTCTCGCCCACCGTGCTTCATCAACGACACGATGATGCGCGGTGGCTCTTTGAACTGGAAGGGCTGCCACAGGCTTTCGAGGATGACCTTTGCGTCCAAGTACTGCTTCTGGGTACAGTTAGACAGCCACTGGTGTGCAGGTCTTACAAAGTGGACAGACTTGTTGATGCCATCCGCAATGTTGGGAGGCACGAAGAGCTTGTCGCAGACGAGTGGCGGTGCCAGGTTGAGCCGCCGTTGGATGTTTCTGGTGGGTAAGCGTGGCTTCATTCTGGTTACCCACCGCTTGAATATGAGCATCGTGTAAACTGTAAGAGGGAATTCTTCGACCTCGCACAAGTTAGCTTTCGCAAAGCAGCACTACTGACCTGGAAACCGAGCGCCATACGCTCCAACGCCCGCACAAACGAGTCCTCCTCCCAGACCAGTGCCCAGCCGTACAGCCTCTGGGTCACGAGGTCCCATGGTGCAACGACCATCGAATTAAGCTGGAGGGCATCCGTGCTTGCGTGGAACGCATGCGATCGAGTGGTTGTGCTGGGGGACACAGTCATTGAGACGAGATCAACCGGCCGCACTGGGGGAGTGGCAATGGTCACCATGCCTGCGCTGCTGTTCGCTCTGGGGACGGTCGTGGTGACCGACTTCGGGGGAATACTCTTGGCGGGGACTGGTGGAGGCTTTTCGGGAGTTCGGACACCGAAGGTGCGGGCGTTGCTCGCCTCAGAAGTAGAGCCAGAGGCGTTGTTGGTCTGCGACTGACTCGTTGTGCCCCTCCCCGTGGTGGTCTTGCTCGCGAGCGTGGTCGGAGGCTGAATCTCGATCCTTGGAGGGCGTGGCATAAGAGGTGGTGTCTGGTGTGGCGTTTGCTGTGGTATCTCCACTTCTGAGCCCCAGGACATGGTGTCTCGCTGCTTCGGTGTAGCCTCATTGAGGTTTTTGGGTGTGGATGCCGCAGTGGCGCCTCGCGGGACGCTGTCCGGAGTGCCGGTAGGAGCGATGGTGTGGATTGAGCCAGGCTTTGGAAGCCCAAAGTCGATGGTTTCAGTCGAATGGTAGTATTGTAAGGGAGCCTGGTATGCGCTCATCTTTTTCAACGCGTTCTTGAGCACTTCCAAGTCTTCGGCTGTTGGGCCCGGTGCGAACATGGCGGCATGGTGGGCGGACTCTTCGAGTGTGCTCTCTTCCGTTGATTTCCTCCCGAGCTCTGAGAAACGAGCGTCGAAGGCCTCGAGGCGTTGGATAATTTCGTTGGCCCATGGGGGTGGGCTCTGTCGCTCGGACAAGTCAGCAGGGCCACTATACCTGCGCTTACCTTATCGCGGGTATCTCGTGAAGAAGACGACTCGGGGGGCGGAGCAGGCCGAGGCGTCTTGGCAGCAATCTCAGCCTTCGATGGCTGCTTGGACAGCTGAGCTGCGGCCTCGGGCAAGGTGTGAGAAACCGCCGCCTCCTCTGCCTTTCGGCTATGCTTCTTCCTCCTGATGGCCAACGGCGAGGTGGTGTTGATGGGCGGGGGATGTTGCTGATTTGTTAGGCTATTCACTCACTCAGCCACTCACCTCTCCATGCTCCTTGATATCCTTCAGTTCAATAACTCGTGCCCGAGCGGCACGCATGAGCGCCTTCTTTGCTTGCTCGCCAATCAAGTTTAACCGCGCGGCATCGAGAAGCTGGCAAAGCGTATCGTCATGGAAGGAACTCTGCTCCACCATGTGGTGCACGTGGGTCGTAGTCGTTGGCGCGTACGACGGCGCCTTGCGGGTCGCGTCGCTGAGCGGCTCGGAGAAGTAGGACATCGGGGCACTCTGCTGACGAGAATGGCTGGGTCCGGCTTTGGGTGTCTGCTGAGTGGCAGGCAGAGGTAGCACCTCCACGGGCGGGTTGGCGACTGTGGCGTGCTCAGCCTTTTTCCGAACATGCGGGGTGACTTCCTCCTGGAGAGTCAGTTGCCGGCTGAAGATTCCACCTATATCCGACACGGTCTCAACATAAGCACTCCGCTGCTCCATCCGAACCTCGTTGATCTTGGGCAACTGGACTGGCGTGGTAGCCAACCTCAGACTGTTTAGGCACATTGCCGGGCTTGTCGTGTTGTAGGGGAACAGAGGTTCTTGTGGCACCGCAGCCGGGGGCATGCTCTTGGCCCTGTCTTCGGTGCGCTTGGGCGCATGTGGCGTGTTGACGGCCGAGGCGATCGGCCTACCGTTCTCGTGGGCTAGGTGTCCAAAGGAGGTGTCGGTTGAAGTCGGGAGTGTCTCGAACGTATCAGGTCGAAACGGGCTACCGAGCTTCTCGATCGGCGCGGCCACAGGCTTGCCCTGATTCGCCACGAGCTGTGCGAAGGTGTCTGCTCGGGCTTTCTCTCTCTCCTGTGTCATAAAAGCCTCTTCAATCGAGAAGGGGAAGTCGTGCCGCTGCTTGTGAATGCGAGGGCGGGCAACAGGCACAGCGTGTGGGAAGGGGTGCTTCTCGAGGACTTTGGCCGGCGGCATCGAGCGTGACTGGCGTGGCGTCTTTTTCTTCTCCTTGGCCTTGGGCTGGGGCTGGGGTCAGCGACTTTGAAACCTTTACACACCTTCAAAATTTGCTCGAGGGGAGACAAGTCTTGGCCAAAGGACCCCTCCGCCGGCGTCCCGCCGACCGTCGGCGCCGTGTCGAGACTGGGGTACGCGCGCATGGCCTTCTCGATGTCAATGGCGAGCCCGGCTCCACGGCTTAGCACGTCGTCTTCGGCCCTTCTGGGGCTATCGTCAGCAGAGGTTGCCCCCTCAGCGAGTGCCGCAAGGCTCAGTGCGACGGGCTTGCGGAACCCCGGCACGGCAGGTAAAGGAGGCGCCGAGGCGAGCGACTGCGGGCGGGTGGGCGCTGGGTGTGAGCTGTTTCTCTCCCTCATAGCAACTCACGCGCAGGGTACGGGCCGAAGAGACCCGCTGGCTCTTCATAGACCTGGTTCTGGACGCCGTGGACCCACGGAAGCACTGTGTGTGAGTAGTACCCCCGGAGGTCTCTCGCACCTTTCGCCTGTGTCCTGCCCCGCGTTAGCGTGGCCGAGAAAGCAAACTCACGACGGCGTCATGTCCGCGGCGCTGCCGCCATGCGCAGCGTAGTTGGGCACCGGGGCGGACGAGTGGCGCGACTTGGGACCGGACATGGGCGCGGGCGCGGGCGTGGGCGGCGAGTACCGGCGCGCCTGGGGCGGCGGGGGTAGGGGGACAGGCGGCGGCGTCGTGGCGGGCAGGTGCTGCGGATCGGGCGGCTGGGGCTGCACCGGCTCGGCCTTGCGCGACGTGCGGAAGAGGTTGATGGTGTTCTTGACTATTGCGGGCATGGTTGAGGAGGGGGTGGGGGGTGAGACAAGGGAAGAAGAGGAGAAGGCAAGACGGCGCCCACGGCGATCAGAGGGCGGGATGAATGGGATGGCCGGTAGAGAAATGAAGATGAGTGTGGTGTGACTGTCCTGTGGCCGTGGCGAGTGGGCGTGCTTGGCCGTCTGGCCGTCTGCCAACACCCCCGGGCCAGGCCAAACACCCGCGCTCGCTCGCGCTGCCCATGCGGCGGTCAGAGCGCAGTCGCGACAGGCAGCGAGCGCTGCGAGCCCAGCCCGCCCGCACCCCCGCCGTGTTTGTGCACCCCGCACAGACCGCCGCGCTCTCATGCTTGTTTCCCACCGCTGACGACATTGCGCCGCCGGGCAATCTCGTCGTGCGTGCGCGCGTCGTGAGCGGGCTCGTCGCGTCGGTATGTCCCATGCATCGCACACCATACACACTACACTCTGCTTGCCTTGGATCGACTACACCGTCGTCACAGTAGGTCAGACTCGCCGCTGCGACCCAAAGGACCCCCTCTCGCGCTCATCTCCCCGTCACCTTGCGCCACGCCACACACACGCCACACACCACACACCCCCGCGCCAAGCATACTCCCCCCACCCCCGCCGCCACACCGCCTGATTTAGTCATCCACTCTGGCTGCCAAGACGAAACGTGCATATCAGTACAGTCTCACGATGGTACAATGCGGATCTCTAATGCGTCCTCCTGCTCCCCCTCAGATGCTCCCCCTCGACTCGCGCTTGTGCAGCAGCTCGGGCAGCACAGGCGCCTCGGTCGACGACACCTTTAGTAGCTCGTCGCTGTCCTCTGACGACTCGGAGACCGAGCCGAGCGGCTTGGGAATATTGCCCGGCGCGTTGGGCGCGACGTCAATGGTCGCGCGGCGTTTCGGGTGGTACTTTGTGTCGATTTCGACGGCGTCCACGAAGTCGGTGTCCTGCTTGCGCTCCAGGCGAGAGATGGTGGCGCGGCGCGGCCGCCTCACCTCCGGGGCGACGGGCTGGTCCACGCCCAGTGCGCCGCGGAGCTTGTCCTCGACCGTCTTGGTCTTCTTGGTGCGGACACCGCCTTGCCAGATGAGAACGCCGGCGCTGCAGTGTAAGCTGGGCTCTACTGTGCACTCCTGCCAACTCACCCAATACCGCACAAGAACGACAGGGGGATGAGCGAGCCAGTGGTCCATGCCGGGCGCTTGTGGTAGTCCATGCCCCACATGCATCCACAGAGAATGCTGTTGTCAGAAACGGTCAAGTCGGCTCAGCTCACCATTGGAAGAACGAGTTGCCGTCCATGAGGATGGTGTTCCACAGAGCCAATGTGATCGGGAACGCACGGTGCGTGGCGTTCGCATGCGGGCGGTACCACGTCTGCGACTTTGCAAACTTCTCCTGCTGGTATCTCAGCTGGTCCTGGTCCTTTTCCGACAGGACCTGCTGGAATCCGGGGATGGTCTTGGGGTCCGGCAGGTCGTCGGGGTCCTCGATGGGCGGCAGGCCGGCCTTCTTGCGCAGGCGCTTGTCCTTCATCTTGAGCGTGTGGATGATGGACATGCGGTATGTGTCGATGACGCGCCACGGGATGAGGCCGACTCCGGTGACGGTGAAGAGGCCGTTGACAATCTGCGAGCAGATCTCGACCCACTTGTCCTTCCAGTGCTTGTTGGGCGTCTTGATCCACCCGAGCAGGAAGAGCACAAGCGCCGCGCCCCAGAAGGCGACGAGGAAGCCGTAGATGGCAGTCACGATACCCATCGGCGTCTTGAGGAACGCCCACAGGCCGCGGAGTCCACGCTTGAGCTTTTCCTTGCGCTTGGCGCGGAGGACGTGCTTGACGTGCCGATCGAGCTCGTGCTCGCCGGCCACCTCTTCGGCCTCCTCTGCCAGCTCGTCGTCGAGCTGCTTCAGCGCGACGTCCTTGAGCGGGACTTCTTCTGTCGGCGACAGCGCCGAAAGGTCCACCTTGTCCTTGTCTCCGCCAGGAAGGTACCGCCTGATCGTGTTGGAGCGCGAGCGGCCGCCCGACTTGGGGAGCGACGTGCGGCGCGACGAGCCACCATTGAGACCCAACTCGTCGCTGTCGTCAATGTACTCGGGCAGGCTGTGGTCCGAGGGCGTGCGGGGTAGTACAAGGTTAGGGCGACGGGTCCACAGCGATGGGATGTTGGGGAACATGATGCCGTTTGTGACATTTTGCAGGTGGTTGACTGGGTCATCAGCGGGGTATAGCACAACAACTCACCTGTGCCGACTTCGGGGTCAACAACGTCAAGCAGGCCGACCACATCGTCGTGCAGCTCGCCCGCGTGGTCCGCGACCGCGGTATCGTGTTCCTCAGGCATGATGACACTGATGCTCGAGCGGCGGGGCTCGCGCTCCTCCTGGCTGGCGCGCCCCTCCTCGGCCTGCGCGGTGCGGAAGAAGCTGGCATAGCGGGACGGCGCGGTTGTCGCGCTCGTCGGCGAGGTGAGGACCACGCTGACCGTGTGCGAGCGGGCGCGGGGGCCGGTCGCCTGTGCGGGCGTGCGCGGCGTCGAGGCGCCATGCTCGGTCGTCGATGCGCGTGATGTGCGCGACCGGCGCGAGTGGTTGGACGAGAGGGAGCCCGCGCGGCCGACGCCCGCGGCGCCGACGCTCGTGTCGAGCTGTGGCAGGGCGGCGCGGTGCGCGGGCGTGCGGATGGCCGCCGCCGAGAGCGAGCGGGACGGGGCCGGCGGGCGCGGGCGCGGACCAGACGGGTGGAGCGCGCGCGAGGTGCGCGGCGACGAGGTGGACGCCGACGCCGACGGGCCGGCTTGCCGCGCGGGCACGCCCTCGTCAATCGGCGTGAGCGAGTGCGGCTGCGGTGGCAGAGCTTGGCCGAAGCCGCCTGCTGCTGCTGCGGCGCTGGGGTCGGGAGGCTGCGCCATTGCGGATGGGTTGTGCGATATCAAAAGTGTGAAGTGCGATGCGTAGTGAGCAATGTGGTGCTTGCAGCCTGCAGATCTCTCTCTCTCTCTCTGCCTGGCTTGCACAGTCCTCCTGGCTGACATTACATCACGGCTAAAAGGGCGGTCTGCATACTGGCTCGTGCAGGGTGCGTGCGCAGCGTGCGAGTTGTGCAGCAGTGAGCACTAGCATCGCAATCACCGCAAGCCAGCGCTGAATGCACTGCACTGCATGCTGCAATGCGACGATTGATTAAACGAGAACAAAGGGCGCCCGCCGGCAGAGGAGGAGGCGGTAAACAGGGCCGCCGCAGCCCAGTGGGGCCGCCGCAGCCCCCCACCCGGCCCTGCGACAACGGCAACGGCAGTATATATCTTCAAGGCCGCGACCGATCGAGCCGGTCGGCCTTGCCTCGGGCAGTCTGCAGTCGGCCACCACGCTGCACAGTATGCATACAGCGCTGCTTTACACCTCCGGCGGCACGGCGGGCCCCGCCGGCTCGGCCCATGTCTCTGCCTTGCGCACCGACCACGCGGCGGCCTGCCGGACGCCGTCGTGCATGCGCACTCTGAGCAGCACGGGCACGGGCAGCGCGAGCATGAGCGTGAGGAAGAGAAACCCGAGGCGGATGTTGCCTGAGACATCGGCGATGATCCCGACAATGAACGGGCCGATGAAGGACGCTGATTTGTCCGTGAGCGAGAAGAGGGAGAAGAAGGTCGACTCGTGCCCGGGCGGGATGAGCTCGGCGTACACTGCGCGCGCGTACGAGTTGAACGGGCCGTACAGCTGCGGAGCAGAGGGGTCAGTCGCGAGGTCGGTTCCGACGCCACGGCCGACACCCGACGGCGCGGCGCGGCGCGGCGCGGCCACACTCACAAAGCCAAACCACGAGGCCGCAACGTACATCTCGGCTTCGGTCCGCAAGCCGCCGTAGGGCAGGACGAGGCCGGCGCACGCATACAGCGGGAGCACCTGCGCGCCAAGCACGACGTACAGCAGGAAGTAGAGGTTGGAGAGGCCGAGGCGGGCCTGCACCCGCGGCGCGAGGAAGCTCGACACGACCGCAAACAGCTGCACCAGCAGGCCGATGACAATAATCTTGGCGGGGGACATGTGCAGCGTGGACGAGGCGTACAGGATGGCCGTGTACGTCGTGGTGTGGAAGCCTGGGCTGAGCTCATTGCCTCACGTGCCACACTCACCATCGCTCAAGAACACCCAAGCAAGCAAATAAGTAAACAGGTTCGGCAGCGTCCGCATCTCGCTGGGGCGGATCATGCTCCCGACATGGCGCCACGCCGCTGCGAGCCAGTGGCGCGGCGCGCGCTCCTTCGGGCCGGACGGCAGCCCAAGTGCCGAGGGTACCGTCCACACGCCCCACCAGAGGCCGGACAGCCCGACCGCGAGGGACAGGCTGCGCGTCGACCCGCCGCCCGCGGCGACGGGGATGGCGAGGAGCGCGAGCATCGCCACGCCGGAGAAGAAGCCGATCGCGACGCCCGTGCTGCTCAGCCGCGCGGTCGTCGCGGAGAAGAGCGCGGCGTACGACGCGGCCGCGGCGGTCGAGTCCTCGTCACCATTCTCCAACAGCGGCGCGTCCTCGTCACGAACCGACATGGGCGTCTCGGGCGGCACGTCGCCTGCCCCCTCGCCCTCGACCTCGGCCGCCCCCTCGCCCAAGCTGGCGTCGAGCACGGCCTTGGCAGCGACGACCGCCGCGTCCTCGCGCGCCAAGCCAGGCAAGAACGCATTCGCGCACACAATGCTCGCGCCGTACGTGAAGTTGCCTACGACCGTGATGGCCGCCGCGACGAGCGGGAGCCAGTGCGCCGGGCGCGACGGGAGCACGAGGAACACGCACGCCGTGCTCGAGCCGACGGCGGCGAACGCCACGAGCAGCGTCTTGCGCCAGTACGCCGAGTCGGCGAGCGCGCCAATGCTGATGATCACCAGCGCCTGCGAGAGCACCGCCGCCGACTTGACGTACATCCTGCGCTGTTAGCGCCGCTGCCCTCAGCCAGCCGGCAGCCGGCGCGACTCACGAAAACGACGTCGTGTCCACCCACGCGCCGAGGATGCGCGCCTTGCACACGGCTTCAGTGGCCTCCAGCGCGCACGGCTTGGTGAGCTCGGGCGCCTCGAAGCCGATCTCACGCGCCATGCCTGCAGTTAGCGTTGCCGGCAGACCCAAGACCCACGTTCCAGCGTTATCGGGAGGAAGATGGCCTGGGGTCAGTCGACGCGCACGCACACCGGCACCCACCAGTGCACATGCCACGTACACCTCGGCGGCGAACGCGTAGCCGTACCATGCTAGCACATGGCGGTCGGACAGCTTCATGGCGGCGGTGGTGGTGCAATGGGCAACGGTGAGTGCAATAGTGCGCTGGGTGGCGTGTTGTTTCAGCGCGCGCGTCCATCCCATCTCTTGGCTGCAGTGCCTGGACCACCAAAGTGGAGGCTGCCAACGGCTCTGTAACGAACGGTTCATTCTACTGCATGATTCATTCTATGGAGCTACACTCCCATTGCCTCTCGATTCCTTGAATAGTGTGACTGCCTCAATGATGCTTTACATGGTTTTCTGCGGTCTGTGGTTCATGCATCTGGGAGTCAGCAGAGGTCGACGGCAGCAACCCACAGTATGAGTTGCCCGCTTGGGCATAGTTGATCTGTGCAAGCTGGTCCTCCGTCATGCGCTCCTGGTACTTTTCATGTGTGCGCTTGAACGAAGCAATGCAGCTGCGAATGGTGGCAGAGATGGGCATGGGCTCGGAAACACGCGGCGCGAGGGTGTCGGCGAGCAGGGGCGCTGTGGGTGAGTGGGGGAGGTGACGACGCGACTCACGGATAAACTTGGGCACGGTGTACGGGAATGCCTCGACGCTGTGGGGTTAGTCACTGCAAAGGCCCCACACACTTACATTGCAACAGCACCAAGCACAGCGGCATGGAGCTCGACGAGCTTGGTCTGGTACTCCGGGTTGACCTGGCCAGGCGAGAGGACACGACGAGGGAGCTTGATCTTGCCAATCTCGCGCGTGAAGCGGTCCTTGAGAACAAGCACCATGGATCTCTGGGAGCAGCGGAGGAACCCAGCGAGAGTGCTGTACGTCAGCGAGGCATTGCTACGCTACTTACACCGAGGCCATCTCGCGAACCTCCTGGTTCGGGTCCTTGAGGCAGGACGAAATGACGTCGAGGCACTTGGCCTTGCACGGCTCGGACAGCAGGGCGAGGTTGCGGAAATACGTCAGGCTGAGGACTGGCATACAGTGCATCTTGGTACGCCAAGACTGGGTTGTCAGCGGGCAATGAGGTTGGTTGCGGCTTACCGTAGAGTTCTGGAGGATGCCAATGAGCTGCTTGACCAGGGGCTCGACGAGAACGAACGCCGGCGTGATCGATGTGACCCAAGCGAGAAGGCGCCCGGCAATCCCCTGCAT
This sequence comes from Vanrija sp. TS_01, assembly GCA_026725045.1. Classification (NCBI taxonomy): domain Eukaryota; kingdom Fungi; phylum Basidiomycota; class Tremellomycetes; order Trichosporonales; family Trichosporonaceae; genus Vanrija; species Vanrija sp. TS_01. The sequence continues at coordinate 1,017,048 of JAPKIE010000003.1, forward strand.
CTCGGTGTTGTCGTTCATCTCACGAAGTTCGAAGATATCCGGGCTGGAGGTCAGCGAGTACCAGGCTACACCACTCACAGAATAGGGATGATGTACGGGAATGCGCTGACGGCGTGGACATCAGATAGCTCGATCGACAGCAGGTGCATGAGCGTGACAGCGGTTGTGTCGTGCGGCGACATGATCGCCTTGGGCCCATGGGGACGATCCTTGCGCATCTCCTTGAGGGAGTCGACAATGCCCTGCAGACGGGACATGAAGGGCGGGTGGAGGATGCCCATGATGTCCTTGGTGTCGTCGGGGTCGGACAGAATTGTGTCGACGAGGGCAGTGGCCGAGGGGTACGACGCATTCCACTGGTGGGTCAGAGGTGTCAACATGTTATACTTACGTGAAGCTGGTCGAGGCCGTTCAGAACCGACGCCATCAGTGCCCGCACCTCGGCGTACGGGCAGTCGAGCGCCTTGAAGTAAAGCGCCTCAAAGTCGGGCGACCACGCGGCGAAGCGCCAGCGGAGAGAGCGCAAGACGGAGCGAGACAGCTGAACACGACGCGAGAGGTTAAAGGCAGAGCCACCCTCAAAGTCGGCGCCGAGGGCAGTGTCCAGCATGAAGTCGAGCAGCGGCTTGTAGCGTCTAGGGTCCTGTTCGTGGAGACAGTACTCGACACTAATGTCCCAGCACTTGATGGTGTCCTGGCGGATGTTGCGGAAGAGGTCCGGGAGAAGCGGCGTGAACCAGTCCCAGAATGCCTTGCGGTCCTTGCCAGACCACTCCCAAGTGCCGCGCAGGAGACCAGCGAGGAACTCCCACATCGCACGAGTGACGTGACGGTCGTAGACCTTCTTTGCCTCCATGTCGGCCAGCATCGAGTCGACGAGAGGTCGGATCTGGTCAAGTACGGGTCTGCCAATAACCTGGCAGAGGGCGAGGATGAGGTCAATATGGTTCGCAGACGGGTAGTTGCGAGTCTCCTCCTGCGACCAATACGCGGCAAGCTGCTTCCACCACTCGGGGTTGTTGATCGACTGGACCACCAGGTCGACGGCAGGCTTGCACGCATCTTCGAGGCTGAACACTTGCTCATCCCAGCCAGAGAAGCGGGACACTTCCATGGTGCGGCCCCAGGCAAGCCAACCGGTGTCAACGCGGTCTTGCAGGACAGATTCGTCGCTCGGGTCCTCGCGGAAGCTGGCAAGGTACTTCTCCGTAAAGCCGGGGCCGACCTCCTTTGTAAGGTCAAGCGTGCGGGAGAAGGGGTCGAAGGGCTCTTGTAAGAAGAGTCTTTCGAGCGAGTCGCGGCTGAAGGTGCGGACTGTGGCTTGGAACAGCATGCGCGTGAGACCAGCAGACCCGTAGTCACGGATTCTCGGGTGAGCGTTGGCCACATTGGTGAGGAAGAACTGAAGAAGCCGGGGGTCAGTCGGGCGGTCGCGACGAGTCATGGCGTAAAGGAAGCGGGCGGCGGCCTGGACATAACGCCAGTTGAGCGATGGGTCGGCGGCCTTGGCGCGAACGTTGTCAATGAGGAGGTCGTACTGCGCGTTCTGGTTGTCAAGACGAGCAATGTCGCCTTGGGCTGTACGATCGATCACACCTTGGCTTGGCTTGTAGTGCTGCAGCTGCGTGACGAGGTCATCGGCAGCAAAGTCCGTGGCTTCAACACGGAGGTCGAGGCGGAACGTGACGGGCTCACGGAGCTTGGCGAGGAGCTCGTCAATCGCCTTGTTGACAAGAGTCTGAACAGATGCCTTGGTCTCGTGGTGCGCGTTGAGAAGGCACTCGACGAGGGGAACGAGGCCCTGCCAGTCGTGCGAGATGCGGCTGATGCCCGTGATATTGTACCGCAGGACATACAGAGCACCCTTCATACGGTCCGGGTCCGTACCAGGCTGGAGCGCGTTGAAGAGGAAGGAGGGTGTGAGGACCCAAGCGCCACGGTACGTCTTGGTGATCGAGTCAAACTGAGACTGGGCGCGGCGACGGACGCGAACGAAGGGGGACAGGCAGAACTCGAGCATGCTCATAATGAGCTTGTCATCGAGGGCCGAACGGACGCGGTAGTAGCTGGCCGTCATGAGACGATTGCTGTGGTGAACCTGGGCGGCGCCGAGCAGGACGGAGCGGTGCTGCTTGCGCTGACCGTCGTACATACGCTTGCTCGCCTGCAGGTTGTCGTAGGCGGAAGACGCAGCCTGGTACTTCTTCGATCGCATGCCATACGAAATTAGCCACGAGCCAATGGTGGTGACGAGGAGCTTGACGCTGTCGACAGAGCTGTCCGAGTCGCCGGCGTTGCGCATGATGTCGGCGGCACGGACAAGCATCTCGCCGGCGCGGGTGCGGAACTGGGACACGCGAATGTAGCGGGGGTCCGAAGGGTCGGTGAGGAGGAAGCCGGCTTTGTAGGCGGGCAGGGTCTCCCACATTTCCGCGGGCAGGGATGTGGGCGCGGGTTTACCGCCCAGCTTGTTGTGGCCGTGCTCTTGGATGAGCGAGTAGGTGCCAAGCAAAACTTCGTCGACGAGGTTCATGGCACGACAGAACTCGTTGATCCAGACTTGGTCGCCTGTGCGCGTGTCGAGCAGCTGCTCCAGAGTACCGACGGCTTCGTCCGCGAGACCGATGACCTCGAGGGCCATGTCGATATCGGCGTCCGTAGGACGCCTCCACTGAGGAAGGGCCTCACAGGGGCGATACAGCTTGCCCCACCACAAGGTGTGGTTTAGCTTGAAGTCTTCACTCTCGCGGTCTGGCTTGTTGAGGAGGTGCATTTCCTCGACGTAGAGAGCAGAGAGGCAGCTGAGGGTCTTCTCGACAATCTTGCCGGTCCAGGCCCAGCCTCGTTCAGAGTAGGTCCCGCGGATCATCGCCTTGAGGAGGTCGACATACTCGGTGCGGTGCTTTGGAAGGGAGATTCGACCAGGGACGAGGAGGCCATACATGATCGACTGCCACCAGTGGAGGGCAGCGTCGGACGGTCGGGGGATGGAGGTGGTCGTCGTGCGAGTGGAGGAGGCGCCAGAGCGGAGCTCGGTAGTGATTCGCTGGTAGCAGATGGGGAAGAGGCGATCAAACACCTTGGGCGCGTTGGCGGCCGCAAGGTTCTTGACGAGCTCTCCAACGGCATCGACAGCGTTGGACCTGGTGGTCGTTGTGGCATACTCGACGACCTGCTCTAGAGCAGCGTCAAACAGCTGGTCGTCAAGAGCAGCGAAAATGGCGCCGCAAGTGTGCAGAACGCTCTGTAAAGTGAGCATTTCGGTCTTTCCGCCAGCACGGCCGGTCTTGCCACCTTCTTCGGGAAGGTTGGCAAAGAGGAGGAGCACGCGACCGAGAAACTCGGGAACCCAGTCGCGGAATGCGCCGGTGGACAAGCGCAGGCGTTCTTCAACCTCCTCTGGAGCGAGGTCCTCAAAGTCTTGCGACACTGGGTCGTTGGGGTCGTCCTCGACCCGAGGTCGTTGGATGAGACGAACCGCGCGCGATCCCGGCTTGACAGCCCGAGCCTTGGCCTCGTCGACGTTAGAAATGTCGGCAACACGGATGTGGTCGACCATGTTGCAGATGGCCATGCACGAGAGTCCGGTCTTGGTGGGATCGTTGAGGTCGATACCGGGTAGCAGCAAGCTGAGGATGTCGGCAATGTACATGCCACCGTAACGCCACAGCTGACGGCTGGATAGGGGGCCGGCGACGGCTGCGATGGCGAAGGTCACAGATGCAGTGCGCTGGGTCTCTTCCAGCCCCTGAAGAGAGGGCACGGCACGCTCCATGATGGCCGGCATGATGAGGTCGGGCTCGAGGATGGCAAGGCGGCGGAGGGTCGAAATTGCGGGCTGAGCAGACTCCATGTCCTTGTTGAACATGGCGGTGAGCGCCACGGGACGCAGGCAGAGGACGAAAGCTCGCTTGATCTCTGGGGTGAGACGCCACTCGGCAGGCGTCTTGCAAGTGGGCTCTTCCTCCTGCTTCCATCGCTGAACAAAGTTGTTGGTTAGGTGCGAGAGGAATACGGCCAGGAAGGCGGACCAAGGGCCAGCGTTGCTGGGGTGGAAGAATGTCTCGCAGCTGGTGATGAGCTGGGAGAGGTGATCGAGGGCTTTAGATCCAGCAAGGTACTTGCGGCTGCGCTCGATGTGCTCGCCGGCGGCGGCGAGGGAGTCGTTGCTGCCGGAGCGAGTCATGGAGGCGCCGTTTCGGAGACGCGAGACTGGGTCATTGTGGTTGCTGTGGTTGCTGTGGTTGCCGGGACCGGGAGTAGCGGCCCGGGTTGGGGCCCCAGTGGTGCCGAAGGGCTGGATGGGGGAGTCCTCGGCCATGCTGTAGATGATTACCTCGGCCAGGCTTTGGGTGCGATCGATAGGCTTCTTGGCGTCGAGGATTTTCTTGCTCGCGCGGGCGTCAGAAGCAGTGATCGACATGCTATGCTGGGATGCCACAGAACCACCGACCGGGACGTCTACGCCGAGTCAGCAAAGCCGCCTACACATGACGCCATCAACTCACTCAACGACCTGAGGCACTTGGACATGACAAACTCAAACTCCTGCTCGGTGAAAATGCCAACGTCCTTGCGGATGCCAGCCCACTTGGGGTCGGCAATCTCGTCCTCGGGTGGGAGCAGCTGGGGGTCTACCCAGTAGTTGAGGCCGTCTTCGTCGTTGACGACCTTGCCCTCGTAGTCGAGAATGCGGTGGCGGTGCATCCTTTCGGCTCGGCGAGTGCTAGGGTTCTTTGCCTGCTCTTCGGGAGTGTTCATGCGTCCACGGGGAATACGGTCGATCAGGGAGGGATCTGAGCGGGCGGGGTCGACGTGGGCAATGGCCAGCTGTCCGAGGAGATCTGACGCCTGATCGTCCCACAATCCGCTGTTAAGGCCGTACCAGAGGCGGAAGACTGGGAGTTGGCGTGTGACGCAGAAGGAGACTTACTGAGTGGCAGCCACCTTTGGCAGTGGGAGATGGGCAAAAAGTGGACGAGGAAGAGCTGCGTGGCAAGGATCGAGTCCATGCTGGGGTCAAACTGAGGGAGGATAACCTCAAGCATCTCGTCGACTTCGGAAGGGTGGAAGAAACGCTGCGCCATCTCGGCGACATTGAGGTACACTGGGGCGAGATTGACCGAGTGGCGGGCGAGCTTGTTCGGGTGGGGGAACAACTCGTTGTACAACGCATCGTACAGAGGGCGCCAAGGAATGCGCAGGTCGTGAATGCTCAATGTGCGGTCGCTGTTGTCAGCTTCTGACGAGTTGTTGTGACCATACCTGAGGAACGCGATGAGATCATTGGCGCGGTCCTCAACAAACGATGTACCCATCCCGGGAATGACTGGGTCATCAGCATACGACGAGGTTAGTACCCACAGATGATTTCGTAGAAGAGGAAAATGAGGCGGATACGGATCTCCTTCTTCATGGGGTAGCCCATGCTCATCCAGCTGCAGGTCAGCTCGATTGGGGCGCCGCTGGCTCACATGTTGAGCGTCGAGTTCCACATACGGAACCCAAGGCCCCACTCGCGCGCTTTGACACATTCGGTCAAACGCGTCACAATGAGCTCGAGCCGGTCGTCCATCTCTGCCAATGACTCAACCTCATAAGGAAGAGACAGTGGCAGACCGAGACTCGAAAGACGGTCGTCATCGGGCTGGTCAACGCCACAGGGAACAAACAATGAGTAGGCGGTGATGGTGGAGGCGAGGGGATTACAGGGGATGGCGACAGCCAATGTTGTCGGAGTGGCGCGCGCCATGAACGTCATGGTCGTTGCGGGTGTGGAGGAGAGCGGTGTGCGATAGTAGACAGGGAGGGGAGGGAGGAAGAGTCAGCAGTGGCAAGTGAAATCCCAAGCCCACTTACATCGACTGTCCTTGTAATCCCGTCCTTTGTGTAGTCGCGCGCTAGGCGATTGTCGACGGGTGACGGCCACATGATGCCTAGATCTTCGGCGTAGTAGTCGTCTGGTGTGCGCAAGCGGTGACGGTGAGCGTGAGCGGCAAATCGTTTTGACCGTAGCAGTCGTAGTTTGCGGCGACGTCGGATCATTGTGAGGGGATCCCAGGCGATGAGGTTGTCGTCGAGAAGGACCGAGGGGAGAGACATGGAGGACGGGGAGAGAACAGCGTTGGAGGAGGGTTTGAGGGGAGGGGGAGGGGGATGGGGATGGGTGTTGGGGACGACGAGCGCGAGCAGCGTCGAGACAAGGGGGCCAAGGTCGTCGGTCGTCGTGGAGAACAATGGAGGGAAGCATTGTCAGCGCTGTCCGAGCCATCTGTGCCTCCCATCTCTGTCCGTGGCTTCCTTCGGCGGTGCTGCTGCTCCCCACTCGCACGTCTATCCACACAGACCTCGCCACACAACTGCACTGCGAAGTCTCGCTCCGCCCCTCACCCCAAGGCGCAAGGTTGCCCGAACGACCCGGCGTCGTCCGTGAGCGCGCGCCCCCATCTCGCCGGGATCGGCACGCAACTCGAATCACTCCACCACCCACAACGCACTCACCAAACTCAAACTGATCCAAATCGTCTGCGGAACCACCGAGCTCGTCAAAATCGGCGTCGTCCTCGTCGCCGTCGTCGTAGTAGTCGTCGAAAAAGCCTCCAGACTCTACCGTCGAGTCGTGGCCGTAGAAGGGGCGGGTGATAGGTTTGTGCGACCGAGGCAGCGGCGATGCTACAAGAACGGGGGGTGAGTGTACGTGGCGGCGGCGACGGGGACCATGCAGCAGTGACGGAGGCCGCGCTTGCTCAAAGACTACTTACGGGCCAGGAGTGTCGTGGTTCGACGGTCTGCCAGTGATCCCACAGGTGCCGTCATAGGCACTTTGGAGGTGGAGGTGGAGCACAAGGTCGGGAGGACTTGTGTCGCGAGGTGAGGTGGTGGTGGTGTAGGACTTGACTTGAGAGGGAGGCCTGCGCCTTGTGTATACCGTCCGACAAGAGTGCCCCGTGTGAGGGTGTGGCGACGCGCGTTGGAGGGAAAAGACGAGGACGACTCGTCGGACGTAGATGTCAGCGTCATCACCTGTCGGCAGTGGTGGTGTGACGGCGGTGGTGGTGGCCTTGGCTGGCTGGCCGGGTGGCTGCTGGCTGGTGGGTGGGTCAGTGGGTGGGGTGGGGTCGGCAACGCATACGACCGCTGCCGCTCACAGCCAGGTGACCGCCAGGATGTTACAGTGGAGACCGGATCGGTCAGTCGGCGGCCACGTGAAAATACTCCCGCCGGCTTCGACGGTGACGCGGTGGTTTAATGCAAGCACGACAGCGTCACAGATCACTCAAGCTACACAGGAGGACTGAACAAATATTGGGTGATCACCGGAAACATTACGTAAGATACCCTCCGACGTCCGTTCACTGCCTGTTCGAAGAGGCAAGAGCCAAGGTCGTGTAGTCGCATTACCTGGATTGTGCATGCGCCGCGCGTCGAGCTCACTCAAAGGTCTCTAGCCAGACGTGGAACCATGCATCGGTAGTTTGTATTGGGGAAGGCTGTCAACTGCACGGGCGACGTGGTGGCGTGTGTCCGGTGGCACTATGAGTGGCATAGGCCGTGTGCCACGCCACAAGCACCCATCCATCAACTGCTCTGTGGTCGCATGGTGCAGTGCGGTCCCCACTTCCGGGATCATCTCGGCTTCTTGCCCTCATCGCTCGCGGCTCATAATAGAGGAACTTGACACCAACCTGCATGTCGATAAGGCTGGGACTGGTTGGTTACGTAACCTAACATCTGCTTACACAACGCTTCCCGCTCCAGCGGTGATACACCGGCTCGCTCCATAGTCGCCTCGCGTCGCGGCATGCCGCAGGCCGTCGGGCTGACAAAAACCCTCACTGTGTGCCAATCGATAAGATTATGATGACCTTGGACGGTGCAGGTACCTATCGTGCCGCTTACTTGTCCACAAGTGACGTGCCGCGCACACCACTCGCTTCCGCTGGCCCGGATTGGGTGCGCTGCTGTCCCCTCGGCGCCGGCCTCGGCGTCCTACAGCCCGCAATAGATCTCGCGTTAGTCAGTGTGTGCCAGGAGGACACACGCCACTCGGCATCGGGCGACGCTTCGAGCGTGGTCGGCGTCGTTCGGCTACCCGGGCCGCTGGTAATGATGTTGTTGTGGTCTCCTGACCAGAGTGATATTTAAGGAGGGAATCAGAGTCCCGCACTCACGTCATACCAGATCTCAGCTCCACCCATACCTCTCAACCACCTCACCACCTCACTCACCTCACCCAACCACCACAATGACCCGCCCCATCCTCGTCACAGGCGCCACAGGCAAGCAGGGCGGTTCGGTCGTCAACGCGCTCCTGGAGCGCCCAGCCGACTTCACCATCCTGGCCGTGACGCGCGACCCGAGCTCGGCGTCGGCGCAGCGCCTCGCCGCCAAGTCCAGCACCATCAAGCTCGTCAAGGGCGACCTGAACGACGTGCCGGCTCTGTTCGAGGCCGCGCAGGAGGCGTCGCCGACCGGCAAGATCTGGGGCGTCTTCTCGGTCCAGGGCATGGAGATGAAGGTCAAGCACGACGCAGGCGACCTCGCCGCCGCGCCAGAGGTCAAGCAGGGCGTCGGGCTCATTGACGCGGCGCTCAAGGCCGGCGTGTCCCATTTTGTCTACTCGTCCGTCGACCGCGGCGGCGAGGAGCGCTCGTGGAGCAACCCTACGCCCATCCCGCACTTCAAGACCAAGCACTACATCGAGCAGCACCTGCGTAAGGCTGCCGAGGGATCAAGCATGACCTGGACCATTGCGCGCCCTCCAATCTTCATGGACAAGTGAGTCGGCTCCCTTGGTCGCCGCTGACACCGCCCAGCCTCGAGCCCGGCTTCATGGGAAACTTCATGCTCACCGCCGTACGCGACACCCTCAAGGACAAGCGCATGCCGTGGGTCGCGACCAAGGACATCGGGCGCTTCGCTGCCGCCGCGTTCCGCGACCCCGCGCGGCTCAACCATCGCGCTATCACCGTTGCCGGCGACGACGTCAACTTTGCCGACATCGACGCAAAGTTCAAGTCTGTGACGGGCAAGCCGGCCCCCACGACCTACAGCTTCATTGCTAGCACGCTACAATGGGGCGTCGCCGAGCTCGGCACCATGTTCCAGTGGTTCCGCGACGACGGGTACCGCGCCGACCTGCCCGAGCTGCGCAAGTTCGTGCCGGTCCTCACAGACTTTGAGACGTGGCTCAAGGAGGACAGCAAGTACCCCAACGCGGCGTGAAGGGCGTGGAGTAAATACCCCGGCTAAGGCGCTGCAACCTTTTGTCCTATACACCCGCTCGTATGCTGTTCTTTAGACTACATGTGTGTTATGAATGTGTTGTTTGCTTTAAAAGAGCTGGTGGTGTTCTGCGGCAGTGACGTCACTTGTGCCACACGACCGCCGCTGTAATCGTAGGCTGCATATAGGGTGGGTGGGTGCGATCGATCGGTGTGACTGACCCGCGTCGACCGCGTCCTGGCCAACGCCGAACCACACACCACACCACAAGCGGCACTCGACACCGAGCCCGCCGCCCCAGACGGGCCTTACAACGTCCTCCTATCCTCTGCAGGCGCTCAGCATGCCCGGCGACGTGCGCGGGCGTGTCTCGAACGAGGCCCCGCGCGGCGGGGTAAGCATCGCCGGCGGGGCGTTGAATCCGCGCCGCCGCCTCTTCGCCGCGTTCGTCATCTTCGGCCTCCTCAACAATGGTGAGTCGCCTTTCTGGCTTCCGCTCACTCGCCCCAGTCCTCTACGTCATCATCCTGTCTGCCGCACTCGACCTCGTGCCGCCCGAGACACCCAAGGGCATCGTCGCGTTCTTCAACATCTTCCCCGCGCTCCTCGCCAAGGTCGGCTGGCCGCTCGTGTCCAACGGCCAGATCCGGTACGCGCGCCGCGTGGGCTTCTGCACGGCCATCAGCTGGCTCGGCATTGTGGTGGGTTTGATGTTACGCAGCACGCTCACCCACCGCAGACCATCGCCATGTCGTCGGGCGTCAACCCCCGCTTGTTTGGCATCTCGCTTGCGTCCTTCTCCTCCGGCCTCGGCGAGCTCACCTTCCTCCAGCTGACGACGACGCTGCCCACGCGTGCGGCGTCGCGCACGGCAATCGGCGCGTGGTCGACTGGGACTGGCGCAGCCGGCATCGCCGGCGCCGCCATCTGGTGGCTGCTTCGTGGGCTCGGCGTCAAGGGCGGCCTCGGCATCTCGTCCTTCCTCCCCCTCTTCTTCCCCGTCACCTTCGTGTACCTCCTGCCCGACTGGTCCGAGCTGGCCGTGGACAACGCCTACCGGCCCGTCGCGGCCGATGAGTCCGAAGCCGAGCCGGACGAGAACGACGGCGTGCTCGCCAAGCCGGTGCCCAAGGTCTGGCTGTCGACCCGCGACAAGCTCAACCTCATCAAGCCGTTGATACTGCCGTACATGCTGCCCCTGTGCGTCGTCTACATCGAGGAGTATGTCATCAACTCGGTACGTGCGGCAGTCGCGACCACGCTGACCCCAGGGAATCGCGCCTACGCTCGTTTTCCCGATCCCGTCGCACGGCATCTGGTCGTGGCTGTTCAAGACACCGCGCGACTACTACCCCTTCTGGAGCCTTACCTGTGAGCTGGTTGTTTTTATGAATGAGCTCACCCCAGACCAAACATTCGTCTTCATCTCGCGCTCGTCGCTGTCCCTTGGCCTTCCTCCGATCCCGAAGCATCTCCTCCCTGCCCCGACTATCATCCAGTTCTTCGTCCTCGTCCTCATGACCCTCCAGGCGCGCAGCTTCATCTTCAGCACGCCAGAATACACACCGCCCGCGCCAGAGCCCACCTCGGGCGTCGACCGCGCCATCACCGTGGTGTTCCTGCTGTCCTGTCTCGAAGGCCTGTGCGGCGGCAGCGCGTACGTTAACACCTTCTTCCATGTCGGGCACGAGGGCGACGACGGCCACGAAGACGACGACACCGACGCATCAAGCGTCGAGGAGATCAAGCGGAAAATGGAGAAGGAGTTCCGGATCGGCGCGACCGGCGCCGCGGACTCCTGTGGCATCCTCTTCGCCTCCCTCATCTCCATGCCCGTCGAGGTGGCCCTCTGCAACGCCCAGATCGCACGCGGACGCTCAACCTGCCGCAACATGTGATCCTCTCAACTGTATTCATAACTGTAGCAGATATGCATATGTGGCATCTACTGCTGGTTGTAGATGCATCTACTTCAGGTCGTAGACGCATTTACTTCAGGTCGTAGACAGGGGTCGAAGGGAACATGTTGACCTTGGCCTCGGCAGGGACCTCGGACTCGCCGCTGTTGGTGTCAGTTCACGCTCCTGCCCCAACGCCACATGACACTTACTAGATGCGGTCCGACTGGAACATCTTGGTCTTGATGGGGATCTCAAAGCCAGCGGTCGCGTTGGAGAGGTAGACCTTGACGTCCTCCTCGCCAGCGGCAGCCTTCTTGGTGCCGGGCTTGCCCCAGCTGCCCTTGGGGCCACCAGCAGCCTTGGGAGCGGCAGCAGCGGGCGTCGCCTTGAGGGCAACGGTCTGGAGGCGGCCACTAGGTCATCAGCCATTTGTCACACACACGAAACTCACTCGGGGATGAAGCCAAACTCGAGACGGCCCTCGGCATCCTTGGTGCCCTGGTAGATGTAGAAGCCCTTGCGCTCAAACTGGATAATGTCCCACTTCTTGAGGTTGGCAACCTCAGCGCTGGCAAGCACGTTGGTGCGGTACTCGGTCTTGGCGTTGACAACCTCCTCGAGGTCGTCGCCCTCCTCAAGCTTCTTCTTGGTGATGAGGTAGTCGTACTCGATCAGAACGGCAGGGACAAGAGGGTGCTCGGCAGTAGGGGCCGCGAGCCAGGTGACCTTCTTGGAGGTCTTCTTGAAGTCGCCCTCGAGGTGGAGCTTGAGGACGATCGACTCGACGTCACCCTCGGCGTTGAGCTTCTTCTCCTTGACAAAGGCATTGCCCCAGTCCATGGCGGTGATCTCCTCGTTGTCGCCAAACGACTTGGCGTCCTCTTGCTCAATGAGCAGCTTGGACGAGTAGACCAGGTCCTTCTCGCCGACCTCAGGGTTCTTCTTGTGGAGAGGCTTCTTCTCGACGACGACGGCCTCGGTGTCACGGCCCTCAACAAGAACGGGAACGCTGCAAGTCAGCTTTGCGTCAAACCTAAGCTCACATCTTGTCCTCAGCAATGGCCCAGTAGCGAGGAGCGATAGGGTCAATGACACGCTTGTTGACAGTCCAGATGCCGTCCCACTCGAGGGTGAGCTGCTGCTGCGAGGCACCCTGGCCGACAATGTAGTCGCGGAGACCCTTGACGGTCATACCGCGCGAACGGATACCGCGGACAGTGGGGAAACGGGGGTCGGCCCAGCCCGAGACAACACCCTTCTCGACAAGGTACTTAAGCTTGCGCTTCGACAGCACAGTGTAGACGAAGTCAATGCGGCTGGTGGGTTAGAATGTTGGGCCTTCTGCGCACCCACCTGAAGTCGAAGATGACAATCGGGGCGAAGCCGAGCTTCTTGAGGAACCACTCGTACTGCTCGTGACGCGCAGCGTACTCGTTGGCACGGAGAGCGTGGGTGACACCGTCGAGGCTGTCAATGATAGGGCAGGCAAGGTCGTACATGGGGTAGGCCTTGTACTTGTCGCTAGGACGTCAGCGACCAACTCAACTAGCCGGATACCCACCCAGTGATGTGGTGGTCAGCACCGACGTAGCGGTAGATGACGGGGTCGCGCATGGTACCGTTCTTGTGCTGGTAGTCAATCTTGGCACGGAGCGACCACTTCTGGCCCTCGGGGGTGCCCTCGCACATCTCGTTGAAGCGCTTGAGGTTGTCCTCGACGGACGCGTCACGGTTCTTCGACGGCACCATGGCACGACGCATCTCCTTGACCTCCTCGGCGTCCGTGTTGTCCATGAAGGCGTCACCCTGCTTGATGAGCTGCTCGGTAAGGTCGCGGATCTTGTCAAAGTGGTCCGAGGTGTGGACGACCTTGTCGAACTTGACGTCGATCATGGCAAGGTCCTCCTTGATGGCATCCTCGAACTCACCCTCCTCCTTGAGGGGGTTGGTGTCGTCGAAACGGAGAATGTACTTGCCGCCGTACTTCTCAACGAAGAAGCTGTTGAGGATGGCAGCCTTCAGGTGGCCGATGTGGAGGTATCCAGAGGGCTCGGGGGCGAAGCGGACGACGACACCGTCCTTGCCGACGTTGGGGAGCTCAGCCTCGACAACCTCGGTACGCTTGACCTTCTTGTTCTTGTCGGCGTCCGAGCGGGCCTTGTTGAACGAGTCGAGCAGCTGGCGGGGGATAGGGAGGGTCTCGACCTGAGTGTACCAGCGGAGAAGGTGGGGGCGGCCAGGGCGCTTGATCGAGCCGACGGCGGACGAGTTGGCTGGAGCATTAGTGACTTGCCGTTGTGGCTTTCACGATCAACTCACAGCGGATAGTTCCCCAGATCAGAGCATCATTGTGGCCAAAGGTCGAGCCGTTGAAGTAGGTGCTGACTGTGTCAGCGCTTGACATCGTGTTCATCACACACGGCTCACCGGTAAGCAAGGTAGTCGTCGAGCGCGTCGAGGATAGACGAGACGTCGGCGAAGGGGGTCTTGGCGTCGAACGTCGCGGGGAGGGTGGGGAGCGAGGGGCCGGCAGCGGCGAGGCCGTCGAGCTTAGCACGAACAGCGTCGGTGCCCTTGGCGCCGTCGAACGTCGGCTCACCGGCCTCTCCGGCGTCAAAGTCCCACTCGAACTTGGCACCGTTGAGGAGGGCAAGCGCGGGGAGCGCAAGGTTCGGCTGGGCGATGAGGGGGAGAGTGAGAGTCGCCATTTTGTGCGTTTTGAGAGTGAAGAGAGCAAAGCGATCTGATCTTGACGTCGACTTCGACTCCTCCAACTTTCCTCCACCTTCGACGACACAGACATTTTACTTCCGCTTCCTCTCTCTCACACCCATAACAATCTCGCTCTCGCATGCCATGCAGAAATACAATGCGCTATCCATGCACTCTAGTGGTCCAGTAGTCGCCTGGGATGCGGCCAGAGCCACCGCGGTCCTCAGGTGATCCGCTGTCGTTGGAGCCTGCGGCCCCAAGCGCCTGGCTCTCGTTGAGCCGCTGCGCTGCCGTGCTCTGCCGAACTTCAGTACGAGCCTGAGCCGCTGCCAGGGCCGCGCTGATCGATGCCATCCCTGATTGGGACGCGCGGGGAGTCACCGGCGGAGTGTTGAGCGGTGTGCCTCCTGAGAACAGTCTTGGTGGTGGTGTTGGTGGCGGAAGCCGGAAGAGCAGGTTGAATAGATGGGAAAGAGATATTGTGAAGATGAGCGGAACGTCGGTTCTCCTCCCGCGGATGGACCTCGATCCGAAAGAGCTCAGCCTAGGGCGTGATGCTAGAGATGCTAGATGCGTCAGCCATACTGCAAGGTCGATGGCCCGTCCCGACTTACGCCTCCGTAGGGGCTGCTCTTCAGCGGCATCGTCATCATCTTCCAGCCAGACGTCTGTCGCGTCCGCCGAGAGGTTCTGATACCGAGGGCCCTTTCCAAAGCGCCGCTGACGGAACTGGTCGCCTGTCTCAAGGTCGAGTTCGTCCGACCCCGCCGGCTCGTCTGGAGGAAGCAGCAAGTCGTCGTAAGGAAACACGTCGGACTTGCCGAGAGTCGACGAGTAGTTTGTGATGTAGCACACAACAAGGGTTGCGACCTGGAGGATGTAGATTGCGAGGTCGAGCAAGAGAATGCGAGTGAGAGATGCGGGGTTGGCTGTTCATGTCAGCTGCGGTCGACTTTCCCGACTCACCTTGTCCGATAAAGTCAAGCACAAGACCCTGCGAGCCGTTCATCCCACCGGCAAAGTCTAATAGATGGAACAAGGCGGCCGCAAGGTTGGGCAAGCTGACGATGACGAAGAGGCCGAGAAGTGACCTGCCGGGCTGTAGGCCGGCGGGCGCCCGAATGTCTGCCACCGTCAGTCCCGTCACTAGCAGCGAACTCACGCATCTGTGTGACGATGCGGAATATCAGAACGATCGTGTTTGGCGAGTACAAGTGCTGCATGAGTGCGAGCGCCTGGATCGTGGTCGAGAACTGACGGCGGTGTAAGCGCGGTGCGGGGAGCAGGCATGACTACCAGCCAACGCACCGAAGCAACAGCATGGCGCCGTTGTGGAGCGTACACCATTCTCGGACGAGGATACCCGCGGTCGCGGGGCGTACGGCGTGGGGGAGGTGGAGATCAAGTGGGCGAGCCTGGGTGGACGCCGGCACTGGATGGGTTCGCTAAGTTGAAGGTCGCACTGACGGGGCACGAGCTGGCATCCTCTGGCAAGAACGTAGTGTCGACAGGGCCCGAGGAGTGCAGATGTGCTTGAAGCGTCGAAATGAAAGTGACAAGGCAATGTTGCAAGTGACCATCGAGGACCCCGTCATCGCCGAGAGAGTGCCAGCCAGCGCGCGCGTCAGGGCCCCAGCCAAGCAAGCAGCCAAGCCGCAAGCCGCCGCCCGCCGCCGTCTCATCTTTCTGCCCCTCACATTACAACAAGAAACACAACAATCATAATCACTGCTCCGCGTCGAGACCATCACACTCCAACCACACCCCACACCTGCACAGCTGCCAACAGCCACCAATGCTCCCCAGGCAACGATAGCCACGCGAGAGAGCTCATTCGGGCTGCCCCAGGCCACACAAACAGCCATGTCACGCCCGCCGCAGTCTCCACGCTCGGCGCCAGCGCCATCACCCTCAAGGACCTGGTTTACCCCGACGAGCTTGCACGAGCCGTTTACGCGTCTATCTTCACCTCTTGCGGGGCCGTCTTCTGGGCCGCGCTTCCGCTCCATTTCCCGGGACCCATCAAAGAGGGAAGACAAGTTTCGGCGCGCACGCGAGGCGTCCCAGCGGCGGCTGTACGACGCATGGGATGCCATTTCGGCCAAGTACGCCGCCATTCGCCCAGAAGACGATGACGAGGTGGATATCTGGACCGGTCGTATCACGGTCGACCGCGGCCGTCTGCGAGCTCTCGAGGCGCGCGAGTTTGCCGACGGCCTCTCGGACGGCAGCGAGCTTGAGGAAGAGGAAGACGACCCGATACCTCAAGGACCGGAAAACGCGTACTTTGGGCCGGACGAGGACGAGCTAGGCGACTGGGATGAACGCTCTGGACTCGACATCCAAGAAGCTCCGGAAGAGGTGGAGGAGGAGTGGACCATCGAGGACGAGATGGACCTCCGGGCGTTCCATGCTGCCGAGGCGAGGTTGCGAGGTACCGAAGGGTATCCGGACCCCGCCACAATAGCTCGGCCGGCCTTCAAGGCAAGGGGCAAAGTGCCATCTCTGGAAGACTTGTTCATCGACAGTGAGCCGGAGAGCAGCAGCGAGGATCGTGGAGTACACGCCGTTTCAGTAAGCAGTGTTGTTGTTGTTATTGCCGGGACAAAGCCTGACACCCGCAGCGAGTGCTACCCTCGGCGCAGTTGAGACACTCGCGGTCGTTGCCGACCCTTCTCGGCCCCTCCAAACCATCCAACCCTCCCTCTTCCTTCCCTACCACGCCCAGGCTCCCGCCCACGCCGCACACCAAAGCCGGGCCGTCGCGTCGACGAACAATGTCGACCCCACGCGTGAGATTCGAAGAACGGCCAACGTACATTCCCGCGTCAGTGCCCACACCATCGCGTCCGCCAGGCAAGGGCAAGCAGCGGATGGCAGGCGAACGTCCATCTGAGGAGGGGCAGTTCCCGGTTGCGCGACGTCGCTTAGCGCCAAAGCCCCAGGAGCCTCGGCCCCAGCCTGCACCGCAGCCGGTATCTCAGCCTGCGTCTCAACCCCCCGCACCTCCGCCCTCATTACCGGACGACATATCCCCGGGCGCCGCATACTTGCCAAGTCTCAGTCTTTCAGCTAACGGACAGTATCGCGAGTGTATTCGCTGCTGTGCCGCCGGCGAGAGACGCAAGGAGCTGGCCATGTGGTGCCGAGGCCGTCTGCTCCCCTACCTATGTTCCTTTGGGGACCACCCGGGCTTGTCCCCACCGTCAACAGATCGACGATCCTCGCCTTTGGTACCAGGCCGTAAAGATGCTGACAATGGCGTCGTGGCTGCTTCTGAACCGCCGTTGGAGAGCGCCGCCGATCCTTCAGATATGCCCGCGCCACCGCCTCGATCACCTCCAACCCCCCTTTCCTCTGCCCCGCCGAAACGGAGAGAGTCATCAGTCGTTGTGCTGTTAACCACACGACGCAGCCAGTCGCTCACACCGGCTTCAGTTCGGAACACGTCCGCAACGCCGAGCCCGGCTACGTCCACTGCAACTCCCAACCTCGAATCCGCCAAGAAGAGAACGTTCCGTTGCATGGCTTGCCTTTCTGCAGGGGGAACGCGGGCCGAGAGTGCTACTCTTTGTCGTGGGCGTAGCCGGCCATATTTGTGCACGTATGCGTCATTGGCTACATCACGTCCGTCTGCGGCCACTCAATCGATACCTACGACCGACTCCGGAGCGCCCATCCGAAGGCGTCGTTCATTACCAAAGCCAGATCCGGGCTCCATGGTCATTTCCTCGGGCCATCGTTCTCCATCTGGCCCCCAGAGTTCTCCGCGCCCCCATTCGCCGCAGAGTTCTCCGCGCTCTCACTCGATCCAGAGCTCCCCGCGCTCTCACTTGGGTGCGAGCAAAGGCGGTCGGGCAGTGCTTGGCTCCAACGAATCAACTTCACCGCCACATCCCTGTAACGTGTCTCAGGCGTCTCCGAGGTCTTCTCCGTCTGGTCATTCCTCTGGGTACGGGAGCGCCGGTAGTCCTGCGACGTCTCCGAAGGCCTCCTTTGCTATCTCTTCAGCACATGACTCGAGTTCTACTCCGGCGCGTTCTGGGATGGACTACGAACTCTCCAGCGACGAGACTGAGAGTGACGACGGCTATGATCCCCTCGACTTTGCCAGCGACGACAGCGGAAGCGCATTCCACCCATCCGATCATGAGCGCGATGATTCTGAATCGGAAGACGAGTCGATCGTCAGTGACTGTGAGAGCTTAGTGAAATGCGCCGAAGAGGAAGAGGACGAGGAGTCGTTTATAAACGACGCGCCTCGCCCACGCCGCGACCAGCAGCTGGTAGACACCGACGACTCGTCGCCAGCCAATTTCTCGCCAGCGCCGGGAAACAAGGAACAGTATTTCACTCAGCTGTCCTTTAACCCCGATGGCTCTGGTCCGCATGCCTGCGCTTCGTGTCTGCACTCGGGCGGGGAACTCGCTGCCAATGCGGCGTGGTGCTATGGCAGGGAATCGGTGACTCATTGTCGGTTCGCACCCGCATGGCAGCAGTCGGCCACGCCCTTGGACGACCCCTCAGTGCCGCAAGTGCTTCCAGGATGGGGCCCGCGCTCGCGTCGCACTGAGCTCCAGCCGAAGCGACTCGCGGCCTCTACGGTAGAAGATTTATTCTCTCCAGAGCCAGCGACAGTGACTCCCTCTGACGAGTATGACAATATCCAGGTTGTCGACGACTTGGTCGCGGGATCCGTTGACACCGACGCTGTCGAGTCTGATGCGGAGATCGAAGAACCCGAAGAGCCGCGAGCGCGGGTTAATCGATCCCGAGTGGTGTACACACCGACAGGGTCGCCGCCTGCATCGCCACTACCCGTTCGGGCACCATCACCTGCAGCATTGTCACCTCTCGCCCAGTCGATTGCTCTCCCTGCGCTTCCGCCGTCGTCTCCACCTGCACACTCGTCTCCTCTGGCTTCAAGAGTCATCGGTGCAGAAGCTACTCGATCTTTACCCCGACACTACCAACCAACGCCTCCGCTCTCCTCCTCGTCCACCGGGAACGGGCGCGAGTCCCCTCCCCCGACAGTCCGCCCAGCTCGCGTAGCTCTTGGAACAGCTCACCACCCGACCCCACCGCCAAGCACGACGGACCCATCTTGCTCCCCGGCTCCTTCAGCTCTGTCGTACTCCAAGACCCCGGCTGCATCATCCTTTGTCATCCGACGCTCGCCACCACGAGCACCATCGTCGGAGCCTTTTGGGCCGCACCCGAGCTCTACCCCGTTCGAATCCTCCTCCGATCTTGACTCCGTCGCGGATGGCTCATCGTCCGTTGCCTCATCGCCAGAGGCACACAGGTACCGCTCTGACCTGGCCGTGCGGGCAGCCGACATTGGCATGACGCTTGGTCTAGCACCTTCCGGCCGCCTCAGCTCGTCGCTTCTCAGTGCTCTCGCGCCTGCTTTGCGCGCCGAGCCCACGTTAGCCTCTTCAATCAGCCAAGGCGCGGCGTACTCGCTCTCACCGTTACCGGCGCAGCGGAGACCAGGTGGTAATGGCTTGCGCCCACCACCAGCACCGGCATCGACCTTCAAATCGCCCGCGACAAGCAGCGCAAGCAGACCCAGCAGTGGGCTCATGCTCCCGCCCCCGGTGCCCCCGCCACGGACCAAACCAGCAGCAACTGGCTCGCCCGTGGTCGCAACTCCGTCGCCGTCCCCGCGGAAGCGGCGACAGCGGTCCATCGACTTGGACGAGGACAGTCCCAAGGCGGACGATTTCGATCGCCCACCGTCAGCACGGGATTTTGCAGGACGTCCCCGTGCTCGGTCACAGTCGGTCTCTTCGTTTTCTGGCCGCCCAACGACACCATCGGTACGGGCCACATCCCGGCCGCCAAACTCGACGCCGCGGAAGAAGACGCGGTTGGAGCGAGAGATTGCCCGCGTCGCCATGTCGGTCGAGGACGACGACCTCGAGTGGGGCATGGACGAGGACGTGGGCGAGGATGCGCGGCAGTGGCGCGAGGGGAGTGTTGTATCCTACGTTTAGTGGCGGACGGGGACGGCGTAGCAAGGCATGTGTGGCGCCAGGGAGTGCGCTGCACCAAAATACACTCCACATGCATACACAACTTGCCCTATTATTATTATTACAACTTTCCCGGGCGCACCGTCGCGAGCGTCTTTCTTGGGCGGCCACGCGCGTCGACGAGCCCCGTCTGATGCAGGAAGTCGTGCTTGTTCTGTTCGCGGCTGATGGTTCGCAGCGGGCCGGTGCGGCGCGGGCTGGGCGACAGCTCAATCGCGTCTTCTGTCGAGGTGCCGTTACGCACTGGTGCGGGGCTGTACGGGCGGCGGCGGGGCGGTGTGTGCTTGTTCCGGAGCGGGGACGAGTCCGCGACCAGCACCTTGGGCGACTTTGCGCGCGGCGCCGGCGCCTCGGTGGCAAAGTACTTGCTCTTGCTCTTCTTGTCCTTGACGATCCCGCTGTCGAGGTCCATCTTGAACGAGCGGGCGGTTGTCGAGCGCACCGGCTTGCGGGGCGCGTCGAAGTCGAGGCTTATCTCGGCGCCGAACGGCTCCTCGACTAGCAGCGACTCGTCCTGGGTCGACCGGGGCGTCGGGCCCAGCTCGAGCTGGTCATCGCTGTCTGGGGCGCGCGGGCGCCGGGGCGGGGTGAATAATGGGCTGCTGGGATGGGGTTCGCACGACGAGGGGCCAGGCTGGGACCTGTTCATAGACTTGAGCATCGCCTCGGCGCGCAACCTGGCGTCTCGCAACTTGGCGTTGTCCTCCTCCAAATCCGCAAGCTTGTCCTTGAGCCCGCGCCGTGCCTCGAGCTTTGAGCGCGCAAGCTTTAGCTGGCTCGTCCTCTCCTGCAGCGTCTTCTTGAGCTCGTGGGCTTGCAGATGCGACTGTTCAAGGGCACTGGGGTCAGCGACGCCGTCGCACGTTTCCCCTCACCTGTTCGCCTTGTCCAGCTGCCGTCTGAGATCGGCCTCGCGATCCTCTGCGGCACGCCTGAACGCCTGAAAAGCGACCTTCTCCTTGTCCAACTCCTGCTGCGTCATTTGGCGCATCTTGAGCACTTTATCCATGACGCGATCAGCACGCTTGCGCTCTTCCGCCACGCCGGCCTTGTGCGCCTGCGGGACGGCGATCGCCTCCATGTGGGACACGCGCTGTTCGGCATTTGCACGCGCCTCTCGTAAGCGCTTAATGTCGGCCTGCAGCCCTGCGATCGTGGGGTCCGACTCGAGCTTGTCGCGCAGCGTGTTGATAGCAACGGTGAGCCCGCCGATGTATTTCTGCTGTCAGCGCGGAGCTAGCGCAACGACCCACCTTGAACGCCGTTGACGCCTTGGCGGACAACACGTCCTCCTGAATCTTCGCGACGCGCCGTAGCGTGCCGTTAATATCGCTGGCGCTGCTCTGTGCGCCGAGGCCTCTGAGCTCTTCTGCAGCGCCCTTTGCTCTCCGCGCGATGCCCAGCGCCTCTCGCTCAACAGGATTCCCCCATAGCTGGGCTGAGCGCCCACCCGCAGGCGACGAGTGGACCTGCGACGACGGCGCCTGGGTGGCGCTCGCCTCGCCAAAGTTGATGTACAGCCGGTGGATGAGGGGCTTGTCGTCATCCTCGTCGGCGTACACCTCGGCGCGGCACTGGGGACACTCGACCGGCACGTCGCCGGGGGCGGGGTCGCGCTCGTGGTCCCACCCGCGCTCGCGCGCCGTGGCGATGAACTGCTGAATCTGCGAGTTGAACCAGTCGAGCAGGCATTTCTCGTGGAAGACATGGCCTGGCGTCTGTCAGCGGGGTCGACGCGTCGCGACGCACCGCAGTCTGGCGCGGCAACGGGCATCACCTCGTCCAGGTCGTCCTTGGCCGTGAACAGGGACTCCATGCAGATAGCGCATGCTACGTCCTCGAGGCGGGGCCTCATGGTGGCGGCGGTGTGGGTGGACGCAAGCTAGTGTACGAAACAACAACAGACCGACGACGGAATGCCGGCAATGACAGTCGCGTTGAGCCAGGGCGCGTCGCGGCGGCGCGTCAGTCACGTGATGTTGATGGCGTTTCAACGTTGTGCGGGTGAGTGCGAGGCTGCGACGGGCGGTGCAGATGCATGCGAAGGGGGCTATGGCAGCGAAAGAAGAAGCGCCCAGCTATCTATAGTCTATAAGCGATCAAGTGGAGAAGGACGACGATCAGCTGCAGAATGAGCAGGTGAGACAGTGCACGCGCGACAGAGCCACAAAGTCACCGCATAGACCAGCCGTCTGCCGAGCCCGCCTCGCGGCCAGCACATGCCCACCGCGCACAGTCTCTCTAAAAGTTCACCGGTACGAAAGCCTACACAGTGCAGAGCGAGTGCGCCCACTCCGCCGAACCCGCCGCCGAACCGGCCGCCGTCCAGCACCGAACCCCGCCTGCCCGCCGCACACCCACCGGCGCCACATTCCAGCGGCATCACGTCACACGCGGGGCACCGTTCCATCGGTCGACCACCGACTGGGCATCGCACGACGACGAGCTTACGAGGCCGAGCTAGTTATATCGTCGCGCCGTCGCCTTCCCCTCTCTCTCACACGCATCCGCCATGCCCGACGCCGACGCCGCACCGAAGTACCACGTCATCGTGAACCCGATCGCGGGGACGGGCTCCGCGCCGAAATGTACGCCCCGGCGCCGCTACCCCCGCCGCGCTGACCCGCCTCCCCCCAGTTATCAACGACCACGTCTGCAGCCTGCTCGAGCGGCTCGGCATCCAGGCAGACGTGCACGTCACCGAGAGCGTGAAGGATGCCGGGCGGATCGGGCGCGACATTGTGCTGGAGCGCATTGACGCGCCGCCTGCGGACGGGGTCACGCGAGTCGTCGTCGGCGGCGGCGACGGCACCGCGCACGAGTTTATCGAGGGCGTGCTCGCAGCTGTGGAGGAAAACGGCGTCCCGCTCGGCAAGTGGGCGCTCGTCACTCTCCCCCTAGGCACTGCACGTCCGTCCCCTCCACCCGCGGCTGACACCACAGGCGAACGCGCTCCACTCGACCCACTTCCCGCCCGACGCGGCGCCGCTGCCCATCCCCGCCTCGCTCGCGTCCGTCGTCGGCGACATCTCGCCCGAGGTGCACCAAGCACTGTCGAGCCTGTTCCTCGCGCTCGACGGCGCGCCGGCGCGCCCGCTGCCTATAACGCTGACGTCGCTCGTCCGCGCCGACGGCAGCGTGTCCGAAGTCGTCCCAGACCACATCGTGCTCTCGACAGCGCTGCACGCCGCCATCCTCTCCGACTCGGACGCGCTGCGCGCTGAGCACCCAGGACTGGAGCGGTACAAGCTCGCTGCGGCGGCCAACATCGCCGTCTTCTTCCCCGCCGACGTCGAGCTCGTGCCCGACGCCGAGCGCGGCGTGCGCCAGTACGACCCGCGGACACGCACATGGGTGGCCCCGTACTCCGCCGACAGCGAGAGCGGGGGCCGTGTGCGCCTCAAGGGTCCGTTCACGTACTTCCTCACGACGAACTCGACGGCGCGTCTCGAGCCGACGTTCGTCATCGCGCCCACGCTCGCCAGCCTCCCGCGCGACGAGGGCGAGCGGACGACCGACATTGTGATTCTGCGCCCGCTGCGCGACCCCGCCGTGCGCAAGGCGATCGACGACGGCAGCGACGGCGGCGCACAGTGGGCCGCACGCGCTAAAGAGGTCCTAGGCGGCGCCTACCAGGACGGACGGCACGTACAGTTCACGTACGCCGGCGCCGGGCCGGTCGAGGACGCCGGGCCGGGCGATGTTGTTGTGGAAACTTTCCGCGCGGCGGGCTTCACGTGGCGACCGACCGACGGCTCGCATGCAAAGAGCCATATTGTGTGTGCGGATGGCTCCCTGTACGACATTCAGGTCGGTGGCGAGGCGCGCGCGCATGTCCTGGGCTCGGAGGCGGCCGACGGGGCTAGCGCCGCTAGGGGCTTCTGGGTCTGGGGCTAGTTAGGCTTTGACTGAACACTGTAGCGCAAATAGATGCACTCTTGGACTAGGCGCGGCGTGCTGCGCCAATGTCCGTCATCTGCAACACCACCTCTATCCCAGGCATTTCATTTCAATGGCAGACTAAGACGACTTGTTTTCTGCGCATGATGGGCGAAAACTGTATACAAGGGGGCCAGCAGGGAGACCAGATGCGGGGATGGCGGAGTGAGAGGAGCCGGATGGAGCAGCACGGATGCAATGAACACGGTTTTGAGTGACAGATGGGAATATGGTGGCTGGAGTGGCAATGACGACGTCGGCTGTGGCGGTGGCAGTGCAGTGTGAGTTGATCTAGTTGCCCTTGCGGGCGCTCTTGATCATGCTGGATAGACTCGAGAGCTTGGCGGCGTACTTGAAGAACTCGTGGCCTAACAGCTGCTCAGCAGATGGACGCTTCTCAGAGTCGACCGTAAGACACCTCTGGAGGTAGTCGCGGAAGACGCTCGACAGCTTGTCCCAGTCCTTGATCTTCGGTGTGCCGTTCGTCGCAATAAGATACAGCGCGCGGAGAGGGTTCTCGTTGAGGTAGGGCGGCTCGCCCTCGAGCATCTCAATCGCCATGATACCCAGCGACCAGATGTCGACCTTAGGTCCGTACTCCTTGCGGGTGACAACCTCGGGTGCCATCCAGTAAGGTGTGCCGACCATGGTCGTGCGCTTCGTGGACATGGGGTCGGCGATGCGGGCACAGAAGCCAAAGTCGGCTGTATCGGGTTAGCACGTGCGGACGCTCTAGCACAATGAAGCCACTCACTCAGCTTGACATCTCCGTTGAGTGAGAGCAAGATGTTGTCACTCTTGATGTCACGGTGGATGACACCCTTCGAGTGCAGGTGACGCAGACCCTCGCACGTCTCACGGCTGACGGCAGCGATCTGCGCCTCGCTCATGCAGTGGGCAGTGACCACGTCGGTGAGAGAACCACCCTCCATGTACTCCATGACGACCCAGAGGTCACCCTTCCAGAGGTACGAGTCCTTGAAGTTGACAATGTTAGGGTGGGCAGACTCCCTCATGACGAGAATCTCGTTGATGATCAGGTCCTGCTTAGGCTGCTTCTCGAGGTTCATCTGCTTGATTGCGACAGGAGTCTGACTGCGGTCGTAGGCAGTGAAGACGCCGCCGGAGGCACCCTGACCAATCTTGACAAGGTTCTTGTAGATAAGGTTGGGGTCGCCGGGTGAGCAAATCGTCTGCAGCTGGCGAATAACCTCCTCGTTCTCCTTGGCCTTGTCTCGTCGACGCGGAGCTCCAGCCTCGCGACCCTTCGTCGTAGAACGAGCAACACCACCCACAGGGGTGCTAGCACCGGAGGGCTGCTCACGCTCGCGCTCGCGCTCACGCTCCCTGCGGCGGCCAGACTGCGACTGCGACTTGTGGAGCGGTGGCGACGCCTTTTGTGTTGGCGGAGCACGCGTCGTGTTGGAGCGGTCAAGCTGCTTTGGCGCGGACGTGTTGGAAGGAACGCGCTGCGAGATAGAGCGGTCAAGGGTCGAGAGAGGCTGGGTTGATGGCGATGACTGCGGCACGCGGGGCTTCTGGCCGGGAGCACTGGGCGCGGCACGCTCGGCGCGGAGGCTGGTCTGAGAGGCATGGGGTGGCGCGGGGGCCGCACGCTGCTTGTCAGGAGCTGTCGTGGCAGTCCGACCTACAGGGTTGTGGAAGGTGTGTGGGTCACTGGGATAGAAACCGCCGTCGTTGCTGTTCTCACGCGACATGTCCGTCGAAGGAGGCTGAGGCGATGGCGAGTTGCCCGGTGACAGGTGGTGGCTTGGCTGGACGCCACGCATCTTGTTCCACACATCCTCATCATCAGCGGCCTCGGGAGCGTCACGGTTCTGGTAGAACTGGACGACAGCCAAGACCTTGTCGGGGTTCTCCTCTTGCTCGGCACGGGTGATGCCGTTGTCGTCGAGAATCTTCTGCCACTCCTGGGGCATGCCAGTGTACTGGCCAGTGTTGTAGTCGAAACCGACGTGCGTGAGGTGAATCGGGTCATATGGCGTTGAGATGACCGGCTGCTTGGTAGTCGAGTTGTTCAGAAGGTCTGAGACGGTTAGTATCGTGATGAGTCACAGACGTACCACTCATAAACCCAAAGACCGACTTCTTGTCCTTGGAGCTCTTGGCTGTACCACTGCGAGCGCGGCCAGTGGGCGTGGCCGTGTCCTTTGGTGCGTCCTGCCCCATCTGGACAGGGATTGTGGGACCCAACGAAAGCTTGGACTCGAAACTCTGCTCAAGCGGGCCACTCTGGAAAGGTGTCACGGGCACCGAGGGGATCGAGGGGGCGCCATAAGTGCCGTTGTTGGGGCTGATCATCGAGTAGGTCGGGTTGGCGTAATGTTGGCCGCCGCCGTTGAGGGCAGCACCCGGGTGCTCGCCAGCAGGCAGGGTTCCAGAACGGACGGGACGTGGGGGCTGGGGCGCCTGGGGTCCGGGATTCAGCGTGTAAGAGTGACGGTTGAGGTTGGGCGAGCTGGACGCCGAGTACTGGCCGTAAGAAGACGTAGACGGGGCCAGCGACGTGTCCGAGTACTGCCTCGACGTGGATGGGGCGGCAAAGTTGGGAGTAATCTCTTGCGTGCGGAAGGCGGATGGGGGGCTAGCGAGCATGGCGTTGGGCGTCCTCGCGGAGGCCGTCATTCCAAGCGAGTAGTCGGATCCCACGGCGTAGCCAGTAGAGTTGCGCGACGGCTTGATCGAGTACGTGTTGCTAATGGGCAAGTCTGCAGTGCTACTCATTGGAGTCGCGCCAGTGTCTGTGAAGAGTGAGTAAAGGCTGTTAAGTAGGGCGCTCACACTCGGCCTGGGGATGGCGAATGGCGCCGACGCCAACCCGCTTCGGGCTGGTATGGTGAGTCGACATGGTGTGTGGGAGGGGATGTCAAGGGTGTTGAGGGCGGTGCGGTTGTGTGTTGTGTGCGTGTCGTGGATGGTGGTCACACAGCGGGTAGGGCCAATGCAACAACGGTGGTCCTCGCAAACTCGAGTGTGTGTTACACGTGTCCGTGCTCTGCACGGATGTGTGTTGGATGAGGTCTGCGTCGAGCAGGCGGGTTGCGAGTCGAGACGTGTGTGTGTGTATGTGGGTCGACGTCGTGGACGCGAGCGTTGGCAACGACGCGCTAAAAGGGCGAGTGTACGCGGGGGTGAGAGGCGGGGAAGGCGACGGAGGATGGAGAGAGATGTCGTAGACACGCGTAGTCAAAGGATGTCGCGTCGTGGAAGGGAGGATGGGCGGCGGCGGCGGCGATGGCGGCGCGTGTGGTGGTGGTAGTGGTGGTGATGACTCGCTGGCTGGCTGGGCTGGCTGGCGTTGCTGGCTGCTGGTTGCTGCTGCGTGCTGCGTAGTGGCCGTGACCTGTCACGGTGTCAAGTCAAGGGAAGGACGGTAGCTAACCACCCAGTAGTCACAATGGTCGTGGATGGGAGGCGATTGGATGGTAGCAGCACAGCGGTACAGCGGCGGCGGCGCCGGAGGGAGGGAGGGAGGAGGGCCAGGCGTATTTGGGCCTAGGCGTTGTGTTGCTGCGCTGCGCGGTGTGCGCGGTGTGGGTGTGTCTGTAGTAGGGGGGACGGGGGGAGGGGGGGACGCGAGACAGGGTCCCGTTGCGACGCGCACCCGGGGGAACAAGGGGAGGGGAAGGGGGTAAAGTGCCCAGTGGTGGTGGCTGGAGGCTGAAGAGACTCGAGGGACGGATTGTGATGTGTCCCAATGTCTTGACCGAGCTAGGGGCTCCTGTTTGGGCTTGCTGCTGCTCGTCGTCGGGTGATCTGTTGCGATGCGCACAACCAACAATCTACAACAATGTCGAGAGCTACAGACAAGGGGGAAGAAGATGGCAGCGGGCGTAGGCCGAGCTGCTTCTGTTGATGTTGCTTCTTCTGCTGGTGCTGCAGCTCGTCGTCGGCGTATGCGGGTAGCTTGCAGTCGAAACGGGGGTGGGGGTAGGTGAGGCAGCAAGGGGCGCCTCCAACTTCGGGGTTGTCGCGAAACGCTGGGTGCAAGAGAGCTTAGCAGTCTGTGTGTGCTGCTGGTGGTACCACTCGGTGTCGTCCTGGCGCCATCCAAAACGAGGGCAGGGTGGCCTCAGTGTCTGGGCCGGATACTCGCAGGCAGCAGACGGCAAGGGGGACAGGGCATCAAAAGGGTCAGGGAGAGGTAAAAGAGCAAGACGGGTTGGGCAAGGAGAACCGCAGGGCACTGGCACCGCGGCGGCGGCGGCGGCGGCATGAGGCCCACAGCCCACGGTCCAGAAGTTGCGAGTTTGGACAGCGCGCGCCGCGCGGGTCCCGCATAGGCGCGAGCGACAACGCGAGCCATGCTTGCAGGCAGCACACCAAGGCACACACGCCACGACACAACCGCCCATGCCAATGCCAGCCAGCAGCCAGCCCCTACGGCGCGTACCGCGCCTACCGCACCCAGACTACTGCTGCAGCCTGCAGCATCCCTCAGGGTCCACGGCATCGCGCCCGGCAGTGACTCATGCGCAAACCCAACCCGCCCAACCCGCTCTCCTAACCAGTTCCCGCCTAGGAATCGACAACACGCAACGCGAAGCAAAAAAAAAAGCAATGTCCGAGACGACCGGCGCGTGGCCCGCGGCACGACCACTGGAGGCGCCACGGCACTGTCTCACGGGAGTTTGGGCGTCGCCAGGCTTCTGGACCTCCCTTTATGCCGCGCTCACGCCACCGCCGCACCGCCGACGCCGCCGACGCCGCCGCCGCCGCAGCATTCGAAAGGCTACATTGGAAGTGGGGGGTGTAACTTACGTAAGCTGATCAGCTTATCAGGAATGGGATGCATACGCGCATACACACATCATTATATGCTTTATTGAGTCCCTCCTTCTATTGCTCAATCCACGTGGAGGCACGTGACTTCCCGACCGAGTACTGACCACTGCAGAAGATCGATGACGCTGGAAGTCCCGCCGGTGGAGGCACTCTGACCGAGTACACCTCAACGACGCTCGAGCGTTGTTCAACGTTTGCATTCACTCAACCAGCCCAACAACACATTATGGTGTGCAAGCACATTGAACACGCAGCGGACAGGTTCAAGCCCCCGCGCGAATCGCAGCAGGTCCACAGGTACGTAACGCGAGAGGGGCAGCGCTGATCTCAAGGGAGGAGTGCACTCTCTGCTTTGACGGACAGGTGAGTTTCCAGACTGACTCGGTGGCAACGCAGCGCCGCTGACAATCCACAGGATGGCCCTGACGGCGTTCTTGTCTGCCTTGAGTGCTTCAACGGCGGCTGCCAGGCCGACGGTCGCGAGCACGCTGCCTTGCACTGCAAGAAGCAGAAGCACCCCTTTGGCGTGGTCATCAAGCGCACGCGTCGAGAGCAGAAGAAACGGGTACGCAACTCCAGCAGCTACTGGCGCTACAACCACGGACTAACCCACATCAAGGACGCGTCTGAGCCCCCTCTCAAGAGGCTGGCTATTAGCGCGCCGTCAGACGACGAGACGTACGAGTACACTACGTCTCTGCGCTGCTTCGAGTGCTCGCCCCTCGGCGAGGTCGTCCACTCCGAGCACCCAAACGTGGGTGCACTAAGTGAGAGAGCTGTGCTAACGCCAGATTATTAGCACTGTCAATGGCATCATGAAGGCGCTGTCATCGGCCCAACAGTCCGAGGTCAAGGCGTGGGAGGAGGAGATTATCGCCTGCGAGCACACCCTCACCCTCGACCAGGTGCCTTTGATTACCCCGGGGACTGGTGGGTTAAATTTCGAGACTCTCGCTCACCGACCAGTTGCTAGCCAATGCACAGAGTGCGACCTCGACCACAACCTCTGGATGTGTCTCACTTGCGGCTTGGTCAACTGCGGTCGCAAGCAGTTTGGCGGCGTCGGCGGCAATGGCCACGCCCTTCAGCACTACCAGGACACTGGTCATCCTGTCGGTGTCAAGTTTGGCACCATCACACCCGAAGGTCACGCCGACATCTACTGCTACGCGTGCGACGATGCCAAGCTTGACCCCGACCTCGCAAGCCATCTCGCAACCTTTGGCATGAACGTTCTGAGCCAGACCAAGACGGAGAAATCGATGACCGAGCTGGTGAGTGCGAGTGGCGGAAGACCGGAGCTGACGCATAGCAACTCGAGCACAACCTCAAGTTTGACTTTTCGATGACGGGTGACGACGGCAAGGAGCTGGAGCCGCTCTTTGGCCAGGGGCTCACCGGTCTCAAGAACCTCGGCAACAGCTGCTACATGGCCTCTGTCATGCAGACGCTGTTCTCCCTGCCAGCCTTCCGCGAGCGCTACTCGGCCGCAGTCGCCAACAACCATTTCCACACTTGCAACAACCCGCTTCCTGCAGAGTGTCTCGAGTGTCAGATGCTCAAGCTGAGCGACGGACTTGTTTCCGGCCGCTACTCAGTCAAGGCGGAGGCACCCCCAATCGCAAACAGTGACTTTGAGATCCCCGAGGAGCCAAAGTTCCAGGAGGGCATCCGCCCCGCTCAATTCAAGGCGCTCATCGGCAAGGGCCACGAAGAGTTCTCCACCATGCGCCAGCAGGACTCTGAAGAGTTCCTCCAGCATCTCCTGACGCGTCTTCGCCAGGAGGCCAAGCGCCTTGGACACGCCGAAGTTGAGGAGGCGACCAACATTGTCCGCTTCGGAACCGAGCAGCGCCTCGAGTGCGAACGCTGCCACCGTGTGGGATACAAGGTCGACAGTGTCGACCTTGCGAGCCTACCGGTCGATGCTGTCGAGCAGGGTGTCAACGAAGACGGCAAGAAGCTCTACGCGCCTGTCTCGCTCGAGCAGAGCCTCGTGGAGTTTGTCGCTCCCCAAGAGCTCAACGACTATGCGTGCGGCAACTGTGGCGAGCGCGTCCGTGCCCAGACATCGACGAAATTCAAGACGTTCCCGGACCTGCTCGTCCTGCACATGAAGAAGTTCCAGCTGGTCAACTGGGTGCCGACCAAGCTGGAAGTGCCGGTCGAAGTGCCAGAGTACCTCAATCTTGACGCGTTTCACGGCAAGGGCAGGCAGCCTGGCGAGGAGGAGCTTGACGTCGACGCGACGCCTGACGCCGGGGCTCCTGAGTTCAACGCAGTGGCGCTGTCGCAGCTCGAGGCCATGGGCTTCCCGACTATTCGCGCCCAGAAGGCACTGCTCGCCACTGGCAACAGCGATGCCGACACCGCCATGAACTGGCTGTTTGAGCACATGGAGGACCCGGACATTGATGCCCCGCTGCAGGCCCCTGGCGGTGGTGGTGGCGCGCCGGAACCCAACCCCGAACAGGTTGCCAATCTTGCCGACATGGGCTTCACTCCTGCGCAGGCTCGCAAGGCGCTGCGCGAGACGGGCGGCAATCCCGAGGCGGCTGTTGAATGGCTGTTCTCGCACCCCGATGACCAGGGCGAGGAGGCCCGGGCGGCTGCCTCTGGCTCGAGTGCGCCGGCTGCCGATATCGGTGGCTCGGAGCACCTGCCGGCCAACTACCGCCTCAAGGCGTTCATCTCGCACAAGGGTCCGTCGGTGCACTCTGGGCACTATGTGGCGACGATTCGGCAGCCGCAGGGCAGCCTGCCCGGCACGTCTGAGGCGGCTGACGAGTGGGTGCTGTTCAACGACGAGAAGGTTGCGCGTGCGGCCCCCGGGGGCGGCGACCAGATGCGGTCGCAGGCGTATCTGTATGTGTATGAGCGGGTGTAGAGGTGGGAGTGGCGGTAGCATGGCTCGAGGGTTGATGGCAGTGTGACAATGCATGAGTGTGTACAATGATCCAATGATGTGGTGGTTACCGGATGCCAGCGTGCATCTTGAAGTTATCGCTCGTGAAGCCCGAGAGGCCGTCGTGTCCAAGCT
Organism: Vanrija sp. TS_01; assembly: GCA_026725045.1. Taxonomy (NCBI): domain Eukaryota; kingdom Fungi; phylum Basidiomycota; class Tremellomycetes; order Trichosporonales; family Trichosporonaceae; genus Vanrija; species Vanrija sp. TS_01. The sequence goes on from JAPKIE010000003.1 coordinate 1,048,709, forward strand.
CGAGCAGCGCGCGGCCAGACGGCAGTCCGTCGTCGCCTTCGGCCGGCGCAAGTGCAGGGCTAGACGTCAGCACATCCCACGGAGCCCACTCACTCGGGCGGCCCAAACACCTTGAGCCCGCGCACATGCGTGTCTTTCCCGTTGAGATGGTTGGCGACGATGACAATGCGCAAGTGGTGCGCCGGGACGGGCGGGCCGTCGCCGCCGCTGCCGTCGGCCTCGAGCGGCCGCAGCGGGATACGCACCCACCCGTCGGGCTTGGAGAACTCCTCGAAGCGCACCTCCTGCAGGTCGTGCACGCCGGTGCCGGCGCGGATGGACACGCGCGAGGGTGTGTAGCTGTCGTCGCGGGGGTGGGAGGTCAGGAGGCCGATGGACTGGGCGGGCGCGTCAGCGTGCGCGCGGCGCCGCAGCACCCCACTCACAGATATGAAGACGCGCTTCGGAAAGCTCAGGTCGATAATGTGCGGCTGCGGTCCCTCGGACCTTCGCGCACGTTAGCTAGCACGTCGAGTGCAGCATCGGGTCTACCCACTGCCAGAACGTGTTCTCGTTCCCGTCGCGCAGGTTGTCCACGCCGAACCCGTACTTGTGGCTCGAGACGGACCAGTGCGCCAGCCGCCCGAGCTCGGGGTGATGCTGCTCTGCCGGCGGGTCGATGTATGACGCGGGCGAGGAGGGCTCGGACATGGGCGTGGGTGGTGGTGGTGGTGGTGGGCGGGGCGGACGGGGAACGCGAAATCAAAACAACCGCCGGTGGTGACGAGAGGCTGGGTGGCTTGCGGCTGGGTTGTGGCTCACTCTATGTAGCTAGCCGTGCGCTGGCTGTCGTGCCGGTCCCATGGCACTACCACTGCACGCTACGCTTCACGACGCTTCTCTGTTGCCCTCCTCGCCACCATGCTGCCGCCGGCGTCAACGCCTCTCCGCCACGAGCACGGCGGCACGCGCAGCGCTGCATCGATAGACGACGCCCACGCACCTCCACCGACGCCTTAGTCACTCTGCCGGACCTGGCCGTTGGACGCCCACGAGCCCTTAAAGACGTGATGGAGCGAGACACTCGACATCCCGAACACTCGGCCAACTTTTGCTCTACTCAAGCCCACAGCACGCCCACAACAGTGCAAGGCCTCAAGCATCGCCACGTAGGCCACACCGCCGTCGCCATGAACCCGGTGTGAGTGGGTGCCCGCTGCCGGCCGCCGCCTCCTTGTGTTGCCGCTCACGCCCCACCCCAGCTCGCCACTGTCGCCCCGCGGCAACCTGTACCACATCCCGCGCGTCGACGAGCTCGACGACGATGCGCCGACGCTCGAGGGCGACTTCACGTTCCGCGCCGTCGCCGTCGGCCTGGGCGTAGGCGTCATCCTGTGCATGACCAACATCTACTTTGGGCTCCAGACGGGCTGGGTGTCGATGATGAGCCTGCAGTCTGCGCTGCTGGGCTTTGCAATCTTCAAGCTCGGCCCGCTGTTCCCGCGCCTGTTCCCAAAGAGCGCGCCGCTATCCCCGCAGGAGAACGTCGTGCTCCAGACGACGGCCGTCGCGACCGGCACGATGCCGCTCGCTGCCGGCCTGGTCGGAATCATCCCCGCGCTTGGCATGATGACGCAGGAGCAGGACGGCCGCGACCCCATCAACCTGAGCTACACCGACCTCGTGCTCTGGTGTCTGGCCGTTGCGTTCTTCGGCGTGTTTTTGGCTGTTCCCCTCCGCCGCCAGGTCATCATCAAGGAGAAGCTCGTATTCCCGTCCGGCACGGCGACGGCGCAGCTCATCGCCCTGCTCCACAAGGCGCCGCCCCCGACGCAGAGCCTCGACCCCACCCCGTCCGGCCCGTACCGCCGTGTGCCGACGTCTGACCGCCCCGTCCGCCCCGAGCTCCACCACCAGCCGATCAGCGCCGAGCTCCGCGCGACCTACGACAGCGACGACGAGCACGGCGGCCCGTCCGACGACCCAGAGCTCATGACCGGCCGCGGGTGGTGGGCGCTGGTCTGGAGCTTTGCCGCCAGCGCGGCGGTTACGTTCCTCAGCTTCCTCTTCCCCGTCACCTTCGCCCTGCCCGTGTTTGACATCCTCGGCCTGCCGTTCGGCACCAGCCTCGCCGCGAACTGGATGTGGTGGTTCACCCCGTCGCTCTCGTACATTGGCCAGGGCATCATCATGGGTTTCCCTGTCACAGTCGCCATGAACATTGGCATGGTTGTCGGCTGGGCTTTCCTCTCGCCGCTGTCCAAGCACGCTGGCTGGGCGCCAGGCAAGGTGTCCTCGACCACGGACGGTGCACGCGGCTGGATTGTGAGTACATAAACCGGTCGCGCCGGTCGCCTGCTGCTGCTAACCCACCCAGCTCTGGGTCGCCCTCGCCATCATGATCGCCGAGGCCGTCATCTCCCTCCTCCCCATCGTCGTTCAGCGCATCTCTACTATCAACAGCCACTACCGCCAGCGCACCCAGGGGGGCGTCTTCATCGCCGAGGACGACGACAGGACCGAGGACGGCTACTTTGACCCACCAGAGGACGACGAGGAGCCCGAGCATGAGCCGCCTGAGCGTCTTGTCCCCCTCTCGTGGGTGTACATCGGCCTCGGCGTCAGTGCCGTGCTTGGCGTCGGCCTCGTGTGGTACGTTTTTGGCAGCGACGGCATCCACCCGTGGGCGACCGCCATTGGCCTCGTTCTGGCCTCTGTCCTCAGTCTCATCGGTGTCCGCGCCCTCGGAGAGACCGACATCAACCCTGTGTCGGGCATCGGCAAGATCAGCCAGCTCCTCTTCGCCGTTCTCCAGCCTGGCAACGTCGTGGCGAATGTCATTGCTGGCGGTGTTGCTGAAGCAGGTGCTCAACAGTAAGTCGTGTCGGTGGTGTCCTGGTAGTTGATCTTGGCCTCGGAGCGATTGCAGTGTCATCGCTTCAGTGATCCACTTGCGAGGCCAAGAATCAACCAAGCGGCTGGAGGCCGGCGAGGTCTCGTCGGGTTGAGACAAGCTTGGGCCTCCAAATGACGACAGCAAGGCCACTACTGACCCATCACAGGGCCGGAGACCTCATGCAGGACCTCAAGACCGGCCAGCTCCTCCGCGCGTCGCCCCGCTCTCAGTTCTACGGCCAGATGATCGGCTCCCTCGCCAGCGTGTTCGTCTCCACCGCAGGCTACAAGTTCTACACCTCGGTGTACCAGATCCCCGGGCCCGAGTTCGCCGTTCCCTCTGCTGGCATTTGGCTCAACCTTGCCCGCCTGCTCAACAACGGGTCCCTCCCCGCACACGTCGTGCCCTTCATGATCGTCTTCGGCGGCGTGTTTGGCGTCACCTCGGCCCTCAAGGCGTTCGCCGGCCGCTCGACCAACCCCACCGTCCGCGCCATCATCAAACTTGTGCCTTCTGGCGTCGCGTTCGCCATTGGCTTCCTCAACTCGCCGAGCTTCTCGCTCGCTCGTCTCATCGGCGGCTACATTGCCTACCGTGCTACCAAGCTTGCGGGCACCGGCGAGACACCCCTGTTTGCCATTGTGGTCGCGTCCGGCTTCGTCCTCGGCGAGGGTGTGATCAGCATTCTCACCCTCACTCTCACCAGCTCTGGCTTTGGCGCCGTCAGCTGCTTTGGCTGTGGTCTGGGTGGTGGTGGCTACTGCTCTGGCGGCTGTTAAAACCACGCCGTCCGTCGCAGGTGTCTAAAAATGCACCATCGTAAGTGCACAGGTAATGGAGTAAGCATAGATACAATGAACTGCATAAACTGAACTACTGTGACCTTGCGTCTTGGACGGTGTTCTTGGACCTTCTCTCCATGGGGCATCGCCGGACCCCTAAATAGTAGGAGCATCGCAACCGATGAACTGGCAGAAGCAGACGCGCTTTGCCAGAAGGTCGGCGGCCGGATCGACGCTGATGTGGTACGCAGCGAGGAGCGCGTCGACGTCGGCGGTGCTCAGCCTTTGCGCGCTGCCGAGTGTCGCCGGGAACTTCTATGGCGCCCCACCGGGCGGCATGATCTGCGGGTCCTCGTTCGCATTCTTGTCAGGCTGGATGAGGGGCGTTGGAGGGCGTTGGTAGGGGCACCAGCGCATGTATGGCGCTGGTGGCGCGAGCGTTCGACATGCGCGCAGGCATGCAGGCGTCGCTGTACCATCAGCACAGCTATACGTGGAACAGAGTTGCCGCCACCCACTTGTACGCGGAGGCGGCGGTGAGCCTGAGGATGGCAAACTTGATCTCTGCCACCGACTTCTTGAGCTCGTCCGTTGACTTCTTGAACTCGTCCGTTGACTTCTTGAACTCGTCCTTGATACGGTCCTCAAGGGCGACAGCCCAAGCGGGCGGCACCGACGCGTCGACGACCGCGACAGCCGGGCTGTCGGCGAAGGCATCGAGCAGCTCGCCCATCCTTGACTATCAGTATGATACCACAGAGAAGGGTGATGGAACAGGTGACAGATTCAGGCCTTGTGGGTATTCGCAAGCTGGCGAATGTGCTCCTTGGCGGGAAGCGAAGTGGTGTCGGTGTTGCTTGTGGTTGCCGTCATGATTGTTGTTGTTGTTTCGAGAGCTCAATTGCTGAAGCGTACATTATATGCACCGTTCTGTGGCTGGCGGAAGCAAATTGGGCAGTGGTCTCTCCCACCTCTGAATCAGTCGCGCGTGTTTGTTGTGGTCGCGTCGACCGCGCCGCCGCCGTCGCCGCCGACCCGTCGCATCGGTCGCTTCCATTACGACAACGACAAAAGAACACCACCCCCACCACCAATCACCCACACGGCTGCGCTACGCGGTGTACCTCGACGCCGACAAGTAGCAGCAGCCACTGCGCGCCATGGCCAAGTCCAAGCCGGCGCCGACGCCCCTCCGGCCGGCTGAGAAGACCTACGATATCCCGTCCGTCTCGTTCCGCGTCATCACGGACGATGCGACGCTGCTCGCGCCGGCAGGCGTGCACTCGGTGGGTAATGCGCGATGAGACGAGCTGACCCGCACAGGAGCAGGCGCGTTCCTATGGCTGTGGGTTGTGCGCGGCTCCCTTCCCTGCTGATCTCAGACAACGACTTCTCCGACTTTGAGCGCCCCGCGCACTATATCCGCTACATTGGTGCGCTGGGAGCCGAGAGGCAATGCTGACAGCCAGAACCTATCGAGTCCGAGCTGGCTGTGCAGGTCGAGTACGACATGGACGAGCAAGGTGGGTGGCGAGCGCGACATAGCACGCGACCGAGACGGTGTCCGTCCGTCGTCATGATAGTGACACCGAATGGGCCTGGCGCAGGCGCGGGTGCTCCAGCTCCGCCACCGGTGTCCAACCCTCGTAGCAACCACCGCAGCCGCTGGGCGACGCTGACCCGACCCGCAGACCAGGAATGGCTCGACGCGGTCAACGCTTCCAGGAAGAAGGATCAGTCCGGCCCTGTCTCGTATGAGGTGTTCGAGATCATCATGGACCGGCTCGAGAAGGAGTGGTTCAACCTGGTGGGCGGAGGTGCGGGAGTCGGACTGACCCACCAGATCAAGCGCATCCCCCAACCTGCGTCGCATCTCCCCGTCGAGGACTCGAAGTGCGCAATCTGCGACGACGGCGAGGGCGAGAACTCGAACGCGATTGTGTTCTGCGATGGCTGCAACCTGGCGGTTCACCAAGGTGGGGCCTCAACTCGCGGTTGACGCCGGTGCTGACGATCAGACTGCTACGGCGTGCCGTACATCCCAGAGGGACAGTGGTTGTGCCGCAAGTGCACGGTATCGCCAGAGAACCCTGTCGTGAGTTAGCTGGGGCCTCGCCCAAGCTGACCTCCCAGTCGTGCTTGTTCTGCCCGAACGAGGGTGGCGCGTTCAAGCAGACCACGACCGGCCACTGGTCCCATCTACTTTGTGCCATCTGGATTCCCGAACTCGGCGTCGGCAACGCCATCTACATGGAGCCCGTTGAGGGCGTCGAGCTGGTTCCAAAGAACCGGTGGAAGCTAGTGAGTGCATGGTCCCGTCCTCTTGTTGGCCGCATCCTCTTGGGGGCCCCGATGCGCTTACTGGCTTACTGGCCCACCCATCTTCTTACTGGCCTCATCCTCTTGCTGGCCCCATACATTTGCTGGCCCCGTCCTCTTGCTGACAATGACTAGGTGTGCTCCCTGTGTAAAGAACGCTCCGGCGCCTGTATCCAGTGCGAGAACAAGAACTGCTTCACGGCCTTCCACGTTACGTGTGCTCGCCAGATGGGTTTGCTTATGAGCATGAAGCTCATGGGCTCGGACGGGCAGCTCAAGGCCTTCTGCGAGAAGCACCTGCCAGTAGGTTCAACTATCATTTCCTCTGAGCTAGATAGCTGACCAACCCAGGCCGACTGGCGAGACGCGCGCAACATTGACGATGACGACGAGGACGACACCGACTACCACGACACCGACGAAGACTCTGAAGACCGGCCAGTGACGCCAAAGCGCCCGCGGAAGAACTCGACGACAACCAAGACTGTGACAACCAAGACGGCACGCGCACATGCCAAGAGTTACCGCCCCGGTCCACCAATCGTGCCGCGCCTGATTGTGAACAAGTTGGTCGACTACGTGGCCAAGCTCTCGATCCGAAAACGACAGCCTTTTATCGAGAAGCTCTGCCGCTACTGGAGTCTGAAGCGCGAGGCCAGGCGAGGAGCGCCTCTGCTCAAGCGCTTGCACCTTGAGGTATGTGGGCGTCATCGGCACCAGCTAACAACCAGCCATGGACAGCGACAAGCGAGTCGAAAGAACAGACCGACGCGCAGAAGGCCCAAAAGCTGGAGGTGAGTGGTTTCCCGATATTCCCTGCTCACAGCCCAGTTCCTTCTCGCATTGAGGAACGACCTGGAGAAAGTTCGTCTGCTGGCTGAACTCGTGCGCAAGCGAGAGAAGGAGAAGCTGCGACAAGCTCAAGTCATCAAGGAGGTGGTGGACAACTTCATCTTTCCGCACTACGCTGCTCTTCGGACGACGCTCGAGAAGGTTGTTGCGTGAGTAGTCTCCGTCTTCACCAAGCTGAACCTTCAGTATGGACCGAGGCGAACTCTTCTTCAACCCTGTCAACACTGCCGAGGTTCCGGACTACGCCGAGGTTGTCAAGGAACCGATGAGCTGGTCGGGTATCGAGGCCAAGCTGGACAATATCGCTTACCTGGACGTGGCCGAGTTCAAGGTGGGTGGCTAAAGCGGAGCCTGCTGACCTGTTCAGGCCGACATCAACCTCGTGCTGGACAATGCCATGCTGTACAATAAGTCTGAAACGCCTTTCCATCGCACGGCGTCACGTATCAAGAAGAACGTCAAACCACTGCTAGACGAGCTGGACTCGATTGCATTGGAATCAGCTCTAATCCCCGACGACGAGAGGATAGCTACGCCTCCCAGCGGCAGCGTTGGAGACCTCGAGGTCTCACTCGTTCGACTGCAGGCACTCCTGGCTCCTGATGCTACAGAGCCGAGCCGCGACTTGCTAGCATCCATCTTCGTCTCGGAGATTGAGAAGCCCAGAACACGGTCGCCGACACCGCCACCCGAAGTAACGCAACCGCAGAAGCGCGTCCGCAAACATATGACTGCGGCTGAGAAGAAGCGACTCTTCGAGGAGCGTGATGCCGCATACAAGGAGCGCCTTAGCCTTGGGGTTGGCTCGACTCGTCGATCGCGTGGGGCGCCTGTTGATGGCTTGCCCACCGATGTTTCATCTCCTATGGACGTCTCTACAGCCCCAGCCACGCCCCAGGAGGAAGAGCAACCTGTTGCTGAACCCAGCCGCCGCCAGACTACCCGTCAAGCACCGGCTGGCGCCATTGAGGAGATCGCCGATGGCGAAACATCGGCGCGGTCGTCACCGGGCAGGATCCGACCACAGGCCCGCCCCCAGCGTGGCGTGCTTGGGTTACAGTCCGTTGCGGTTGTATCCGACCGCGAAAGGCGCCAAAGAGAGAAGCAGCTGGATCTCGTTGCTGATGAAATTGGTGCGGCCGACGAGTACAAGCGCTTCAACGTCGGGTGGATCCTTCCTGAAGGATCGAAACGGAGACGAGCAGCGCCGCCGCCCCCGCCGCCAAAGCAGAAGACGCGGACACCATCAGGTATGCTAACGACACGCGGCAAGACTAACAGAATACCAGCCTCGCATGGAAGCAGAAGCAGTGGCAAGGCACCAACAGGCTCTCCGCAGCCGTCAGAGCGGAGCAAAGGCCGAGCATCTGCTTCTGCTGAGCCTGTGTCAAAGCCGTCCAAGAAGCGGCGAGCCGAGTCACACGACTCAGAGCCCAAGGCATCCAAACGAGGACGACATTCCGTGGAGCGCAAGGAGGTGGTCGAAGAGTTAACTCCTGTTCCGGAATCGGCGCCAACAACAGCAGTGGAGGCAACATTCCCAACGAGGGGTGAAAGCTTGACGCCTCCACCAGAGGAGCCCGAGGAGCCTCAGGAGGAGGATGTCAAGCCGACAGTGGAGAGCCCAGCAAATGAGCCAGAAGCCGCCGCGGAGGAGACGCAGGTGGAGTCGGCGCCAGCGGAGGAGCCACCAAAGGAAAAGCCAGAGGCGCGTAGTCCGAAGAAGAAGAGTGCGAGCGCGGACGACGAGTTCCCGCCTGGAACGCAAGGTGAGCCGCCTCGATCCGTTGGATTCCACTGACGCAACCCAGTCTGGGCAAAGGTCACGTCCTATCCCTACTTCCCAGGTGTCGTCGTTGATCACGTCGCTAAGTGGGACACTGTCCCGCAGTCAGTCCTAGATTTAGAGGACCAGTCGAACGGCCGAACATGGCTTGTGCGCTTCCACGACAAGCAGCGCAGCTATGCGTGGGTTCACCGCGAGAGGATGGAGAAGATTGGCGCCGATGAGGCGCGCGATCAGATCTTCCTGAGTGTGAGTGGGCAACTGTGGCCCATAAAGCATCCTAACACACGGCAGGGCAAGGAGCCAGGCGGCCGGTCACAAAAGTTCAAGTCGTCTCATGTGAAGCAGGCTTGTCGTAAAGCCTACCAGTGAGTTCAGCTGTCCACGGCTCAGTTTCCTTCAGCTGACCTCTCCAGGCAAGCACTGGCCGACATATAGACCTCACCTCGCTCCATTATTGCATAACTCTGTCTAATGTATGGTACCTACATGTGTCTATGTCTGTTCAGCTCAGCAGGGCAAGGGCCTTGAGCAGTTCGCTACGGGCTGTCTCGACGTCGTCAAAGTCGAGGGCGGAGATTGCCCACTTGGCATGCTTCTGTACAGTCTCGGTCTCCTTGCGGGTGAGGGCGCGGGCTGGTCCCGTCGGTTGGGGGAGCTGAACGGGCACTTGTGCGGCAGGTGGGGCGGGCGCTGGTGTCGATAGCCCGAGGCCTTGGGTGCGCGCAGCTGGAGCTGCCGCAGCGCGGGGCAGAGATGGAGGCGGGATAGAAGCCTTGGGGGGTGATCTGGCCGACACCTCAGAGGGGGGAGGTGCTGGAGCGTCGGGAAAGACGTTGACGGAGGTAAAGGTTTCAGCTGGGGACAGGGGCGCGCCATCGGGCCCCATGAAGCGCACGCTCTTTGGTTCTGGTGAGCGGGACTGCGACGGGGGGGAGCGCGCGAGCGGCGGCGACGCGGCGGGCGGGGGGCTCTTGGCCGGCGAGCCGAGCTGCTTGGCGTCCTCGTCGTCGAGCACGCCGGGCGTGGCCTGTGTCGACCACGCGCCGGGGTCGGACTGGTTCTTGGCCAGCGGGGGGAGGGCAGGCGGCGGGGAACGAGGCGAGGATACGACGGGCGGCGTGGGCTGCTGAGGCGACCCGATGACGGGCGGCGTCGGACGCTGCTGGCTCGAGAACGAGCCCTGGCGCGAAGTGTTGCCTGCCGCCGGTGATATGGATCGGGGCGGTGAGAGGCCCGCAAGAGTGTGGGTCGGTGGCGAGAGAGCTCCGGGCGAAAGCGCCGGTGGCTGCTGACTCGAGAACGAGCCCTCACCCGAGCCCCCTGGAACAGAGGGCAGATCCAGAGCCGCGAGCTCGTCCTCAGCCGTCTCGGGGATGGCTGAGATCTCCGTCAGCTGAGTTTTTCGAGTTCAAGTCAGCAGACTCACGAGGCCCGGGGACCGGCTTCCTCCCTTCGCGCAGCGCCTTGGCGTGGTCGCTCGCCTTCCATCGCGCGTACTGGAGCTTCTGCTCCATCTGCGGTCATCAGCCATGCCGCCCCACGCCGGCACTCACCTCCTCTGTGAGCCCGCCCTCAAAGCAGCGGAGCACCTCGATAAACTGGCCAGCGACGACAAACTTGCGGATCGTGCCCTTGCCCGTGACGCCGGCACGGTCCTCCTGGTCGGCCGAGAGGAAGACCTTGAGGGCAAAGTTCTCCATGTACGCGCTGCCGACCGCCTCGTTGGTCACGGCCTCGTTGTTGGCAAGCAGTGCCTTCATCTGACGTGTTAGAGGATCAAAGAGCTCAAACCTACCTCCTCCAGAGAGTCGAGAAGCAGCATGAGGAACTTTGTGCCTTCCGCCGAGCGGTTCGGCGTGCTGAGCGCCTTCTGTGCGGCGGCGAACGAGCCTGGGGGTTAGGTTTGATGAACACAAGTAGAAACCTACACCAGTACGCGACTACCGGTTCGACCTTCTTCAGCTCGTTGGCCCGCCGCAGAGTCTGCTCGCATGGCTGGCGGAGCTCGGCGGTGATGGCCTCGAGGGGGATGTGGACGCCCTCCATTGTGGATTGAGATGGGCTGTTGCCACCGGGCTGGGGTGTGCTTGGTGCTGGGCCGGCTAGTGGAGAGCTAAGTGGAGTCGTGTCTTGACCACGAGGCTGTGCTTGAAGAGCCACAGGGTGCCGGCAGATAGATGCAGGAAACAAAGGACGATGAGGGTGGTTGCAATCGAGGAGCCAGTTGCGATGGTCGAGCACCGCACCCATCATAGCATCGTCATTGTCCGCGATGTGCGGGGACCCCGGACATTTGGATCCGCAGACTGTGGATGAGTGTGGCAAAGTACGAGGAAGACGAGGAAGACACAGAGCACGGTACTCAACCTCGCCTTCTGCTTTCACCGCATTCTCTCTTTCTTCTTCTTCGCTCTCTTCAACAAGCAACAATGTTCCCCTGGTGGTCGCTACCAGAGGCCAGCATCGAGCCTATACCCGACCCGCCCCCCGCGCGGGAGGACACCCCCGCCGATCCCATGATCGCCGCCACGGCAGCCCCTTCGCCGCCCGGCCCGGCAGCAGCGGCGCCCGTCCCCGACGGCGACAGCGGCGCACCGGTGCCCGCGCCGTTCCTCTACCCCCCCTTCCCCGACATCAATGACGGCAGCATCATGGAGACGTACGACGAGCCGACGTACACTGTCAACCCGTTCTTCCTCGACTGGATACTCGCGGAGGAGACGGAGGAGCCTGCACCCTCGCCGCCGGCGCCGTCAACGTCTGCACCCCCTGAGATAGCCCCAGATGAAGAGGACAGCCGGTCTGACTCACCCATCTTCACGCCGACTCCGTCACCTTCCCCGCCTGCGCCACCTGAGCCTGCGGCGGTGCTGCTCCCCACTGCGGTCGAGGAGCCACGGACGCCTTCCGTCCCTTCCTCGCCGCCAACAGAGGTGCCGGGTCTGGTTCTTGACGCGTCGAGCCTTCCGTCTACCCCATCGGGAGACACGCAACGCTTCCACAACCCATGGGGTGGAGACTTTTTCTACGATGTTCCTCATGATGCCGACAACCACATGGAGTCCCGCGGCAGTGACTACGACGACGGGATGAAGGAAGATGAGGACGAGGACGAGGACGAGGATCAAGGCCCCGCAGAGCCAATGCCCGTTGTCCCCGTCATCGCCAAGAAGGCGTTCCAGCCCCCAAAGCCGGTTCCAAGTGGACAGTGGCGTGTCGGCAAGACCCCAGGGCACCAAGGCTCCCACTTACGTGCCAAGCGCAAGGCCGAGGGCGACGAGAGCAAGGTGGGTAGCTTTGCCTTTACCTCGACGCTACCCAATCTTGACCCCACAGGACGTCTTCACCTCCCCGGCCAAGGTTCTCCGCAAGCCGTTCCGGCCTCCGACGCGAATTGAGCCTCTGGCCCCAGCTCCTCGCTTGACCGCGGTCCCACCTGCCAAGGCGGACGCAGCAGTAGACACTTCTCCAGCCAGCACCGTCCCGCCGTCGTCCTCAGCTGCCTCATCCCCGACGCTTCATCGCTCGCGCACCAGACGCACCGGCAAGCCCTTCGCCCCCCTCACGCCGGGCCAGGCGCCAGCCCCAACGCGCCAGCACTCGGGCCCAAGGTCACGCCGCGACCCAGACGCGGACCTCTGCAGCGCGTTAGAGGGGCGCATCCGCACGCTCAAGTCCGCGCTCAAGTACTCGTCCAACCCGGACGAGGACGACCGCGTCGCGCAGCTCGTGCACACGTGGCGCGACGCCGGGCGCGAGATCGCCGACCGGCTGTTCAGCCTGCTTCCTCCACCGGCGGAGCAGGCGCGCAGATCAGAGGCGTGGGGCTGGGACCGGGATGCCGACGCAGGACGTGACCTCGGCTTGTTCGCGGACAGCGGCCGTGGCGATGGCGACGGCAAGTTTGACAACGACGGCGACGACCTCGAGCGGTTGCTGGACGACGCTTCTAGACCCAGAACAGGGGCTTCCTTTGACCTCGGCGCGGGCCACGATACGTGAGTCAGGCAACGCGCATGTGTGTGACCTGACTAGTCTCAGACACAGAGCAGCATGGCACAAGGGCGCCATGCTCCTGCAGCTCGGCGTCGACCCCGTCCTCTTCGGATGGAACGAGAGCGAAGACGACTGGGATGAGATTGACGACCTGTAGCGTTCCCACCACCCACACAGCCCAAACACCAATCTGTACAGCCACCAAGTCATGCATATGATGGGCAAGTGCGTTGGAGTTGGGGAGCCTCCGCCTCGTATAAAATCAAATAGGCACACCACAAACCACGACCACTACTCTAGAGCTTCCTTCCCTTCTTCGTCTTGACGACCTTGAAGCCCGCGTCCGCGGCAACAGGCTTGGGCTGCGTCTTGACCACGTCTGCCAGCGAGGCAATCTTCTGCACGGGGCGGGCGGCGGTGGCGGCAGCCGCGCTGCGGGCCGCATCCGCCTTGCGGCGCGTGAAGAACTCCTGGGCAAAGTGGCGGCCGTCGAGCGTCGACGACGCGGCGTACACCGAGTCGGCAATGATCTCGAGGACGTCACCGCGCGAGGAAGCAGGAGGGTCGACTGGGAACTGGAGGAGCATCTGGATGAACTCGTCGACGTTGACGTCGGTGCGGAGGCCAGTCAGAGCCTGCTTGGTCCAGCGGATAAACTCGATGGTCGGCTGCTCGTCGCCGAGCTTGGAGCCGTTGGACTTGGCCACCTTGGACGCAACGATGGGGTTGATGGGCTTGACAACAGCAGCGGCAACCGGCTTGGGGGCGACGACAGCAGGCTTGGGAGGGGCAACGGAAGCCTTGCCGCTGGTGCCGACGGTGGTCCAGCCAGCGGCGGCAGCCGCCTGGGCAGCAGCAGCCGACGCGGCCGAGTTGGCGGCGAGGTCGGCGTAGCCTCGCTTGGCGATGGCAGGACTGCTGACAGCGGCCTGAGCAGCACGGGTCTGGGCAGCCAGCTTGGCACTGCGCTTCTCCTCCTCCTCCTGGATCTGCTTGAGTGTCTTCTTCGGGCCGTCGCTGGCACCGCCCCATGCGGGGGCGGGCGAGCTAGCAGGCTGAACGGGGGGAGGCACCGTCTTCGCACCCTGCTGGGGGAGGCCCCACGAAAGCGAAGCGGGGAAGTGGTCGTCGCCGGCCGCGGGCACGATCGGCGCGGGCGAAGACGAAGCGGCGCGAGCGTCGGCAAGGGCCTGCTTGCGCTTGTCGGCCTGGCGAGCCTCGGCCTCCTGGATCTCGCGGAGCGAAGGACCGGTAGCGTGAGAGGGCTTGTCGGCCCACGGCGCGGGCTTGGGGGCGGCAGGGGTCTTCTCGGCGACAGGCGTAGCAGGCTTGGGCTGAGGAGCCGGCTCCTCGACCTTGGCAGCGGCCGCGGGCTTGGCGGGGAGCGAAGCAGGGGCAGGAGGAAGGTTGGAGAGGGGAGCAGGGGCAGCGGAAGCTGGCGTCGTGATGGATGACTTGCGGCTGGCTGACTTGGGGGTTTTCTGGCCCCAAACCGAGGCGGGGGCGGCCTTGGGCGACTCGGCGACCTCAGGCTCGGGCTCGGGCTCGTGCTCGTGCTCAGGCTCGGTGAAGCTGTCCTCCTCGATGAGCTGAGACACCTCCTCCTCGTCAATGTACGAGTCGTCCTCGATCTCGACCTCCTCAACAGTCTCGTCTACCGCCTCGTGCTGCTCCTCGGTGAAGGCCTCCTGCTCGGGCTCGGGGATGGGGGCGGTAGGCTCCTGGGGCGAGACGTACTGCTCGTGGGTGGGAGCCTGCTGCTCAATAGGAGCAGGGTGGTGGATCGGGGCGGGGGCGTGGACGGGAATCTGCGACTGCTGCCAAGCCGCAGCAGGGTTGATAGGTGGGGCACCCCAACCGCCGGCCTGACCAATCTGGCCGCCGCCAAAGACATCTGCGCGAGGGGCGGGAGCACCGATAGGGCTGGCGTAAGGAGAGTACTGGGTGCCGCCAATCGAACCGTAAGCACCGTTGAGCCTCGCGGGGCTCTGGGGTCCGGGAGCCTGGCCCCAACCCTGCTGGCCGCCGAGGAATGCCTGAGCGCCGTTGAACTGGGGCTGGCCATAAGGAGCGGGGAATCCGGGGTTCTGGTGGAACTGGGGCTGAGGGGGGACACCGTGAACGTTGAGGTTGCGGAACGAGTCGTTCAGGCTGCTAGGAGAAGGGAGGCCACCGACCGCACCAGAGGCCTGAAGTGCGGCGATGGGAATGGGGAGGTTGGGGGGAAGACGAGGGCGGACGGAAGAGAGGAAAGGCTGAACGGCGTTGCCGGTCGCCGTTTTGAGCTCGGCCAAGGTGTGGAACCCAGTCTCGGGCTGGCGGCGAACAGGAAGGTCATCCTTGAAGTACGAGTGCGAGTACCACTCGTGCATCTGAGTGCCAGTGAAGGGACCCTGCTCCTGACCGTTGGGATCGCGGTAGTACCAGTTGATGGCCCCGAGGTCCTCACGCTCCTGGGGCGGGAGCGACGACGCAGCCGAGGCGGGGCGGGGGGTCGACTCGCGCAGCGTGGCGTCTCTCTCGAGAAGCGGTGTGCCTGACGCAGTGGCGACGACAGACTCGGAACGGATGTCCTCGGTGTAAACCTCGAGTTTGTCGTCGGGCGGGGCGGCGCGCCACTTGCGCTGGCCGGCGGCCCAGCCAGAACGATCGTCGTCTGGCTTGCCATTGGTCAGACGGTCTGAGGCAAGATCTGTGGCCTCGGGGCGAGGGGCAGCGTTGCCAGAGCCACCAAAGCCCAGGACACCTTCAAAGGTGCCCGACGCGGTACGGGCAGGCCGCCAGGTGGATGCAGCTGAAGTACGTGCGGGGTCTTGTCGAGTCAGTCTGTGTGCCCTGTGGCAATGACATACCTTCAGCGCCATCGCGGCGGGGCGCACGCTTGCCCACACCACCAAAGCCACCTCCGAGGCCACCTGGCTGACGGCCCTCTGGGATGGCTCCAGAGAGCTTGGCACCACCAAAGGCACCACCCTCTCCGCGGCCGAATCCTCCAAAGCCTGCACGGCCGTTGGGCTGCTGGGGACCTGCGCTCTCCCTGCCAGGAACAGCTGAACCACGGCGCGCTCCAGGGGCAGAATTGTCGGAAGCGTTGTTATTATTGTGCTGCTGTGGGCGGCGAGAGGGAATGGGCGGGTGAACAGACGTGGTCAAGAGCTTGCAGATTAGCGCCGGCCCCACTACCCCGCACTCACTCTCTTCTCCAGCTCGGACAGCTCGCGCAGTCCCTGAGGCTTGACAATGTCCTTGCTGACAAGAACACCGCCGCTCTCGGCCATCTTAACGAGCTCGATAGGACGGTCCTTGAACTTGTCCTCGTCCCAGACGGCCAGGATCTGCTCGCGACTGTAGCGGAAGGGCGGGCCACCTTCGCCGCCGCCGTTGGGTGCGTCTCCTGCGTAAGGGAAGTAGCCCTCGCCGGCGTACAGGGGGGAGGCTGGGGTGTGGGTGACGCGCGAGTAGGACAGAGGCGGGTTCGAGGTCACTGCCGTGGTGGGGGAAGCGGCGCGGGGCTGGCCAAGGGCGGGGAAGGGCGACGCCGGAGCGGGAGCTGTCGCCGACGACCGCTGCTGCTGCAGAGGAGCGTCGGTGTTGGATGCCAGAGCCGAACTCGTAGGCTTGACGGGCTTGGCCCACTGGGGAGCAAAGTGCATGGACATCTGAGTGTCGGGTTAGCGGGGCAGGTCAGGTGGGTGGGGTAGCAAAATTGTGTTGAAGAGTGGATTAGGTGGCGAGCACGAGGCGACGATGAAAAGTGGCCTTATAAACCAACGTGCAGGAGCGGTGCGAGTGTGGACCAACGCGTCGACTGTTGTTGCACTGTGTTGTGTGCGTCGTCGAGGACAATGTCGCGCGCGCGCGCGCTTCTTTTCGACAATGTAGTGGCCAGAGTGGGGTAGGGGGGTGAGAGGGGCTGCAAGTTTGCTCACTGTTTGGGGGGGGTGTGCTTGTGCGGCTGACGGGAAGGGGATTGAGTTGCCGTTTCTGGCGTCCAATGTATGCGATGGGTGCGTTGATGAAGGAGAGCGTTGGGGCCAACGAGTTTGCAAGAGAGAGCGCGCGCGGTGGATCAAACCGACGAATGCTGCAGCAGCGCGAATGAGGTAGCGGCAGCCAGTGAGCGCCGCCTGGCTGGCTGGCTGCACCCAGCCAGCCGGCTGCTCTCGACTTTTGGCAGCCAGCGGCGACGGCGGCAGCAGGGGCGGCGGCGGCGGCGGCAAATGTTGGCTCCAATATACTGGGTGGCTCAGACGACCATTGACAGCAAACGGAACCAATCGCTCTCGGTGTTTCGCCAAACGAGGCACGCAGCAGTCGTTTCTGCAAGTACGCCGGCCGGCATCGACTTTCGGATCCAGTCGGCTCGCTCGCAACAACAACATCGTGCAGAGCATGCATGTAGCACCTGCAACCACAACACGACACACAGTGGCAGCGGAACAGCAAGCATGCGGTATCATGTGGCAAGTCTTCGGCCCCAGCTTCTCCCGCAGCCACTGACCACCACCGCAGCTCGGCATCGGCTCAATAGGAACTCTCGTCGCGCACCATCTCCGGCTGTCGCAGCCGTCGGCGCAGGTCACGCTCCTGGTGCGCAACGCCGACAAGTTTGTCAAGCCGCGGCAGAATGCCAACCGGGACGTGACGGCCGGGCCGACGCTGCAGGTGGCGCAGATCGGCGGCGACACGACCACGACGAGCGGGTACGAGCTCGACGTGTCCAACGCCAGCAAGCTGCCGGCGCTCGCGGCCGCTGCAGCGGCGGGCAACATGTCGACGGCCAACGCCGGCGGGCCGATCGACTCGCTCATCGTGTGCACCAAGGCGCCGGCGACGTCGCTGGCGCTTGCGGGCCTGCGCGACCGCATCAGCCCCGCGACCACCGTCGCGCTGCTGCAGAACGGCATGGGCGTGTACGACGAGCTGTGCGCCAAGCTGTGGCCCGAGCCGGCAACGCGCCCACAGATTGTCCTTGGGACGACGACGCACGGCGTCACCCCCGCCACGCCGAGCCAGCACGGCTCGGTGCTGCACATGTCCCGGCCTGGCCAGGGCGCCGTCAAGTGGGGCGTCGTGCCAGATCCGCGCGGCGAGGTCGACTTTGAGCAGTGGCTCTGGGGGACGCACGTCGGCGATCTGCCGGCACTGACACCACCGCCGTCGCCGCCATTGCCGTTGCCTCTGCCGCCGGCGGGGACGGGGACGGCCAACCTGCACGCCACGCTCACGGCGCTGCTGTCCATGTCGGCGCTGTCGCCGACGCTGCTGCCAATGCCGCACCTCTACAACGAGCTGCTTCTCAAGCTCGCGGTCAACGCGACGATCAACCCGCTCACGGCCATCCTCGGCGGCGGGTACCTGCGCAACGGCTCACTGCACCGTTCCGGCCCCGGCAACCGCCTCGTCCAGCAGTCAGTCAAGGAGACGAGCCAGATCCTCACGGCGTACCTCCACAACCTGGCTGCTCCGCGCTCCGCGGCGCCCGACACTGTGCGCTTGTTCTCGTACACGAGTATTCTGGACCGTGTCAACTCGGTGATTTCGGCGACGCGCGACAACACGAGCTCGATGGCGGGCGACGTCAAGAACGGGCAGCTGACCGAGATCGACTACATCAACCAGTTCCTCGTGTCTCTTGGCACGCGGCTGAATGTCGAGACGCCAGTGCACCGGATGCTCACGCAGATGGTCAAGTTCAAGGCTGAGGTTGGCGGACTCAACAAGAACCTGTACCCGGCGATCACTAGCGCCGTGCGGCGCGGCGAGGAGAGCGCGCTCGAGGAGCGCCGCCTCGGGCTGGAGGAGCGGCGGTTGGCGCTCGAGGAGCGTGCCATGGCGCTGCGCGAGGCCAAGCGTGGCGAGGAGATTGCGGAGCGCCGGGCGACCCGCAGGCTGAAGCGGCGGCTGCGCGAGGACCTGGAGGCGGCGGCCGCGCTCGGGCTGGATACGGGCTCTGACTCGTCCGTGTCTTCGCCGTCGTCGCGTGCATCTTCATCGTCGTCACGAGGGGAAGGTGTTTCTGTTTCTGAGCAGTAACTGTTGTTTCATTACGGCAGGCACGGATGACGGGGAGCGTGAGTTGCGGTCGGGTTGACGACGAGGTCGCATTTGATAATTGTAATAACTGCATCGAGCATTTACCGTAAGCTGTATGGTGCGTAGTAGTAGTAGCATGCACACACATTTCATCGGGCCGGACGGACGGGAGGGGGGAAGGCTGGTGGGTTGCTACTGTTGCTGCTGCTTGTTGGGGTAATTGCACGTGTGCATAAATGGAATGTGAGCTCTAAAACGGGGAGGCGGGGTGGGGCTGGGCGAGGGCGAGCCTGGCCCAGGTTAGACAGAGCGGTGCAGTAGTAAATGATGCGTTGATTGCAGCTAACGTCGACGTGGGTCTGGTGGTGCAACAAGCTGCAGGCGATTGACTGTCGCTGCCAGCAGTATGCCAGCAGCAGCTACAGCTACTCGACTCGGATCGAGATTAACATTGGATAACAAGGTGCAATGCTGCAATGCCAAGACTTTGTCTGGAAGAGTGGACATGGCCTAGAGCTGCGGTGGGCTGTGGGCTGTGGGCTGTGGGCTGTGGGCTGCGGGTTGTGGTGGGCCTGGTAGTAGTGCCGCCGCCACGATGCCCAGCCGTGCCCTATGTCAAACCGCGCCGCGCCAAAAGGGCCGGTGGGAATGCCGCCCTGAGCTTTTGAAATCACATTAGCAGAGGCAGCAACTAACCAACCAGCCAGGCTGGTTTGCTGGCTCGCTGGCGTCCAGGCAACACCCGCCAGGCCAGCGAGCCGGGCCTAGCCACCCACCAGTCTAGCTCCCCTCGCTTGCCCCCTGCCTCTCCTGTCCCCCCGCAAACCCCTTGTCCCCTGCCCCCCCCCGCCGCAGCCTCCGCCGCCGCCGCCGCGGCGACCACAGACCGACACGGGCCACAACCCGCCCGCCCACCAACATGCATCCCACCATCCATCCTCGCTGTCTCGACATCATCTATACACTCGACCACCGTGTGCATGGGGCCGCCGCTCCCCATCCCACCGCCCACGCTCCCTACCTTGTTTCTTCTCTGTGCAGCACTCCATGTCGTCTACAACAACAACAACAACAGCAACAACGGCCGCCGCGGCGTCCCTCCCGGCGCGTAGCCGCTCCCCCGCAGCCGACGCCAGCAGCACCAGCGGCAGCACGACACCCCGCCCGTCGTTCACCCTGCACAGGATAGACACGACCACGGCAGCCTCGTCCAGCAGCTGGGCCGCACCCGATCGCCGATTCTCGTCGTCGCACTCGCGTCATGGATCGCGCGCCGGGAGTCTCGACTTTCAGGAGAAGCCCCGCCTCTTGCCTATAGATATCGGCGCGGCGGCGCACACCCACACCACCCACAGCTCCCACTCCCACCACTCTCACTATTCGCACCACCACCACACTCCCTCCCCGCTCGCCTCGTTCCCCCCTGCATGGAGCTACCCAGCAGAATCGCAGCTCCCTACTCGGTCTCGCCCACCTCTCCGCAGAATGGTCCTCGACGCTGTGCGCGAACGCCTCTGCGGCTCAAAGGGCGGTGCCCTCGGCCGCGGCCTCATCATCGGATGGGTCTTGACAACACTCGGCTTCCTCGCCGCTACGGCGTTCTGGAAGGGCGAGCTGTTTTCTGGTGGGTTGCCCGCGTGAAACACGACTAACCCCCTCAGCCCTCGATAACCTGAGCAAGAACCTCTACGAGATGGGCTACCAGGGCTTGCTCGTATTCGGCGTGCTCATCTTCATCACAACTATCCCGCCCCTCCCACTCTACTCTACGCTTATTGTCCTCTCGGGCTATACTTTCGGCGTGTGGTACGGCTTTGTGGCCAGCTACATCGCATCGCTTGTCGGCGCAGTCGTCGTGTTTGTCGTGTCTCGGACACTGCTGCGTGACACGGTAACCAAATGGTGAGTACAGTCGGCACCGGGACCGATGGCGACCATGGCTCACACATTCCGACAGCCTGGCCTCTTCCCCTACCGCCACCTCGCTTCTTCAGATCATCCCTCAAAACCCGCACCTGCTCCTCCTCATCCGAGTGGCCCCCTACCCCTACAACCTGCTCAACGTGGTGCTCGCATCTGCGCCCACGCTGTCGCTGCAGACGTACACTGCGTGCACCGCACTGTCGCTGTGCAAGCTGGTGCTGCACACATGGATCGGCGCCGGCATTCACGACTTGTCGGCTGCGTACAACGCCGGCGGCACGGTCCAAACCGAGCCGTCCGAGGAGGACCTTCACCGCGATCGCATCAAGGCCGGCGCCACCTGGGGTGGCATCGTGCTGTGTGTCCTGCTGTTTGTCTACCTGACGCACATTGCCAAGCGGGAGATTGCCAAGGCGCAGGACGAGCAGCGCGTCGTGCGGGAGGAGGAGGTCGCGTTTCTTACGCCAATGGGCGAAGCACGCGACTGTGATGAGGACAGTGCGTGCTAGGGCGGGTGTGCGCGGGGGAGGTACGGCGGCGGCGGCGGCGTCGTCGTCGTCGCCGCAGCCTCACAGCACACCGGTAGATTCTTCCTTGATTGTTTCTCTCAGGGCCGAGGGCCTTGTACGTTGTACAAATTCTGCAAACGTGGACTATGCGGGGGTGGGGGAGCAGAGACGGTGGGAGGCGGCGGGCCGGTGCGGTGCGGCGGTGGCGACGGCGTTGGCCGGTGGGCAGGCAGGCGCGCCACGACGCCACGGAGAGCGAGCGTACTGGCGGCGAGCAAGCCGCGCGCACGCTCCGTCGCCGGTCGCTTGGACTGCAGGACGGATTGGATCTCTTGGCGCGAGGCGCGTGCAGCGCAGCAGGTAGCGAGCGACGGGCACGCCCACGGTGTCTGCAGCGAGCGAACGCCAGCGCCACGAAGGAACGTGCGGCGCAGATGCTGGCGAGTGGGTGGGGGGGTAACGTGGGGGCCGGCGTGGTGTGGCGTGCTGGCGTGCCCACCAGCTCACCGCCTCGTCGGCCAGTTTTCTCGGGCAGTTTGGAAATAGACGGAAATGTGCGTGCGCCGGCACGGGTGGGTGCTTGGCGCGGTGGCAGAGGCCGGGGGGGGGCGTTGGCGACGCTCGGCGCAGAGCGTGGCGGCGAGCTGCACACTTGCTTGCATGTACGCCGCCCGAGCATGACGACACTGATCGCTGACGACACTGATAGAGCGCCAGCGCCATGCCGCCATGCGGCGGCTGTGTCGCTCTCTGCAGCTCTACAAGGGCTCCTCGTGGCGCCTTGCAGAAGCAGACAGAGTACGCAGCGTGTGCACACACTCAGCGTCGCACACGGCCGACGACTGCTGCCTCACAAATTGCTCCCGGGACCTCCACCACCATCCAGGCTGGTAGGTCATCAGGCACGCCCTTCGCTGCTGATGGCAAAAGTTGGCTCGCCGACTGCTGCTGCTATCATCGCACACACCATGGACATTGACGCCGACGCCGACGACGTCTTTGAAGGCGCCAACAACCTCGAGTCGGGGTGGGTTTAGGCTTCTGTTAACTTGCGCGATGCCGCGGCTAACGCCGCGCCAGCTTCTACGCTGCGGGGTACGCCGACGGCCACGCGCATGGCGGGCTGCACGGGCTATTTGAGGGCCGGCAGCTGGGGCAGGAGCAGGCGTGGGCTCTGTGGGAGGAGGTGGGGTTCTACGAGGGGTTTGCGGGCGCGTGGGGGGCGCGTCTGGCCGGCGCAACGGGGCGCAAGGAGGCGAAGTAGGTGTGCTGGTGTTGTGTTGTCGGCAAGGTCAGGTCGACGGGCAGTGAGCTGACACCCCATGCCAGGTCGGCCGCGCACGCCGCGGCGCTGCTTGCGCTGGTGCACACGTTCCCGACGACCAACCCCACGCCGGTGCCCGACGCCCCGATCGACGGCGAGACCGACGAGGCGCGAGCCGCGCGCGAGGCCGCGCTCGCGGCCGCACCAGACCTCCCCGCGCTGCTGAGCAACATCCGCGCGCGGTACCGCCTGCTCTGTACCTCGCTGGGCGTGCGGCCGCGCCTCGTCGCCGCGGCCAAGGACGGCACGGACGGCACGAGCGCCGGTGCTGGTGTGGTTGAGGGCATCGAGGGGCCGATGAAGGGGGTTGATACGCGCCAGCTTAGGTTTTAGGCGGGGCGCGGGCTCCTGCGCCGCCGAAGGGGGGGAGGGGGGGAGATGGGCGGGCGCTGGGCGGCGACGGCCCGGTATGGCATTCGGGCTGGCGCTGCTGAGTGGACAGCTCTGTCTGCCGCTACCACTGCGGCTGCCACTGCTGTGGGATCACGGCCCAAGGCGTCGCCGATGCCGCTGGCCCCAGCCCCAGCCCACCACATAGACTATTGTACATTGATTGCTACGTATTGTGTGTCACAAGCGTGTGTGTGGGTGCCAGTCGTGGGCGCGGCAAGCACCAGTCAGAGTGCCAGCGGCCAGCGGCCAGTATGGTGGCACCGCGTTGCCATATGTATGCCACGGTCTCTGCGCTACCGCGCAACCTCTGCCGTCGGCTCCTTGGCCTCCTCGACCGGCTCGGCGTCGACAAAGTCGGGCAACGCCGTCGACTCGGACAGGTACGACGGGGCCTCGTTCTCGCCGACGAGCTCGTCGTCGAGGCCGAGGGCGTCGAGTTCTGCGGCGGTGTCAGCGGGGTGTCGGTGGGTGGTGGGCACGCGGCGCGCTTCGCCGGCCCGATGTCGGCCAGACCACGCCCGGCAGCGACGGTGCTCGCGAGCGCTCGCTAGACGCGCGACCACGCTTGCTTGCCCGGCAGCTTTGCCGCCTTGCTCGCCAGCCCCACTCACCAGCCTGCAGCTCCTCCTCGTCCACTTCATCCGGCACACCGTAGCTCCGCCCCAGGCTCTCCTGGATCTCGTTCGCCTGCTCGATCAGGTCCTCCATGTCGTAGTGGATGCTCTCGATCTTGTCGATATCGATGCCCTTGTACTGCCGCTTCATCTCTTTGTTGGCGATGCGCATGGCGTCGACGGTGGCCATCTGGGTGTGTCAGCGTGGGCTATGGGCATGGCAGGGCTGCGCCGCATCGCCGGCATGCAGCCGAGATAGCAAGCGGCTGCTCGCCCCAGACCCAACCCACCGTGTTCTTCAAGTTCTCCGTCGTCATCGCCGCCTGCTCCATATTAAACGTCTGCTGCTGCAGCTGGTTGAGCTGCGACTCGTACATGCGCTTCTGCTTGAGCGTGCGCAGCGCGCGCTGCTGGACCGCGGACTGGCGGGAGCATCAGCACGCCGTCCGTCACCGCCAGGCAGCTCGCGACCCCACCTTGCCTGGCCCGTCGCGCAGCTTGGCCATCTGCGCCTTGTACGTCGCGAGCTCGTTGTCGAGCTTCTTGATCTTGACCTCGATGTTGCCCATGCGCGTGTCAGTCTGGGTGGGTCAGCGGTCAGAGGCTGGGTGTGTTCAGACACGCCGACGCACCGACGCAATCGCGTCCGTCAGGTTGGGCTTGGGCTTGGCCTTGTTGGTGCCGAATATCTGCGGTCAGCGCGATCGCGGGGGCGCACCCACCCTGTTCATGCTGGCAGTGGTGTGGTGGTGGTGATGGTGGTGGAGGAGATGCAGATGCAGCGCTGCTTGTGCTGCTCGCCGTATCGCTGTCGTAGGTGGCAAGCTTCAACGCACGCCGCATCATCGACAGCGTAAGTGGGGGGGTGGCGTGGTCACCTCCCACCGGAGCCCCACAAACCCTCTCAACTCGTCAACAATGTCCAGCGTGTACTCAACCTTCCCTCATCGCGCCGTCGCCGCGCAGCATGCCCCCAACACACGCAGCATGATCACCCACCCGAACCCCGACTTCCTTGCACTCGTCGGCACGCTCCTCGCTGCCCTCTGTCCATCCGAGCAAGGTGAGCTGGCCAAAGCTTGCTCAGCTCACACCCAGCCCCCGATGCCGTCCTCCTGCAGCTGCACGCGCTCTTTGGCCCCATGCTCGTCTCGGCCCTGCAGCTCGTCGACCGGCGCGACGGTTAGTGTGCTTCTTGAGTTGAGCTCACCCCGCCAGTCGTCAAGGTATCTCTCCCCAGCGGCCGGTTCGTGCACCAGGTGAGCTGGCCTAGATGCAGACTTTCAGCTCACACCAGGTAACGTCGTCCGCCGGCGCACCGTACACGCTCTACCTCGACCTTCCCAGCCCGCCGGCAGTCCTAGAGGCCGAGCCCGTGCAACCCCCGACCCAAGCTCTCACTCCGACCTACGTGTCGCCCAAGTCGCCCGCGGCCGACGAGCCAGGAGGCGTGGCCGAAGGTGACGCCGGTGACACCGGTGACACCCCCACCGCAGCGGCCCCGTCGCAGGCATCCAAACTCGGCAGCATGTTCTGCCCGTGTACCGGCTTTGCATTCAACACGCTCACCGCCCCGCGCTCCATGTTCGTGAGTGCCCCGCCCCGCCACGCCACGCTGACACCCAGTGCAAGCACATCCTGGCGGTGCTGCTCGCCGATCGGCTAGGAAAAGTGGTCGACACAGCAGTCCCGCTGACTGCTGCTGCCGGGCTGCTGGGGCTTGGCGGCGCGGGAGGATGAGGGGTGGGGGTGAGGGCTGCGAGTTTCACAAAATCATTCGCGTCGATTCACGGCGTACCGGCGTACACGGCACGAGCACATGGCGATCCTCTGTACACCACCTGTAGCAATCAATACCATGCATGTCGACAGTGTTGTACTTCCTTCCGCATGTAGAGATGCATACATCGCGTCATTGCCGTCGTCGTCGTCGCTGCATGCGTCTTCGTCGCCTCCACGGGATGCAGGAAGATTCTCGGGTCGTCGCCACTTGCCACGAGGGAGATGCGACCCAAGCCTGCGGGAGTAAATTGAGTCGGATTATTTCCGTTTTCGGCAAGTTTGCTGAGTTGCGGCCAGGGCTGGGCTGCGGTACCACAACAAGCCAGCCGCGGACAGCCAGCCAGCCAGGCGCACGCAGGCAGACAGGCAGTGCAAACCTCGTTGCGAGGTCGATTCCATTCAGTGAGCACCGGATCCATCGACGACGACCACCATCCCATCCCATCCCATCTCTTCCACAACCCGCAGCACTCTTACTATACATCACTCACACACGCCCAGCACCCTCACCCACACCCCCCACATCTACCCCACCTCCCATACACGGATACCCAGTCGCCTGTCCTCACCGCTCAAATCTCACCCCCAACAACACCTCGCTTGCTCAGCTTTGTTTATCCCTTTGCCGCCCACCATCCTTATCTCCCCCGCGACGTCCCATCTCTGCGTCAGCCCCACACACCCTCCTTGCTCGCGACCAATGCCTTTTTAATCTGAACCACACCATGGACCCGCCAGATGTTTCATCTCTCAGTCTGTCACCAAACAAGGGCGGCCAGCAGCAGCAGCAACGCACGCCGCCGCGTCCCCCCTCGCCGGCACTCGTCGGCGGCGGCACGCACAGTGCCACGGGCACCCCCGTGCCGCCGTCGGTGACGCCAAGCCTCGCAGCTGGCCTCCAGCTCGACATGTCGCTAGGCTCGGCCGTGTCCGCCCTTGTGCACCATCTCGCCCAGCCACTGTCGGCCCACTGCGCTCATGCCACGATCATGGACCTACGCAAGCGCCTCACGACGACGTTTACAACCGCCTTTGCTCCGACCTGGAACGAGAGCAACCCCCACAGCGGATCGGGCACCCGCTCCCTCATCGCCGACCGCCAGCATGGCCTTCCGCGCCTGCTCCGCGAGGCCGCCGCCCAGTGCGGTGTCGACACGGCCGTCTGGCAGCAGGCCATCGCCGCCAACCGCACCAAGAAGGCCGAGTCGGACGACAACGGCGAGGAGTGGGAGGTCTGGTGCGACCCCGGCATGGTCGTCTGGCGCTGGGGCGGCTGGGGTTGGGAAGAGCCCGACTTTGACCCGATCAAGCGTCCGCGTGGTGAGTGATAAGCCGCCGATCATGGCTGACAATCTAGAATCGTTCAAGGTCGTATGGCAGGCAGCACCGACGACAGAGGCAGCGACCTCGGACCCGAGCACGAGTCCCGCCGCGCCGACTCCGCTCCGCATCTCCAAGGCCATTCCGATCCGCGCGCCGACTCTCAACACGGCCCCGTCGACCCTCATGCAGAGCCTGCTGGCTGCTGCCGATCCGTCCCGAACTCCGTCGCCCGGTCTCTTGCCCGCTGCTGATATCAGCCCTCGTCGCGCGCACTCGCACAACGGCTCAACGTCGCACTCGCGCAACTCGTCGCACCCGTTCCGCACGGGCAGTGGCCACAACAAGGGCCAGGAGTCTACGTCGTCCAACTCCAGTGACTCTTCCGACACCAACTCGGGTCACACCCACCTCCTGACCCCGGCTTCGCGTCCCGGTTCAGCCGAGCTGTTTGGTGAGGCCGGCGCCAAGCGCCTCGAGTCCGAGGCACAGCGCGGTCGCGACCCTTCGCCGTCCACCCCGCGTGGCGCCGACGCGTCCAAGGCACCCACTCCCACGACAGCCGTGCCGCAGGTGACGCCGTACGATGGCGGTAATGTTACTGTGCTTGGCGGCGGTACCAAGCTCGGCGGTGGCGGCGTGTCCCGCTCCTCGTCGGCGATGGGCATGCGCGGCCACGACCGCACCAGATCGCCTTCGGTGTCCATCGTCTCGCGTGCGCTCAACACGGCTGTTGGTCCCAACTCGAACGGCGGTGGGCCGCTGCCTGCCTCGCCGCGCAAGCAGCGCACTCGTCGCCGCATCATCCCCACCCACATTGGCTACTTTGGCCAGCCTGGCATCGGTGGCCCGATCATGGGTGCGTTTGGCAGCAAGCCTCCGCAGCCGGGTGCCGCCGCCGCTGGCTTTGGCGGGTGGCCGCACGGCCAGCCTGGCGGCGTTGGTGTCGGCGTCGGACCGCCTGCGCTCCCGCTCGGCCTGAAGCGTTAATCAACCTCAATCACACTTTACAAGCATCGACTCATCAACAAGAAAGCATTATTCGCAATCGTTATTTCAACCCTTATGTCTTGGCCCCCCCGCGCGCGCCTCGGCCTTCGCATCACCCATCAAATCAATCTTTACTCTCATGTGTGTCCCGGGCCACCCCGTGTTCTTCGTTTTCGCTCTTCTCGTTGCAAGTGATCTCATCGTCTCACCGTCATTTTTCGCCGCCATGGCGCGCGCGACATGCGCGCCTGGTATCATAACCCTATCTCACAGTGTCGAGTAGTAGTGATATCGCATGACCATGCATAGTGTCGTCCAACGAAGTATGGGTTGGAGGAGTTTTGGGAGGGTTTGTGGGTGTGTGGCGGGGAATGAGAAGGATGCCACGAGGTGGGCGGGCGTGCTGACCGGAATGCGGACGAGGGTATGATGCAAGGCGTGTATGTGTGCGTCGTCGTCGTCGTGTATGTGCCGTCGTCGTCGTCGTGCATGCGACCGGAAGCAAGCCTAAGCCCAGCGGCCGAGCCCGGCCGGGCCCCCGCCTTCCCAGTACACGGGCCAGTCCTTTGGCCAGGGGGCGGGCGAGGTGAGCTTGGGGGCGCCGACCGGCGCCGACGCCGCGGCGCGCTCGGCCGCGAGGCAGAGGCGGCAGAGGAAGTCGTCGTCGAAGCACGCGGGGTCGGGGTACGCGGGCGGCGGGCGGAGAGCGCGGGGTACGTGGTGGTCGTGGTGGGGGTGGGCGTGGGCGGCGGAAGAGGCGGGGACGGGGGCCTTGGGCTCGGCGGTGTCGTGAGCTGCTAGCTGCCCGTTAGCTAGCCTCCCCTCCCCTTCCCCCGGCCCCCGACCCACCGTGTCCGTTCATAGGGTTTGGCCGGCTCTGGAAGAACAGCAGCAGCGGAACAGCGAGCCCGAGCGCGGCAGCGAAGAGCGCGACCTCCCCGAGGGAATGCGACGCGACCGACATGGCGGCCACGAGGGCGAGCGTGCGTGCGCGCACGCGCGGCCCGGCGTGTGCGAGCGCCACGAGAAACGCGACGAGGAGGGACAGCTGGGCTGCCTGCGCCGGCGAGGAGGCGGACGCGAAGGACGCAACGACGAGGCAGCGCATGGAGGGTGGGGTGGGGTGAGACAAACGTCGTTTGGCGCGTATGCGTGTCGAGGGCGAGGGAAGATATCAGGTTGGGTGTGGCCTATGTGGGTGGGTGGGTGAGTGAGTGGTGCTCCCGTGCGGCCTGCGTTGCGGCTGCGCCGATCGCGGCCAGCGCGCGCGCTGCAGTTTTGCAGATGCAGATTGCGCATGGCGCATGGCGCAGATCGAGCAGATTGCAACTAGCTAGCTGCCAGCTGCCGGCTGCGTCACACACGCTGAAACGCGCCGTCCGGCGAGGCCAGGTGGCCGGCGCCGTCGTCGTGGTCGTGGTCGTGTGGACGGACGGACGCCACGCCGATCTGGCGCTATCGTGCGCCCCGCGCCCCGCCTGACGCACTGGCCCACAAGGGCGCACGCCAGGGTTGCCCCACTGGGCTGTGTGTCCCGCCGCCAGGCCAGCGGACGTGTGTATATGTGTGTGCGAGTGAGGACGTGTGTGTGTGTGCGAGTGTGCGCCACGCGCCCCCCCTCATCAGTGTCATTTGCCACCAGGCGACCTGCGACCAGGCCGCACAGACTCATTGCTGCTGGGCGCAGTGGCCAGTCTCCACCACCACCACTACCACTACCCCTGCGGCAGCCCCACGCCGGCTGTCGCCTCTCGCCTCCCGTCTGTCATCTCCGCTGCAATGCCATACGATGTAACATGCTCATCAAAATCACTACGATGCGCTGCGCCGTCCGCCACACTGTCGCCCGCCAGCCCAAAGGACCTCCACTAGCTCCACTTCTGCCTTCCTCGCACTGCACTGCGTGCAGTGCTCTGCAGTGCTCGCGCGCTCGCACTCACTCACACCAAGCGCCCCAGCCCAGCCCACGCGCCCACTTCAGGACGCACCAGCGCACGCGCAGGGCCCACGTCCCCGCCCAAGCCCATGCCGCCCGAGCTCTCGACGCCGTCCAGAATCGCCGGCCGGTCCGCCCACGCGTCGTCGAGCGACGTCGCGAGCCGCGCGCGGATTGCGACAATGCGCGCCTGCAGTTCATGCGCAAGCTCCCGGTGGTCTGCTGATGCAAGCGCCAGCTGGCGCAGCAAGGGCACAGCCTCGGCTACGGCCGGGTTAGCACCACACAAACAGTCACCCCTCGCGTCCGAGCCACACGCCAAACTCACCACTCTTCTCATCAACACGGGTCACGAGACGACCAAGACTCGCCACGAGATAGTCGTACTCGTCGACAGTTCCCTTGCGCCCTGCCGCGCGCTTCTTGCTGGGCCGGTGCTTCGACTTTGCAGTTTGCCTGTGAAAAATTTTGTCAGCTTGAAGCACGGCGTACCGCCTCGCTCGCTCCACCCACCCTGTTATCCTCGTCGACTGCGAGAACACAGTGGGCGCGACAGTGTACCGCGTAAAGTTGGTCGCCACGGTCGTCGCATTCGTCGCCACGTCGACATTCTCCAGCTCCGGCTCGTTGTCCACAATGTAGAAAGTGTCTGCCTGTCAGCGACACAAACATACGGCTTCACCCACCAGGGTCCTCAATCCTGAGCTTCTTGAGGAATGCCAACCGCTTCATTTCCTTGTCCAGCTGGCCTTCAATCTCCTCAAACACCTCGGACAGTTCCTCGTGCGCGTCGTCCAGCGCAGGGTGGATCACACGCTCAACGAGCTCGTCGCGCGAATGGCGCGCCGCCAGACGGTATGCCTCGGCAAACTCGGCACCTCGGGCGAGAACATCGATCGCCGCGTCGACATCTCCAGAGTACTCCATGTAGATTTGGGACGCCTCGATGTGCCTTCCGCGGGACACAAGGTACTCTGGCGAGGTTAGCCTAAGCACGGAGCATACAACTCACCAGTCACGCGCTCCACAAGCGACGCAATGCCCTCCTTGTCCAGCTGCTTCTCCGCCAGCGTGAACAGCTCTCTCCAGGCGTGCGCCTTTTCGAACGCTTTGAGAGCGCGCTCAGGCTTCCCGGCAAAGGTGTATGCAATCGCCGCGTCATAAAAGTCGCGTCGGTCGTAAAGGTACGTGCCGTAAAGGTCATAGATGACGAGCAGTTCCTCCGGCTCGTCCTTGTACAGCTTGAACGCCTCGTCGTACAGCTCATACCGTGACAGATACGACGCGGCGTCCTCGAACCGCGAAGGGCCAGCTGCCTTGAGGTTGCGCAGCGCGCTCTCCCTCCGGCCAAGGTGGTCGTCGATTCTGAAGCGCTGCTCGTTGGTCTCGAGAGCTCTCAGCTCGCGCAGGAACGGAAGGTACTCCTTGGGGTCCTGGAGGTCAGCTACAACGTCCGGCCCGCCTAGCTCACCTTCTGCGAATACTGCGCAATCATGAGCACAAGCTGGAAGTTGTACATGCCCAGGGCAACGTCGTAGAGACGGTTGACGTTGGACAGGAAGATGATGTACTTGATCGACTCCTCGACAATGTTCGGGTGCTCAGCCTGCAGATGCAGCAAAACATTGAGACCCGCCTCGTAGTCTGGGGGAACCTTGCAGACGTGCGTGGTGAGGATAGTCTCGACGTACTTGACCAGGTCCTTCTTCTCCAGGATCTGCCGCAGCGAGTCACAGACTGTGTTGACCTTGTCGGCCGGGACGGCGGGGCGCGTCGGATCTCGTGCAAGGTCAGAGTAGAGCACGAGCGACGAGTCGCTCGAGTTGAGCTGGGACACAAAGAGGTTGAGGTAATCGACCTCGGGGATCTGGGCCACAAACTCGTCGATGGACGCGGCAAACTTGGCCGGCGCGAGATCGTACAGGATGTTGAGGTCGAGGCGGTGCTTGCGGCACGTGAGGAAGGCCGAGCGGAACGCTCCTGCCAAGATGTCGCGACGCACGACGGCGAGGACAAGTGGACGAGGGTAGATCGTCTCCAGGTTGCCGCGGGGCATCTGGAGGACGAGGCTCATCGAGCTCGGGCACGCGACGACGGCGAGGGATCCACGCTCAACGCGACGCGTCTCCCACTCGGCGTCCTTGATGGCCGCGGCATCCTCGCCCGCGACGATGCGCGCGACAGACGACAGCGGCGCATACGTCGAGCTCTGGGCCGACGTCGTGTAGATGAGGAACTCGGGCGTCGTGGTGATCGACGTGACGGCGGACGCGAGGGATGTGGCGTCCCGCTGCGCCAGGCTCGCGGCGTACAGCTTGCCCGACTGCGACAGCGCGAAGACAAGTCGCGACTCGGCAGACATGGTCACGGTGAGCAGCGACGAGCAAAGGTGGACCAGGATAAATGAGGACTCATCAACTGTTGGGTTAGCTGCAGCGCACACCTGCCACCCACCAGAACGCAGCACTCCCTCCCTTTCAACAACGAGCCAGCCAGCCTCGGCCTCCCACAGGATATGCTCGACACATGGGAGCATCTTTGACGTTGAAAGGACCTCGTTGGCGTCGGCCGTACGGAGAAGGGCGCCCCCCTCGCCGTCGCCGAAGAAGAGCGCGGCGACCTGACCCGTGCCGCTGAGGCACACACGCTTGGCGATGAACTCGCTGTCGGTCGGCGCGAGCGAACGCTCCCACCGGAGCTTCGGCTCAGCCACCTTGCCTCCGTGGCGGAGGCGCGACGTCCCCGCCTCTGGCAGGCGGACTCCGATGTCCCACACCTGCACGAGTCCAGAAGAATACAGCACCGCCAAAGAGTCGTCATTTGGAGAAACGCTGACGTGCACTGGCTGGGAGGGGAGGCCCAGCTGGAACGATGACATCGGTGGGGGGACATTTTGTGTCCGGAAGGGTGTGATCAGAAGGCGTTCTTGGCATGTTAGTCCGGTCTTTCCGCTGGCACTCACTTCCGTCCACGACCGCCACGGATCCAGTGTCGGTGGGCATCGGCAGCCGCGAGGCGTAGGTGTCCCACACAAAGGTCCGGACCTGAACATGGTCTGGTGGCGTCAGTTCTCGGCCCAGCTGTCTCCGCCCAACTGACCCTTGTCCACCAGATACAGCGCCATAGGGTTCTCAGGGTGCCACTTTACGCTGGCGAAGCGTCGGTCGCCCTTCCAGTGGGGGACGATCTCTTGCTTGAGGTAGTAGTGGTAGTTGTTCATCGTCCACAGTTGGACTGGGTTATCAGCTGCGTTTCTTGCACCCAGCTAACTCACCAACATCCTCGGCTTCGCGCTGGATCCACACAGCGAGGACCTCCGAGTCCGAATTCCATGCCATTTCCTTGACGCGTCCGTGCTCCCACGCCGCCTCATCCTCGCGGAGTTCGAAACCGCCATGCCGCAGGCCGTTGCGCTCGAGCATCGCGACGTCCCAGCGCCCGCGGCGGCCTTCACCGCCGCCCTGGTAGCCATACCGCACCAGCGAGGCAATCACGTTGCCGCTTGGGCGCCACGCCAGGGCCGGCTCGAGGCCGGGTATTGACTCGGATGTGGCAGACAGCTTTGGGGTGAACCCCTCGCTTGCCTCACGCGAGTAAATGCGGACCTGCCGACGCGCACCTTCCACCTCGCCGCCGTACGCGTCGAGCGACGAGACGGCGAAGAACGATGCGTCGCCGCGGAACGTGATCCGAGGGAGCGCGTCGTCGGTGCTGTGGGCAAAGGACGTTGGCGCAGCAGGTGCCGGGGCCTTGGCTGCCAGCGCTGCCGCCTTGCCGAGCGAGCCGTGGAACTGGGTCGACTTGGATCCCCAGCCGACGTTGATGAACTTGTCTGTTGGGTGAGTCATTGCGACGGTGTTCAGCACACCCACCTTCGCCGAATTCATCGCTGCGGAGGGGACCCTCGTAGATGGTGTCAAAGGTGCGTGTCATGCAAACGAGATTGTCCTCGCCGGTGACGAGGACGAGCTGTTCATCGTCTGGAGACCAAGCGGCGGCCTTGACACCAGAGTCGATGCTACCGACAACCTCGGCCTGCCGAGTCAGCGATTAGCGCCCCAGCTTGACTCACAGGACCGATCCCTCCATCAATGCTCTCGATCTGCAGCGTCGCAATGTCGCCACCAGCCAGAATGACGATGAGCGACTTGTCATCCGGGAAGAAGTGGAGGTCGAGCACCTGCGGCGTGTTGGGGCCGAGGGGGAACGGCGCGGTGACAGGGGTGGAGAAGGAGCCGATGATCTGGGAGGTTAGTCTTAGTAAGCACTTCACACCTCACCTCTGAGAACTCGGCGCCCTCCTCGAGGCCCTCGATCCGGACAATGTCCACCTCGAGTCCATCGTCGGTCGCCTTCTCGATCGTGGCGTAGACGGTGCCGCTCTCGGGGTCGACGGCGAGCTGCCCGGCGCTCGAGGCCGCACTCGTGAGGTTGATAGAGGCCACCTGAACCGTTGTCGGGGCCAAGCTCCTCATATTGCGCGTGTTGTTGCTGTGATATGCAGATACTGTTGCTTTGGCTTGACTTGGTCCCAATCTTTCGACTTTCAGAACGGAGCTCGAGCCGATGTCACGTGGTAGCGACCGGTTTGGTTCCGTCGACCGCCGGCGTCGGCGCGTTCGTCGTCACCACTGACGCCGAGTGCGACATGAACGACTGTCTCCATCGCTCCACCCTCACGCTACACGAGCCAACATGCCGGGATTGAAAGAGTACGTCGGGGATGGGGGAAGTGTGCTGACAGTCCAGGCAGGACCTCTACCTCGACCCGTCCATTAGGGTAGGCCGTGGCATGAAGCAGCGCTGACAACCAGGACTGGGTCTTGGTCCCCATCACGGCCATCATGGTGGGTACAGGTTGCCCCAATGACACGGCGCTCACACCTGCAGGTTTTGGTCGGCTTGTTGAGGCACTATGTGACGCTGCTGCTTAACTCGGCGCCGAAGAAGCAACCCCAGGCGGCCGTGCGCGAGCAGTGAGTCGGTCGGCACGTTTCCCCGCTGACCCGTCCTCAGGCGCATGCTCGGCCGCTCGCAGCTCCTGCGCGCGTCGTCGCCCCAGTCGCCGCTGCCCCCAGCACAGTACCATGCGTTCTCGGCTGCGACGTCTGCGGCGCTCACCTCGGGCCAGTACATCAAGGTGAAGACTGAGGCCGAGAAGGAGGTGTCGGTTGGCCCGTTCGACCCGTCTCAGATGGACACGATGATGGACGGCATGAAGAAGCAGGCCGTCATGATGTGGGTTGCCTGCTGTGATGTATGCTGACGACTAAGGGTGCCCAACATGCTTATCATGCAGTACATCAACGTCTTCTTCTCGGGCTACATCCTCAGTGAGTAGCGTGATCGCCCTCGCGACTGACTTTCAGTCAAGCTTCCCTTCCCGCTCACCGCCGGCGCCAAGTCGCTCTTTGCGCGTGATCTCACGATGCCGGATCTCAGCGTGCGCTGGGTGTCGTAAGTTTGGCATTGCCAGTGTGGATCGATCCTAATGTCTCCCAGCGCGCTCTCGTGGTACTTCCTCAACCTGTTTGGTCTCAACGGCGTCTTCAAGCTCATCCTCGGACAGGACAATGGTGAGTGACAAAGCATTGAGTTGCGCTAATGCCCCAGCCGCGGTCGACACCCGCGACATGACCGCGACCGGCATGCTGGCCGGCGCCGGCGGCGGCATGCCCATGGCCGGCCCCGCCGGCGTGCCCGACATGAGCAAGGTGTTCCAGTCCGAGGCGGAGAATTTGTCGCTGAGTGACGGATTGTACAACTGGGTCGGCAGCGGCATCGAGGACCGCGTGTTGAAGCGCTTCAACCGGCTGTAGGCGCGAGGGCGAGGACAAAGGAAGAACAATAGACGCGCGGGCGATGTAGCTTCTGTATCGCTTGTGTCGACCACCAATGCATAGTACTGCACTGCACCACACAGCATGCTTTGCCACAGTGTGTGCCATGCTCACCGATGTCATTGTCTGACGAATGCCTCCTCGTTGTTACCCACCCTGTAGAATGGTGCGAGCAAGAGGTGGAGGTTGTCAGGAAGTCGTCTGTTGTTGTCCCGCCACCAAAACGCGACCAGCCGTCTGTCCATCCACCCTCTCCTTCCCTTCCTTCGCCCCAACGTCTCTCACTCATTCACTCACTACTACCCAGAACCGATGCCGCCCAAGCGCGAACCGTCGAGATCACTCACGCCGCCGCCATCGTCGGCGCTCAGCTCGGCGCCCCAGTCCCCGAAGCGGCAGCGTGCGAAGGCGGGCACGCCCGACCTGGGCGTCCCCAGCCCGGCGGACACGCCGGCGTCATCGTCTTCCTCGTCGCTGCCGGCGGGCGCACCAGCGGCAGACAAGAGTCACAGCACCACGGTGGCGACGCGAGCAGGTCGCAAGTCCTCTGCGCTCCCCGAGGCGGATCCGTCTAAAGCCTCCTCGGCCAAGCCCACGCCAAAGCGAAGGCCGCGCGCGACGACGAGCGCCGGCACCGACGCGCCCCCTGCTCAGAAGAAGCGCAAGACGTCACTGTTCGGTATCAAGCCTGAGCACCGCTTCTCTCCCTCCCCCTCACCCGAGCCCGGCGTGGCCTCCTCAACCCCGCGGTCTGCGCGCCGGCCATCCCCGGTCTCAAGCCTGACCGCCGTCCCAAGCTCTCCCGTGCGCAGACCGTCATTATCGCGCTCCGTGTCCCCTGCGTCGTCTGAGCCGCCCAAGAAGCGCGTATTCTACGATAGCGATAGCGAGGATGAGGTGTTTAGCTTGACGAAAGTGCTCGACAGGGCCTCCAAGCGACAACGCAAGAACACCCAGTCAAAGTCGTCGCCGGTCCGGGTCAGGGAGCCTACTCCGCCGCCTTTCCGGCCATCGAAGCTTCCTTCGGGGTGAGTGCCGCGCCGTAGCATCGCTGACAGCTAGTGTCTACATCGGTGACCCGTGCCTCGTTAAAGAAAAGACGTGCTACTTTGTCGCGGTGCTTCTCGGCTTCCACCCCGCCACATCGGAGGAGCAGAGGAAGCGCGGTGGGGACAGGTACGAGATCGAGGACCAGGTGGGCGACCGGCGGATAGTGTCGCGCAAGGCTGTCATCTTTGACAATGACCCGCAACTGGCCACGGCAAAGGTGGGCCGCCTCAGAGTGGTACCCAATTCCATACTGACAACCCAGATCGGCCGCGTCAAGGAGGTGGCTGTGAGGCAAGCAGAAGTCAACGCCGCCCAGCGCAAGACGTCCGAATTCAAGGACCTCGATCGTGAACAGCAGCTGGTCGAGATCAAGCGGCATCTACATGCGATCATCAAGGAGGAGTATGCGCCCGCGCAGTGGCGCATCGACATGTTCTTCGAAGGCCGGACGCGCGACCTGAACGAGCTGGCCTCGTCAGGCGATATCCCCGAAGACGAGGTACAGAACCTCATCATTCCTTGGCTCCTCAAGTGGTCCGAGGCAAAGCAGGAAACGGGCGCGGACGAGGTGGCGCGCTGCCGTCCCGAAGGCTCAGCACGCTACGGCGAGGTCGCGATCAAACAACGCGTCAACTACGTCACCAACGTTCTCCTCCCCGAGGCGGTTATCGAGCTGTGTATCCGCTCGTACGGCCTCACAGGCTCGCCGGACGAGACGTACGCCAAGGCCAAGGCCAAACTCGCCGAGCTCGCTGGACGCGCACTCAAGTGGCGCCAGCGCCGCACCGCCATCAATAACCGCCGCCGCGCGCTGCGCCGAGACCAGAACTTAGAGTCCGAGGAAGACGACGAGGAGCGCAGGCGCATCGAGTACGACATTACCCATATCACTGGTAGCCGCCAACGCAAGGCCCCTGTGCGCTTGGGCGACAAGTAGCGGGTTCCCCAGCACATCCATCCCCAGCACCACAATCTTAGCAGCCCAACTGGTCGCCCCCATCACTGTCTCCACATCACCAGTATCATTCCCACATGTAAGCATTAGTCATTCGCGTAGCAGAAGGCAGTCCCGCAACTCTTTCAAGTCATTCGCGTAGCAGAAGGCAGTCCCGCAACTCTTTCAATCTCGATGCATTTTTCCAGAACTGCGATGCACGTTTAACATGCTCACAGCCCCTTTATACCCCCATGGTGCTAGACACCGAAATCTAAGACAATCGGTATCTACACTACCACTCTCGGCGTCTGACGCGCTTAAGCGCCAAGGTAGCTGGCAACGTTGGCCTCGATGACCTGCTTCATCTCAGCCTCGATGTCCTTGGTGAGGACACCGCCGCCGAGCTTCTCGAGGAGAGCCTGGTGCTGCGACTTGAGCTCCTCGGTGAACTGCTTCTCCCAGGCGCCGATCTGCTCGGTGGGGACCTTGTCAAGGAGACCGTTGACACCGGCGTAGACGAGGGGAGCAATGATCTCGGTGGGCATGGGCGAGTACTGGGGCTGCTTAAGGAGCTCGGTAAGACGGGCACCACGGTTGAGGAGGTAGCGGGTCGAGGCGTCGAGGTCCGAGCCGAACTGGGCGAAGGCGGCGACCTCACGGTACTGGGCGAGGTAGAGCTTGAGCGAACCGGCGACCGACTTCATGAGCTTGGTCTGGGCGGCCGAACCGACACGCGAGACCGAGAGACCGACGTTGATGGCGGGGCGGATACCCTTGAAGAAGAGCTCAGCCTCGAGGAAGATCTGGCCGTCGGTAATCGAAATGACGTTGGTGGGAATGTAGGCCGAGACGTCACCACCCTGGGTCTCAATGATGGGCAGGGCAGTGAGCGAGCCGGCGCCGTACTTCTCGTTCATCTTGGCGGCACGCTCAAGGAGACGCGAGTGGAGGTAGAAGACGTCACCGGGGTAAGCCTCACGACCGGGGGGACGACGGAGAAGAAGCGACATCTGACGGTAGGCGACGGCCTGCTTGGAAAGGTCATCGTAGATGATGAGGGCGTGCTTGCCGTTGTCACGGAACCACTCGCCCATGGCGCAGCCCGAGAAGGGAGCGAGGTACTGGAGGGGGGCGGCCTCCGAGGCGGTGGCGGCGACAATGATGGTGTACTTCATGGCGTCGTTCTCCTCGAGGGTCTTGACGAGCTGGGCGACGGTCGAACGCTTCTGGCCAACGGCGACGTAGACACAGTAGAGCTTCTTCTTCTCGTCGGCACCGTCGTTCCACTTCTTCTGGTTGAGGATGGTGTCGATGGCGACGGCCGACTTGCCGGTCTGACGGTCACCAATGATAAGCTCACGCTGGCCACGGCCAATGGGGACGAGCGAGTCGACCGACTTGAGACCGGTCTGCATGGGCTCGTGGACCGAGCGACGGGGAAGAATGCCGGGGGCCTTAAGCTGAGCCTTGGAGCGGAGCTTGGCGTCGATGGGGCCCTTGCCGTCAATGGGGTTGCCGAGAGCGTCAACGACACGGCCGAGGAGCTCAGGGCCGACGGGAACGTCGACAATCTCGCCGGTACGCTTGACAGTGTCACCCTCCTTGATAAGACGGTCGTTACCGAAGATGGTAACACCGACGTTGTCGGCCTCGAGGTTAAGAGCCATGCCGCGGATACCCGACGAGAACTCAACCATCTCCTCGGCCTGGACGTTGCGGAGGCCGTAGACACGGGCGATACCGTCACCAATGGCTTGGGAAGGTGTCAGGAACGTGTTTAACCGCTACAGTAAAAAAAACTCACTGAGGACACGGCCAGTCTCCTGGACGTCACCGCCGACCGAGGTGCCAGCGATGCGCGACTCGAGGATCGACGAGACCTCCGAGGCGGCTGTTTACATGCAGTGGGATGGGTGGTGGTGATGAATGGTGGTGGTGGGTAGGGGTAGTAACGGAAGAGGATTGGCGGCGTGGCAGATAATTGGCCGGTTGGTGGAGGGTCGGATTTGAAGGGTCGGGGTACGTCGGCAATGCGATGGAAGCGTAGAAAACGGACGGGGCACATCCAGGTCAGTTGGTTTGCTCACGCCCAGCGATCAAGAGGTCGCAGACTACGTACCAGGCTTGGCAGTGGCGTAGGTGCGGGCCGAGACGCGGGTGCGGGCCTGTACAAGTGTCAGTAAAAGGTGACTGGGTTGGGGCGGGGCGGGCGGGGGGAGCTTGGCACGGCGCGCGCGGTGGACAGCTGGCGTGTAGGCATTGCGGGCGGGTACGAGCAGACAAGGCTCGTCCTTTGTCGCGCTGTGACGAGCTCGCAGAGGTTCAACAAGTGTTGGTGCGTGTATGAGATGGTGTTTCTCGTTTCGCCCTCTGGGTTGGATGGGCTGTCTTTGCTTTTTGCCTTTGCCTCGCTGTCCATGGCGTGGTGCGCGCAACGTGCATGCGCACGACAGGAAGACTCACGGCCGCGCGGATCGAGGACCGGATGGCGGACTGCATTGTGAGCGGTGTTTTAGAGAGTGTGGGGGGGAAGGGGGAGGTAGAGAGTGTCGAAGGTGAAGAAGAGGTGAAGTGGTTGGTGCTGGGTGGGCGCGGGCGTGGACGGACTGGCAGGCGGGCGGGTGCTGGCTGGCTGGGGGGGGTTAGCGGTCGAATGCCTGGCGGAGAATGGTTGGTCGCGGAATCGTCCGTCCCCACCCGCCAGCCAGGGTGCGGACCGGAAATCACAGTTTCGGCGATTTCGACTGTGTGGCACTTTGCTCGTCCCAGCCGTCCCAACCTTTCGTCATCGGGTCCGGTACCCTCTGGTGCAACAGGCTGGCGTCATGAGATGCATATATGCATAGCGCGTTGCACGCATGGTGTGCGACTGTCACTGAAACGAAAGGACAAGACAGTGCCACTCTCAAGCCAAGCAGAAGAAGAGAGGAGAAGGAGAATCTGGCCAAGGGCGCAATGTCCATTGCCCCCTCTGCGCCGTCAAAGGAAGGCATGGAACGTCACCCCGCCCCTCGGCGCGTCGCGTCGAGTGATGGCCAACTCAGACGACCCAACGATACACAGCCTGTCCAGCGAGGTGATTGACAACCCTCTGCATTGCCATCCGGGTGGAGCTGTACGGCAGCGAGCAGAAAAAGATGATACTCGACGTGTACCCGCTCTCGCCACATACTCGCACCTGTGCCACTGCGCCAGATCGGTCAGCCGAGCGCCGCTCCGAGACTATTGGCCGGCGCACGCCACGTCTCTTGGCGGCGAACGCGTCGAGACAGGCGAGCCGGACGCGCGGCCGAACAGCACAGGCACTGTTCTTGCCAGAGGGGCGACCACCGGCGCTGACTACACAGCGCTCACAGCCTAATGCACACCACCATCGGCCAGCCCAGAAGCAAGAGCCCATTACAAACAACATATCCATCGCTAACAACTGTACGGAGCGGAACGAGCCTGCGCACACACCGGCCCGGCGGCATGGTGACCACCAGGAGTGTGCGAGTCAGAATGCCCCTGTCACTCTCCCCGAGAAGGGAAGGGTGTACGCTTTGAGAGATCCGCGAGGGCTATGCGTACACCAGCATGTCCGGTAGTTGACACCGGACGCTCGGGCGGTAAATGTGGGAGGGAGAGGGAAGGAGGGGAAGGGAGGGGGAGGGAAGGAGTGAGCCAACCGCAGAGTCAATGACCTGGGCTGTCGAGATGAACCTGGGAGCCAACGTCCGCCCTTTCAGTTCGCCATCACGCTGCGCACGGTGCCATGGCCGAAGCCGCGTACACCGCGCTCGTCCACGCCGGTCGATCTTAGACACCGTTCATGAGCTATGTCTGGCGAGCGTGAGCGGTGGCGTCGCGTGGAGGCCAAGACAGCCAGCCAGTCAGGAGGACGCGAGCGTCTCTGCCTGGGCAGCACTTACAGTTACAGGGCCGACCGCAAGAAGTGAGACGGCGGGGATGATGAAGAAAAACGCAAGATCCATCACCGCCGCGTTAAGTACCACTGCCAGTTTCGCCAGTCGACAAGTCCAACCACCGCCCGCGGGACCATTTCGCCTGGCCAACATTTTGGCCCCGCCTGCACTCACCGGCCCACCCCGCCGCCGACAATCACAAAGTCGGAAATCGACGTCTGGTGGCATGTTGTCGAGTGCATAAACCAGCATAATGAGCAGAGCAGTCTCAAGGGGTAAGCATGCCGGTCCACAGCAGCGCTGACCTCTAGCCCTCGGCGCCGCGCGCAGCCTCGCCACCGCCGCCGCGCCGTCCTCGTCGACCGCGTCCGCCTCGACGTCGTACGGCGCGCTTCCGCCCCTCCTCCCCGCCGCGGCGGCCAAGCCGCTGCCCACGTCCACGCCCGCCGCGCTCGCCCTCCTCCGCGAGAGCACGACGCCGAGCCAGGGCATCTACGTCCGCGCGCGTCTCCACTCCCGCACGTACCTGCTGCACCCGCGCGACGTGCTCACCGTGCCAACGCTC
Organism: Vanrija sp. TS_01; assembly: GCA_026725045.1. NCBI lineage: Eukaryota > Fungi > Basidiomycota > Tremellomycetes > Trichosporonales > Trichosporonaceae > Vanrija > Vanrija sp. TS_01. The sequence goes on from JAPKIE010000003.1 coordinate 1,090,446, forward strand.
AAGCCCGTCCAGGCGCCCGGCACGACGCTGGCGCTCACGCGCATCCTCGAGGTCGGATCGCGCGAGTACGCCATCACGGCCGAGGCGGCAAACGGGCGCGAGCTGCGCAAGAAGCTCCCCCACGGCGCCGTGCAGCTCGAGACGCTGCCCCCCTGGGTCGCGAGCTGCGAGCTCACCGTCCTCGAGCACACCAAGAGCCCGCTCACGCACACGCTGTTGAAGAAGCGCAGGAAGGGATACCGCAAGACGATCCAGAACAAGCAGGGCTGGACACGGCTGCGTGTCGGAGACATTATCCTCGGCGACGGCGTTGCGCCCGCCGACGCGGTGGTCGAGGCCGTCGAGCAGGCGGCCAAGACCGCGGCTTAGATAGCACACACACTGCATATGTACAGATTGCATGGTGGCGGCGTGCGCATGTCACTACTCCAACTCACTGCCCTGCTCTCCAAAGACACTGATACATCCAATGTACAGGGAGCTAACGACAGAAGCGATATCCCGCGCCTATCCCGAGGCGCGGCCGTGGCTGCGCTTGGCATTGCCCGCCGGGGTGGTGTTGACCTTTGTGGCAAAGCGCAGCGAGCAGACCGTCTCACCCAGGTGGGCGTTCAGCGGCGACAGGTTGCAGAACATAAGCGTTTTGCTCGAGCCTGGGCAGGTTAGAAGTCGCTGGCGGCGCCTCACTCACCAGACAGACTCGTCTGCAGCAACCGAGTGAGCGTCGAGTTGCGATAAGGCACATGGCCGCCCTGCTGCCCCTGCCCCAGCGCGCTGATAACGTCGGCAAGCGCAGACAGCGACTTGTTGATGTTGATCGTCTCCTTTAACCTGTCCTTGTTTGCGCCGGCACCCGACGACGCAAGGCGTTCACTACCCGCAAGATCGACTGTGGCGGTTAAACCGAGCTCTCAAAGGCCCACTCTGCGTACCAAGATTCAGGATGCCCGAGCACTCCTCGCCCGATAATGGGTTCGACCCCTTCACCTTGAGGCTGAACACTGAGTGCGAGCGGGACGAACGCTCGTTCATAAGCGTCGCGGCCACGGCACGGCGTGAGCGGGCACGCTCCAGCAGGACCGACACCTGGCGGGGGTTGCTGAGCGGCACTGCGACGTCAGCAAAGGGCTCAAACGTAGGTCAGTCAACTCACAGCTCACGACGTCCGTAACAGTCATGACATTGTCCTTGTCGATCTTGATCTCGTGCTTCCTGCTGTCAAACTGGCCGCTGCCGAGAAGGTCGTTAATCTGGGTGCGGGTTAGTCACCTGGCACTTCTGCCAGTAACACAACTCACGACCTCATTGTAGACCTCAAGGAAAGTCCCCTCCATCTGGTAGTTCCACCCGCGGTCCTTGAGCTGGTTGCTCACGGCAAAGATCATGTCGATTGCCCGCGGAATCATACCCGCGTTCTCTCCCTCACCACCTTCCATCGTCCATGACTTGCCTGAGCCAGTCTGGCCATAGGCGAAGATGCAGACCTAGAGGGTCAGCTCGAAAAGGCCCCCGAACTCACATTGTAGCCGTCAAGAACACTTTGAGCCAGCATCATGATCTCCTCAAACACCTCCTTCTGGCCATCCTTGGGCTGGAAAACCTGGTCAAACTGGAAGGTCAAGACCTGCTCGCGCTCCTTGCCCGTGGCCGACTCGGAGCGAGTCGTCACAGTGAGGTGGGACTGGCCCGTCTCCTGCGCCTGGCGCTCATCGCCATACGCAATCTGCGCCAAGCCCTCTGGCGAGTTTTGCTCGTGTGCTGCGATAGGTCAGCATCTGAGATGTCCCGGGGACCTACCCAGAGCTGGACGGACACGCGCAAAGACACGAATGTTGCCTTTGAGCTCCTGCACCTGGTTGTGCAGCTTGCGACGGATCGTCTCGGCATTGCGGAGCTCGTCCTCCACCGCCGCCACTTTGGCGTCACATTCTGCCTGTGCCTCCAGGATACGCTGCGCCGCGTCGTCTTCCACCTGCAGGGCTTTCTGACGCGCAACTTCCAGCTCAGCCTTCATGGCAGAAACTGCCAATGCACCGCGCTCCACCTCGTCCTGGAGCGCCGAGTTGCGCGCCTGGCTTGCAGAGAGCTGAGCCGAAAGAGTCATATGCTTGGCCTCCTCTTCCGCTTGCGTTTGCTGATAGGTTAGAGAACCGGCTGTCACAGTGGACCTACCCGGAGCTTTCGAATCGTCTCACGCTCTTGGCTGAGCTCGTCACGCCCTTGCTGCATCTCCTCCTCGAGGCTGCGGTTGGACCTCTCCTTCTGCTGCAGCTGGCGCTGAAGCTCGGCAGTCTCACGAGCGTGCGCGATTCGCAGAGAGGCAAGCTCCTCGGAGACCTCCGACAGCTTCTTCCGTGTGTCGCGCTCGTGGTTCTGAGCGTCGGCGAGCATGCTGAGTGTGCTGGACTGCGTCGCTTCAAGGGAGTTGACTGGGGAGTGAGCAGGGGTCAGGACCAGTCCACAAACCTCTTAATCTCCTGTCGATAATGTCAGCTAGAGTTGCAGTGTTTGCGCTTTGACCCACTCTGCTTCCATGAGGTCGTTGAGAGACTCGAGTGTAACATGGTCCTGGGCCTGGGGACGTCAGCTGGTGGCCCTTCGTACATATGAAATGAATCCTGCTCACCTTGGTCTGCCTGGTGGGAGCTCCAGCGCCAACAGTCCGCCGCTGGGCTCCAATGCGGCTCGGTCCGCCGGTGCTCACTGGCCGCCGTGTGGGTGCCGCAGCCGGCTTTGTCGAGCGTGCTGTAGCAGAGGAAGTCGACGATGATGCTGAGCTACTGACGCTCGCTGGCCGGCGAGCAGCCAACGCCGTGCTCTTTGTTGGCGCAGTGACGGTCGATCGGGTGGAGGCACGCGTCTCTGGTCTGGCAGTGGCCGCGCGGGGCGGTAAGGTGCTGGCGGCCTTGGGTGCTGGTGCGAAGCTCGTCGCCCCACGCTGCGGGGCCTTGATGTCCGACACGCCAGCGGATGGGCCAGAAACAGTACGCTTCGGGGGCGGTGCGATGGGTGACGACAGATACTTGCGCTTGTTGTCTGCGGCCGCGGCCTTGCCCAAGGCGCCGGAAACCTTGGTCGGTGTCTGCAGTCTCGGCAGCCGTGTCGGCGGGGGCTGGGGGTTAGATGGTTGGAAACGGAAGCTCGTATAGACACCCACAATGTTCTCCTGCCCTTCAGACATTGCGGTTGGATGTGGATGAGTGTCAGCCAACGATGATGTGATGTTGTGCGCGGTGTTATTGCTTTGTTGACATTGTGAGCCAGCCGTGAATGGCCGTGGTCTTGGGTGTTGTTGGGTCGGTGCCGCCAGAGGTAAAGCATCCGCGTCCATATAGTGATTTCTGAGTCTCGGCTGGAACGTGGGATCCACGTGTTTTAGTAGTGACGTGTCAATACCACCTCATTAACCCTTATCTCGCGCAGTTCGTTATCACTTTGATCTGTCTTTGGACACTCGACTCGGACAGTGCAGAAAGGACGCAGCCGGGAGGACGGACAAGCCGCTGGGCGGCCAGCAGCCAGCCAATGGAGGCTGCAAACCTCCATCGCGCCTCTCTCACATTGCATTCATATCCTCGGTGCCACCTCTTGGTCTTCTGTACTCGTCGAACCAGAGGGTATCCAGTCCCCCACTCTCCAGCCATGCTTCGCCGCATCACTGCCGTCTCCCGCCCCTCGCTGGCCCAGCTCGCCCGCCCCCAGGCTCGCGCCTTCTCAAAGTCGGCGGCCCAGGCCGTCTCGGCCTCCAACGTCCTCTTCGAGCTCGACTCGAAGAAGGTCGGCCATGAGATCCGCAAGCGTGGCCTCACCAACGCCGTCACCAACCCCCGCGATGGCAGCATGGACCGTGTGAGTATAGTCACCCCCGCATCCGACCGGCGACTACCCCGCACACACTGCGGCACCGTCCCTCGAAACACGCGCTTATAGCTGACGCTTCGCCCCGCAGGACACCATTATCCGCCTCCTGTACTCTCTCGGCTCGCGCCAGGAGGTCGAGCGCTACCTTCGCATCTTCACCCAGTCGTCCAAGAACGCCAACGCTTCCGGTGTCCTCCCCGAGGCCAAGTTTGCCGTTCTCAAGTAGGTCGTGTGGCCCCCTCCGCCCCCCTGTGCCCCAGCTGACGCACATTCCAGGATTGGCGGTGCCATTCTGACCAACGAGCTTGACGACCTTGCCCTCTCGCTCTCGTTCCTCAACCGTCTCGGCCTCTACCCCGTTGTCCTTCACGGTGCTGGCCCCCAGCTGTGAGTTATGACGCCCTGTACACGTAGCGTCGGCTAATACCTCAGCAACGAGATCCTCGAGTCTGAGGGCGTCGTTCCCGACTACGAGGACGGCATCCGTATCACCGATGCGAAGACTCTTCAGATCGCTCGCGTACGTATTCGTCATAGACTGCGTGCTACGCCATACTAATGCTCCACAGCGTGTCTTCCTCCAGGAGAACCTCAAGCTCACTGCTGCCCTCGAGCGCCTTGGCACACGTGCCCGCCCCATCCCCACTGGCGTCTTCCATGCCGACTACCTTGACCGCGAGAAGTACGGCCTCGTCGGTAAGATCCAGCGCGTTGACAAGGCGCCCATTGAGGCCGCCATCCGCGCTGGCTGCCTTCCCATCCTCACCTCGCTCGCCGAGACTGCCGACGGCCAGATGCTCAACGTCAACGCCGACGTTGCCGCCGGTGAGCTCGCCAAGGTCCTCGAGCCCATGAAGATTGTCTACCTCAACGAGAAGGGCGGTCTCTTCCACGGTGTCACTGGCAAGAAGCTTTCGGCCATCAACCTTGACGAGGAGTACGACAGCCTCATGAAGGAGTCTTGGGTCAAGTTCGGCACCAAGCTCAAGCTTCGTGAGATCAAGGAGCTCCTTGACACCCTCCCCCGCACTTCGTCGGTCGCCATCATCTCGACCAACATGCTCCAGAAGGAGCTGTTCACCGACGCCGGTGCCGGCACCCTCATCCGCCGCGGCTACAAGCTCTACAAGAAGCCTGCCACCGAGGCCGTTGGCTCGACCCAGCTCCGCCAGGCTTTCACCGAGCGCGACCCCGAGGTCATTGCCGGCCGCAAGTCGGTTGCCGAGATCTTCTCGGAGATGAAGAACACCCCCACCACCGTCTACGGTGACGAGCCGTTTGACGTTGTCGCCGTGGTCGCGCACCCCGAGGGCGAGACCGCTGTCATGACCCACTTCCTCCCCTCGCGCAACGGTGTCCTCAACAAGACTGTTGACAACGTCTTCGACTCGATCAAGAAGGACCACAAGCGTCTCTTCTGGACGGCCCAGGCCGACGACGAGAACCGCGCCTGGCACTTTGAGCGCGCCGACGGCAGCTTCACCCGTGCCGGCCGCAGCCTCTTCTGGTACGGTGTCCCCGACGTCAAGCAGGTCGAGAAGATCATTGAGGGGTTTGAGGCTACCGGCCGCATCGACCGCGTCTTCCTCCCCGTTGGCCCCAGCACCCCTCCCCACAGACTCGCTGGTTCGGCCCCCGCCGGTGCCCGCGCGTTCTCGACCTCGGCTCGCCCCACCGTGTCGGCTGACGCCAAGTCGCCTGGCCGCCGTGGCTACGCCACCGAGGTTCCCCGCAAGCGCGTTGCCCTGATCGGCGCCCGTGGCTACACTGGCCAGAACCTCGTCTCGCTCATCAACAGCCACCCCCACCTCGACCTGACCCACGTCTCGTCGCGTGAGCTCGCCGGCCTCCCCCTCAAGGACTACACCAAGTCCGACGTCAAGTACTCGAACCTCTCCGCTGAGGACGTTGGCAAGATGGCCGAGAACAACGAGGTCGACGCCTGGGTCATGGCCCTCCCCAACGGTGTCTGCAAGCCTTTCGTCGACGCCATTGACGCTGCTGCCAAGAAGGGCGGCAAGAGCGTCATTGTCGACCTGAGCGCCGACTACCGCTTCGAGAACGACTGGACCTACGGCCTTCCGGGTGAGAGCGCGCGCGCATGAGCGGCGCGGGAGACATGGAGTAGCTACTCCATAGGTCCCGTGCTCGTGATATGCTAGATAATCAGCAGAGATGTGAAGCTAAATGAAATTAGAGCTGTACGGCCGTGAGGAGGCCAAGACTTCGTCGCGCATCTCGAACCCCGGCTGCTACGCTACCAACACGCAGCTTCTCCTTGCCCCTCTGCTCCCGTTCCTTGACCAGGCGCAGGCGCCATCAGTGTTTGGCGTGTCTGGTTTCTCTGGCGCGGGCACCAAGAGCGGCGAGAAGGATGCCGAGGGCCGTCCCAAGACTGTCCCCAAGATTGTGCGTCGCCGCGTCTCTTCTGGATACTGACAGGCCAGAGCGCCGAGGACCTCAAGGGCGGTGTGCGCCCGTACGCGCTGACCGACCACATCCACGAGCGCGAGTCGTCGACGCACCTGCGCTCGCTGCTCCCCCAGCCGTCCGAGTTCCAGCTGTCGTTCATCCCCAACGTGGCGCCCTGGTTCTCGGGCATCATCTCGGTGCTCAACGCGCCGCTCGCCAAGTCGATGCGCGCGTCGGACATTGTCGAGCTCTACGAGAACAAGTACGCCGGCGAGCCGCTCGTCCAGATCCTCAAGGGCGTCCCCGACGTCACCGAGGTCGAGGGCAAGCACGGCTGGCGCGTCGGCGGCGTCCAGGTCCACTCTAGCGGCAAGCGCGTTGTCGTCGTCGGTGCCCTCGACAACCTCCTCAAGGGCGCCGCTACCCAGTGCCTCCAGAACCTCAACCTCGCCCTCGGCTACGACGAGCTCGACGGCGTGCCCAAGGACCGCCTCTGATCGCTCATCATTGTAGCACATCATGTATTTGCATGGGTATCGAGTGTGCCGGAAGTGGGGGGAGGGGCTATGAACGGCCATGTGGGTAAGGTTCAGAACGAGTACGGGGCTCGGCGGGCATCGTCGCCAGCGGCCACCGTAGTGGCCCTGTGGCGAATCATGCCCATATTGTGGAGCACCGTCTTGTGCACAACGAGGATGAAGGCGACGGGCGACATGAGCCAGTAGGCGGTGCCATCGTCCTCCTCCCCTCCCAGCAGCTCCCGTCGCCTGAACACGGGCGATCCTCCGTCGTTGGGCGGGTTCACAATCCAGACAAGCTGTTTGTTGTCGACGCCGCGTTGGTTCTCAAACTCAGTCCAGTTGAGACGGGACCTTGGCGTCAGCACCAGGACACGCAGACGGTCGAACTCACATGCCCACGGACTGGAGGAGCTGCAGGAGCCGCACCAAAAGCGCGTCGTCGAGAGCGCAGTGGACGCGCAGTCCGCGGAGGAAGGCAGCCGTGCACACCTGGCGTACGGCTGGGTGGCCGTACCGCCTTCCCTCTGCGCCTTGCGGATCCAGAAGCTCTCTCAGCAGGTCGAGAGAGGCGGCGAGTTGCACCGAGACCGGGAGGTGGGTCCGCCACACTGTCTTGAGGTGCTCGCGCACTGATGGCTCGTACCACATGAGCCAATCGGCGGTGGCAGAGGAGCTGTTGGTATGGCGCAGGATCACATCGGCATCGAATCGCCCGAGTGAGATAGGGAGAGCTGCCCTTCCTTGAATGGGTGGGAACGAGAGCGCGGCGGTCTCGGTGGCATGCGAGGGTGCCTGCGGGTGAATGCCTCGAGTCTCTGGTCGGACCGTCGTCGGGGTGCGGTGTGTCAGCAGCTCTTTCCATTCTGCCGGTTTCCTCTCTTGCACAACCTTAATGGCATTGCTACCGGTTGCCGGTATGCTCCAGGCTTTGTCTGCATTAGCTCTGGAAGTAGTGGAAGAGGTGGTAGCGGTGATAGCTGGGGCAGCTGGGGCAGTGATGGAAGCCGGGGCAGTGGTGGTAACAGTGGTAACCGTGGTAACCGTGTCAGCAGTGGCAGCCCAGGCAGCCGTGGTGGTGGCTCGAGGCCGAGAGGCAATAACGGTACTTGAGGAGGGGTGCGTGTGAGCTGCTGGCTGTGATGACTGCGATTCTGGCTGGAGTGGCTGAGACACAGGCTTTAACCATGAAAATGGCTGTATGGGCCTGCCACAAGTGTTGGCCCACGAAGGCGGAAGGATCTGGCTCGAGTCTCTCGACTTGGCGCCGGTACCCGAGTCGGAGCACGAACCCGAGTCGGAGCTCGGTACAGGAGGCGACGGCCGGCGCTTAAAGCCGCGGGTAAGCCTTACTGGTGTAGTCACTGCCCTCTCGGACGGCCTGGAACGCAAAACAGGGGTGCTCGATATAACCAGCGACGGCCGTGGCTTGGGATCGAGAGGGTTCACTTGGATAACGGACGTCTTGGGCTGCACAGTATGAGCGCTCGAAGTACTAGGCAAGAGCCAGGACTTCGGGCCGGGGGGGACAACCTCGGTGACGGATGCCTTGCGTCGGATATCAGGGATGCTGCTCGACGTCTTGGCCATGGGAGGGGTCCACCGGTCCTCAGAGCGGAGTGGCAGTGGCGGGGAGGGTGGTCGAGGTGGCTGGGCCTGAGCCTGTGCTGTGGGCGACGGCTCGTTTCTCGGAGTGGAGTCGGGTCTCGCCTCTGTGGGCAGTGTGGGGTGGGCCCGAGTGACTGGAGAGTGAGACTCGAGGATGGGAGATGGAGAGCGAGACTCGAGAACAGGGGAAGACGACCGCTCAACCTTGACCCGGATTTGGAACTGCACGCGCGTACTGGCTAACTCGGCACGAGTGGATACTGGTGGAGACGACGGCCGCCCAGATAACCACGGCGCTGGCTCCGGCCTCCCCGGTAGTGGCTCCGTCTTGACATTTGGGTCATGTTCCTCAGGCTCCCACTCTACCAGCTGCGGCTCGGGGGAGCCCAGCTCGCCGGGAAGCCCGTACACGACGCTCACATCGGCGGAAGGTACTGGCCTCTTCGACCCGCGCCAGGACTCGTACTCGTGCTCCGACTCGGCCTCGGAGTTCGAGTCGGCCACATATGGCGCACTCAGCACCACTGGGTCCGTCTTGCGCCGCTTGGGGCGCACCACCGGCTCACCCTCGGTATCTGGCGCGGGCGGGAGCTCCTCGGCCCCGGCACCATGCGTGAGCTCGAGGAGGAGGAAGTAGTAGGGGTAGTCCCTCACGAACGCAGCTGGGGTCAGCGTTTTATCTATGCCACACACACGCACCTTTTCCGCGCGGCACATCAGCGGGCGAGCGCCACCACGCGCTCGCGCCAGCCTTCTCGAAGTAGTTGAGCCCGTCGCGTCGGCGCAGGCGATCGCGCAGCCTGGTGTCAGCGTGCCTACCACGTGTGAAAGCCTACACAGCGAGCAGCGAGCGCACGGGGTTGGTTGTGGTGCTAGTCCACTTGTCGGTTGCCTCCCACTTGCCGTTCACGCGCACGACGAGGCCGACACGCGCCGCGGCGTCCATCCACAGCTCGTCGGCCAGCAGGAGCAGGCACAGGTCGCGCTCGGCGTGCCACTTGTTCTGAAGGCGCGTGCCGCTGCTGGGGAAGAAGTGGAGAGTATACCATTCACTTTGCTTGATAGTCTCCAGTGCGCGGAGGATGGTGTGCGCGTCCCACCTGGCATTCAGCGGGGAAGACGGGGACGCACGTACTTGTACCGCACTGCCGGCGACGGCATCGTGGAAGTGGGACGGGGAGGAGATGAACGGGAAGAGCTGGCTGGTGTGAAGGGAGGAAGAAAATGGAGGAATGAAGTTGAATGAGTCAGTTGGATACGCCGTAGTTGTGCTTCGAGTGGGATCGGCGGCGGTGTGTGTGGGGCAATGGGAGGGCGAGGGGTTGAGTGGATCGAGTGGAGGCGCGAATGGGCCTGGAAGTGCCACATTGTCGTTGGGCGAGCCGCTGCAACGCTTGAACTGCAGGGGTCTGCACTACACACTTATCCTAACACCTGGACGCACCCAACGCTGTACGTACATGCAAATCTGGCTTGCATAAATCTCAAGGTACATAACTTTTTTCACCTTCTCACGGCGCCTGCACGGGCCATGTGTGGCGCCGCCAACACCCGCACGCCCTCCGCCGCATGGAGGCGCAGTCTGTTCAGCAGAGACAAAAAGTTGGTTTCAACGACCAGCATGAATGACAATGGCGACATCTCCCAGTACTTGACATTTCCGCGAGCATCCAGCGCCTTGTGCTTGAGAAGTGGATCGTGCTCGGGCGCCGACTTGAGGAGGATGAGCCGGCTGTCCTTGCCCAGCTGCGCTTGGAACTGCTTCTCATTCAGACGGGTCCTGCAAGTTTCAGCCCCGTACAGTCATGCCTGATTCACATTCCTGCCGACTCGCCCAGCAGAAGGAGGCGACGTATCAGCTGTCCCTCAGTCGGTGAGTACACACTGCACCCCGTCATGAACTTGTTGGTGCACGCAATGTGGAGGATCTCGGCGCCCCAGGTTCGGTGCTTCGTCCCGCGGGGATCCAGGAGATCCTCATAGGCCTTGAGGAGTTCGTTGAGACGGTGTGAGCCAGCCATCTTGGTGCGTCTGGCGGCCAGAAGCGGTTTCTTGATTGAAGGTTCCGCCTCCTTCAGCCACGTAACTGTTGGCCAGTAGTTCTTGAGAGTGATTGTAGGCGAGAACCACTTGAAGGAGATGACAGGGGCAGCGTCTGTGGGTTCCGTTTTGACGAGCTTTGGCCTCTTCTTGCTCCGTGATGCTGTTGTCTCACGGGGAATGTCTGGGATCTCGCTGAAGCGCTGGTGGATTGGCTCGGTTTCCGGCTCGCTCGGCGGATCAAAGCTAATGAATGAGAGAGCCGGGCTGAGCCGGTTGAGTTGGTTGCGTTCGTCCTCCTCACTCTGGTCACTGTCATCAGAAGACTCGGACGAGCTGCTCGAGACAGTGTAGATCGAAATGGTCTCGACCTTCTCTCCAAGAGAGGGGCGTGTAGGTCCGGGCCTGAGCTCAAGTGGTGCCGACCACCTCGGGCGAGGAGCCGGGGGCGGCTCGTCTTCTGACGAGGACGAAGATGACAACAACGACGAGGTGGTGATTGAGGCCGAAGGTGGACGCGGACGGGAGGGCAGACGCGTACGCGTCGGTGTAGAAGGGTCAAACTTGTCGTCGGAATCGGACACAGTAGAAGGAGCATGCGGTGAAGGAGGGTGCAGCTGGTCAACTTCGAACCCAGTGGAATGAGGCAGCATTTCGACGTCGGGCTTGATGTCTTCCTCCTCCTCAGTCGCCAGCGATTCACTCGCACTTGACGTCGAGGGTGAGCGGACACGCTTCCTAGAAGATGAGGTGGATCGGCGGAGTTGATCATTCACATACGACAGGGACTTTTTAAAGGCCGTCTTGGACGGGTGGTCCATTGTCGGCGTCGACGTGAGCGCCGGAGAGGACGACGGCTCGCGCTTGGAAGCGGTGGACTCGGAGTGTAATTCGTCTTCCTCTTCCGACGAGCTCTCTGATTCACTTGATGAAGGAATGCGGATCGGAGAGTGTGACGGGGCCGGCCAGGAAGACAACTCGGGGGATGAGCTTGGCACTCGCGTAAAGCTGCGAGCGTTGAGCTGCCGGAGGACGCGGCGCTTGGACGGCGGCTGGACGGGGGTTGATGCGGCGCTTGGACGGCGGCTCAACGGTGGGTGAACGCGACGGGGGGAGAACGGGGTGCTTCTCTCCGCTCACGAGCTCCATCAGAAGGAAGTAGTACGGGTGGACGGTGAGGAAGACCTGTGCGTGTCAGTGCGAGGGCTAGTGGTGCGTCACTCACTCATTGCCTTCGGCACATCGCGGGCCGACTTCCAGCTCTTCTTGGCGCCGTCCTTTTGGAAGGTGTTCTTGCCAGTACTGTCCGGTGTCATCTGCCGCTTGAGTCTGGTGGGTAAGTCACTTAGGCTGCACGAATACCCACGTCGAGATGAGATTGCGTACAGGGTTCGAGACAGCGCTCGTCCACTTCGGCGTTGCCTTCCATACCGGCCCGTCCGGCGAGTCCTTCTCCTTCGTGACGAGTTTTGCGCGCTTCGCGGCGACCATCCACATCTCGTTGCGCAGAATATCAAGGCAGAGGTCACGCTCAGCTTTCCACTTGTGTGTGAGCCGGGTCCCGCCCATGGCTGAGGGGAAGAAGTACTGGCGGTAGCGCGGGTTGTCGCGTATAGCCTCGAGCGCGCGGACCTTGTCGCCGGGCTTCCATCTGGGAGTGTTAGGGGTGTCGTGTGTGTCAAACGAGCGGGACCCACATATAAGTGACGTTGTTTCTCATTCTTCACACATCCATTGCTATAGTCAAAGCTGGGTGATGTTGGTGTATGAGTTGATGGAATGCGACGAGTCGAGTGGAGGGGCAATGGCACAATAGGCGGTTCTGGCTTCCATTGCGTGGAGAATTGAAACGCCCGGGTGGCCGGGTGCGAGTGTGCTAGTGTGAGTGATTGGGAGTGCGAGGGAAGACAGGGCGCAGCTGTGGAATCAGCCGGTGTGCAGTGCGGCAGCACAGCCAGCGCGCCAGCGCGCCAGCGCCAGGCGCCCCTCTCCGCAGCACATAGCGACGACTCAACACAGTCAAACTGCCACCAACATACTCTGGAGCCCCGCATCCAACACGCGACTGGCTGGCTGTCCAAGTGCCAAAGCGCTTTGCCACCACTTTATGACCGCAAGCACGCTCACAACCTCACGACGGTGTCAAACTAGTCAGGTGATCGAGACTTGTGGTAGGCGGTAAGCGACGGGCGACGGGGACGATGAGCCGAACAACCATGAGTCCATCGGTTTGTCACTGTTTCATCTCTGCTTGCAATGGCCATGGAAGCCGCGACCTCCCTGTGTGTTTGCAACACTTTTACGTGTTGCACGAGGGGCAGGAGCCGAGGTTGTCTTCGGCGCTGTCGGTCTGCGGCCACACGCGTCCATATTACGAGTCGAGAAGCTCACGCGTCTGAGCTTGATGTGCGGATCCACGCACCGAATGACGACGCTGTGGAAACAAGATTTCTGCTGCCCGTCTGGTGGGACCCAACAATAAAGAGGCTCTGAGACACGAGGAGAAGGGCATCGCATTGGATGCAGAATGTAAGTACGCAAGGCAGTGAGATGTTTGGAGCATGTGTTCGTGGGTCGGGCCTCCGACGTCTAGACGCGTCTACGTTAGACATCATGGAATGGGTGATTGCGGCGGGAACTTGTTGGCAGGAAGATGAAACACTGGTGGAGCTGCATGTGTGTGAACCAGGCGAGGCGAATGTGCCGACGGGGGCCATTTGGGGTATAGAGGCCGAGGTAGGTCGGGTTCGGTTGAGTTGTTGTGCTGCTGCTTGCTGCTTGTTGCTACGATGGCAGATCCAGAGGCCAGAGACCGAGAGGGTCGCATGTCGTAAGCTGTGACCATGCCGTTGTTTGATGGCATTACACGCTGGTCCCTGTCGAGCAGAGGAATGTCATTTGCCGGCATGGGTTTCCAGCTGAGCTTGCAGCAGGCCAGAGGAGGCAGCGAGGCCAAAGGGCGGGGCAACGGCGGAACGAGGGTTGGATTCAGGACACAGTGTGACTTGTGCCTGATGTTTGTTTTCCCTGGTGTGTTGTCGAGCAGCAGCGGCCGTAGCAGCACGAGCACGCAGCACGCAGGCAGCAACCTCTCTCAGTGCATGTGCCAGCATGTGGACGAGTTGACCGAGAATGGACCTGACGTGCAATTCTCCGGTTGACCTGTTGACCTGTTGCCTCGTTTCGATGAAAACAGTTGACACGGCGGGGAAGGCAGGTCAGCAGCCGGCAGGCGGCAGAGATGGCACGCCGAGGGTGAACCAGATCAAGGGAAAGCCGACGCCCGCGCCCTTGCTTCCTTCTATGATGATTGCCGCTGCTGCTGCTGCTGCCTGCACGCTCTCATTTGCAGCTCGCTCTTGGCTGTTGTAGCCGTCGCCAGCTGATCAGGGTGCATGCACGCTTTGCACAGTGAAGTCTCAAAGAGGCGCGGATCATCACCACGGCCAGTCAGTCGTCTGCCAGCAAAGCTTGAGTGAATCAATCCAGTAGTGCCCAAACTCTAGTTTGTAGCAGCATCATTGTCCAGTGGAGCCGCGACACACACCATGTCTCACTACGGCCTCTCAAACTCTCAAACACTCTCTTCCCATCGCCACTGCCAGTGATATCTCTTGACGACACTCACGAACACCAACACGCGTGCCCCCCACGCTCACGCTCACGCCCACGCAATATACCACGACGCGCACGACCCTTTCGCCAGCGCGCGCGCGCGCCCAGACAGCCACCACCCATTCTCGCTCGACACGGCAAAAACCCACCGACCCTACAGACCGACGCCGCCACCGCCGCCGCCTCCAACGCCGCGCCGCCGCCGCCGCCCCCAACGCCGCCGCCGACGCCTCGTCCTCGCAAAGCCACGGCCCCGACTTGGTCGACACCCCTCTGCGCGCCTCGCTGCCTACAGCCCCCGTTCTACATCCTGCCCTTGCGGCGTGGGTCGGTGGCCGTCCGCCAGGCCGAGACGCATCAGTCCCCTCTTTCCGCTTTAACCGGTATCTGCATCGCTGGATCCAAGATACTGGACACAAAAGGGAGCAAGGGTTGTACCCTCCCAAGTCGTGTCTCCCTCGCACTCTCGAGCTCCAGCTTGCAGCACGCACACACATCACATCGTTTCACCTGACAGAGGGACCGTGAACGACGCGGAATGGCCATGTTACACGCACCTCCTTTGGCCAACATGGCGGACGTCCGAGCCGAGGCGGCGGGCGCCGTTGCCGCGGCGAGGCGCAGAACGGCCTCGGACGCGAGGGCCCCATTAAAAACACCCATGGCCAGTGCGTGGGGGGCTGCCCGCCCGTCGGCAGGACATCGTCGTGTGCCGACTGCGGCTGGCCCGATCACCCCTCCGCAGTGGACAGACGCGGGTGCGATGTCGCCCTCGTCGATCCTCTCGCATGCCGACACTTGGACCATCGATACGCCGCAGACGGACGAAATTGACTTTGGTATTGACTGGCAGAACGCACCAAAGGAGGTGAGTAGCTGCCGAACACGAGCGCGAGAAACGGAGCGACAGTGTCTGACTTTGGGTTCTAGCGCCGAACAAGCAGCAACATGGTCCTTGTGCACGAGGCACCGGTGGTCCCCCTTGCGGCGCTCAGACCAACGCACGAGCCTCTTGGTTTGCCTTCATCGACCCAAGAGTGTGATGGCGAGCGTGATGCCCAGTCTGCATTCTATCCTCATTCAGCAGCTGTATCCAAGGGCCACCACCGCAAGTCGCAGGCCGGCCAGACCAAGATGGCTCAGAGCCACTCGCTGGACAACCCCACTCTGCCGTTGGCATATGGCGTGCCCCCGCCACAGGTCGTAGCCGTGCGTCGCACAAAGTCCTCATCCACACCACAATCAGCAACAAAGCGCCCCTTCTCAGCAAACTGGGCAGCAGCAGCTCCCTCTCCGCCGACACCCCCGAGGCCTCGTCAGACCCGGTCTGTTTCTCAACCACACCATCCTCATCAGTTGCAGCAGCCTTTGCACTCTCACCACCCGCGACCGATCATCGAGGATACCTGTAAGTCGCGCGAGCGCGTCGCGGCAACCGCGCCAATCTCACCAAATGATCGCTGACACGACCCCAGTTTCTCAGGCCGCATCAACCACATCAGGTTCGCCGCCCAGGACCCCTCTGACGCCAACGTCCCCGGCCGAGATGGCCTCGATCGCCGAAGCGGCCGCAGTGGCCTTGCGCCGCCGGACACGTTCCGCATCCAAGGGGACCGAGCTGAATCTCGACGAAAACTCGCGCATTGAGCACCACCGTCGGTCCGCTTCGGACGGTGGTGACCGCATGCTCCCTGCTCCATCTCCACGAGCTCGCCCTCGATCATCATCGAGGTCTTCGGTGCAGTCGTCAAGATCAATCGGCTCTTCTCATTCAGGCGCACCGAAACGCGCCCTCCCCCCGCCACCTCCATTACCCCCCGTCCCTCAACATCCTCGCCAGGAGTCGACTCCGATTCGCTTGCGGTCTCCTCCCCCACCCACATTCTCGCGCCCCGCGCCCCCGCCACCTCCGCCGCCATTGATTCATGCATCCAAGCTGCCGTGGCTCGAGGCATCTGCGACACCGATCCAGAGCACGACTCTGATGCCACCAAAGCCCGCAATGGAAGAAAACGTTGAGCCTTTGGCGGAATCTCTCGCCGCTCTCCGCGAGGCCGAGTCGTGGGAATGGCCTCTTCCACCTTCTCCAGGGCAGCGGATTGCTCCATTGCAAATGCCGCAGCGCCCTGCGACCCAGAAGCAGGAGGTGCTGAACGACGCCGACGAAGACGACTGGATGGACAATGCGGTGACGCCGGTCGCGATCTCTTCACGGTACAGCGACCGCCGGGACAGCGAGTCGGCGTCGTCTGTCGAGGCCGCTGCTGTGAGAGGCTCCAGTGCCATGTCGAGTGAAATGGGACCTCTCACGCCGGATGACGTATCGGAGGACCCTTTCGACCCGGCCATGCGACCGCAACTTCCGCAGCACCCAATATTCAGCAAGAGGATGACCGGAGCGCTTCCGCCTCGGCCTCCTCCTCGGCGCTCGTACGGCGTGCCGTTCTAAAGCCTAATGGTTTATCGACCCCTTTTCTTACGCTAGTAACGACGTCCAAGCCAAGCTTGGTTACCACGACGACCTTTTGACACGATCGATCGCCTGTTCGACAGGGATTGCCCCCTGGGTACCACTACAGCTGTATCCTCTGTTGTATAGTAGTAGTAGACATGGATTGCTGATGACGAGTCGCCGATGTACCTGCGGGGGGTTGCAATGTTCTGTAATGTTCCGGGCGGCGGCTGCCTCGGAGGTTGGAAGAGGAGATGTCACCAGGGCGGTCGGGGGGCTGGTGTTACTGCGCGACGGGGGTGGTGTGTGAAACCGAGCCGAGACGTGTAACGCTGTGGCTGCGGTTGCGGCTGTGGAGCTGTTGCAGACCGAAATACCGTTGCTGGGTGGAGTGTACGGCAAGTCGGTGTACGACGAGTTACATTGGCTATCGGCGAGCGAGTGCCTGCGGCGACCATCAGTGCAGGCAGGTACGGACGGTCTGCCACCACTACGAGCACGATAGCAGTGGACTACTTGGTGCCAGGCGTGTCGGATACCTCGCATCGCTCGCATGACGTAATGTCGCGTGGTGTGGATGATTAGCATTAATTAGCATTAATTAGCAGTATTCCTGTAATCCTGCATTCCTGCATTCCTGCCAGAACCGCAAGCTTGAATACACCCTGGCGATCAGGACGGACAGGACGACCAGCGTGCCGTGGCGCCGGGGTGTGGCGCCGGGCCGTACAATTGGATGCACATCGTCGCACACCCGCACGCCAGCATTCAGCGCGGCGGAAGCCACGCGTATGCGAGGCGGCTCGGTGCGCGCGCGGTGAATTGCGCCGCCGCGTCTGGGGTGCTGATTCGCGCCGAGGGCGGGGGCGGGGGCGGAGGCGGAGGCGGAGGCGTGTCGGCTCGGCTCGGCGCGCCGCGTTCGGCGTGTCGGCGTGTCGGTGTCGGCGTGTCGCGCGACACTGGCGCCATGTGTACTCAATTGAGCCGCTTGAGCCGCTTCTGGGGTGTTGGCTGGGCGGCATGCGCCGCGCCGCGTCGAGACGCCGCACGCATGCGCGCTGACTCACGACGCGCGCGTGTTCCTGCTGACGCGTCGACATTGTCGCGCGCGATGAATTGCGCCGCGAGGTCCGGGGTGATGCCGGCTGGCGCCGCTCGACGCGGCCGGAGGCGTCATGCGCCCGCGCGCCGGCGTGTCACTTCGGCGTGCTACCTGCGACCGACGCGCTCGCGGTGTTGCTGACGCGTCTGACATTGTCGAGTGCGCGCTAAATTGCGCCGCGAGGTTGGGGGTGTGGCCGGCCGACGCCGCTCGACGCGGCCAGAGGCCCAGCGTGCCAGCGGCTCTGCATGTCGGCCGGCTGCTGACGCGTGCCGACGCGTCCGGCGCCTTTGTCCCGCGTGCTAAATTGCGGCGCCGTGCCCATGCATCTTGGCGACATGTGGCGGGGCAGCCTCGCCTCAGCTCTTGCCAGTCAGTCGCCCCTCCTCCGTCCTGTATGTTGTGTGCACACATTCATTCACTCGGCAAATACGGAATACGAAACTCATTCGACTCGTTCAGGCGCAAGGCTCATGTGACTCGTTGACGCGCGTCCGCGTTCAAGTCAGTCACGCGCGTCGCTTAGACAAGAATGAAGCGGCAGCAGGTGTAGTAGCGGCCGTAGGGGGTCATCCAGGAGCACGACCACCACGGGTACCGGCAGAACGGCCGGTACTGCCGCGCCTCGAGGTCGCGCGCCTCGTGCTCCGCCTCCGCGGTGTACGTCACGTTCGCACCCGAGACTGTAATGGCCGTGCCGTCCCAGGCCTTGAGCTCGACCTTGTCACCGGGACCGGGGGCGGGGTTGCCGTCGGCGTCGGTGTGGCCCGAGGCGGTGGCGGCTGGGGCCGCGGCGGCGAGCGTGGCGGCGAGGACTGCGACGAGGTAGGCGGCCTTCATTGTGTCGTTTGGCTTGGGCTTGGGTTGCTTGGTTTTCTTGAGGGCTGTTGAGATGAGCTCAAAGGCGTCGTGATGGGCTTTGGAGGTGCTCTCGACGCCGTTTATATGCCTTTCTGGCGGCTCTCTTCGCCACTCACTTCACAGCAGGTGACTAGACCACCCTCACGACAAACACCGCCCCGCCGCTCGCCTAGAAGTCGGCTCGGCGGAGCGGACAATGACGACGCCTACTGCTCCGAACATGGGAAGAGGACGGAGGAGTGGGTTCACGGCGAAGACAGGACGAGATGTGACAAGAGCTACACACCAGGAGGAGGAGGTGACAAGAGCCACCGTCATCGGTGCCACGGATGACCGTCAGTGTGCCACACGGATGAGTGGATCGTCGGTGTGGCGGCCAGGCCCAGCCGCTGGCACTGTCCCGAAACCGTGTACGCCACTGCGTGAGAGCGTCATTTAATAAGATGGGTTTATGAGCGGCCCAGGTCCCCGAGAGGGCGCGGAGGAGCTTAATCATGGTTGAGTTAGGGGCGGTGCCGCCAGCGGTGTGGCCAGGTGTGGCCATCGGTGCCGTGAGGCAGGTAGCCGAGTGGCCGATGACTAGGTTGATTTGGCACGCTTGTTGAGACGCGGAGTTTCCGTCTCAGTAGGCCTGGCTCGTTGAGTAAGACGGCCAACTTCAAGGTACTCCAGTCGGGGACGCGGCCACGCGTGCCGACGCATCCAGAGATACAGTACCGTCCTCTCCAGCGCGTTGAATTGCGCCGCTGCGTCTGGAGTGCGTGCTCCTTCGTCTCGGCGACGTGGGCAGCGCTCACACTCCTCGGCCAGGTGCCAGTCAGTCGCCTCCCATATGTAGTCCTGCAAACTGAACACATTCATTCGGTACTACGAAACTGATTCACTCATCAACGCGCGTCCGCGTCCGAGTCTTTCATGCGCGACAAATTCACGCGTCTAAACAAAGCGGCAGCAGCCAACGAAGCAGCCGTAGTTGGTGTTCCATGAGCACGGCCAGGTGCCCTTGCGGCAGCCCCGCGCCTCCAGGTCGCGCGCCTCGTGCTGCGGAGCCGAGCCGTAGGTGACGTTCGCACCGGGGATCGTGATAGGCGTGCCGTCCCACGAGATGAGCTCGACCTTGTCGCCGGGGCCGGGGGCGGGCTTGCCGTCCGCGTCGTAGTGGCCAGAGGCGGTGGTGGCCGGGGCAGCGGCGGCGAGCGTGGCGGCCAGGACGGCGACGAGGTAGGTGGCCTTCATTGTGCTTGGTTGTGTTGGCTTGGGTGTGTGGGAGTGAGGGCTGTTGAGATGAACTTGAAGGTGGTGTGATGGGCTTTGGAGGTGCTCTTGACGCCTTTTGTATGCCTCTCTGGCGGCTCATGCTGTTTGCTCAACTTCACATGGAGCGGTTGACTGGACCAGCCTCCCAACGACCGGACCGGACCGCCCCTCGCCTCGGAAGTCGGCTACGCAAAGGGGGTAAGGACGATGCCGAGCATGAGAACGGGCGCAGCCGATGAGTGGGTTCCGGCGGCGAAGGCAGCTTGACAACGGCGACACGAGGAGGCCTGACAGGAGGCACTGTTTGCGCCACAGGGCTTACTGGATCACCGGTGTGACGGCCAGGCCTGACCGTCCGCACCGTCCCGAAACTGTATGCATCGCCCGCGTGGGAGCTGCAGTTAGCGTTCAGATGTGTTGATGAACGCGCCGGGAGCCCGAACCGGCGGAGAGAGGCTAATCACGGTTAAGTTCGGGGCGGTGCGGCGAGGGCCGTCTGTATCCAGGTGGCCGAGAGGCCGATGAGTGGATATGTTCGTTCGGCGCCTTGGTCCGCGCCGTAGTTCCGACAGCGTCGATGGACCTGGCTCACTCGCTACGGCGGCCGACGGAACTGTACGCCAGCCGGCGGTGCGGGCACGCGTGCCCGCCACCCTGTGTGCAGCTCCTCCCGAAAGCCTATCTTCACTGATGTCGTGCACGAGTGCCCGCGTGAAACATTTAGAGCGGTCCTGTGCCCTTAAACACCGTGAAGAGACCGAATCTTATCTAACGTACACTCACGGTGGGAGGCGGTGCCGGTGTGGCAGTTGACGGCGGATGACGAATCCGCCACTCGGCACAGTGGCCGTCTGTAGTGGGCGAGGCACCCAGGGGCGAGCAGCTGTGTGCATCCTCCGCGAGCATATCTGTCCGCTTGGCACTGCAATCTTAATGAGGGGGAGCCTAATCTTGCGTTCATCGCGGATGGAGTTGACGTCAGGTGCCTCGGACCTCGGTTGGCCGTGTGTGTGGCCGCTATCCCGGGTTCCGCCGGCGGTAAGTCTGCATGCTTGGGGAGAGGCGGACGGGTGCGACCTCACTGTCGCTGCGATGCATCTGACAGTCATCGCACGCCGCACCGCGGGGCCTCGGAAAGCAAGGTTGGCCGTCCCAGGGCGGGTGACATGGACGAGGACGTTGTGACTGTCGCCGTACCGCCAACTGCCGGTGGGAGCACGCACCGCTCGTCCATCGGTTGATGCAAAGAGCCGCTTTGATGCCCATGCACGCTCACACCATGTCAGCGTTACCTGTTAGTGTTCTCTGGCCGGACATGCTTCTTCAGGTGCAGCGAGACTGGGTGAGGTGTGCACGCGAGGTCAAGCAGCCACACCTTCGCCACATTCGGAATCAATTTTTCACGCTCTTCACAGTCAGGCCTCGTCGCGTCATGCAGCAGTCAGTAACAAACAGCCCCGACACCCCTGTGTGCTCAACAATTGCCATTGACGAGCCACGGACTTGGCATAGTGCGTGCTCTGTAGCGACAAAAAGCAGGATAAAAGGAATAGGACCCATGTATCCATGCCTACAAAGCCACGAGGAAGACGCGGCCGATAAACGCAGCAATGCGTTTAGAGACGGCGACCACGGCGACCACCCTTGCGGCGGGTCGAGTCGGAGGGGACGGGGGTGACGTCCTCAATGCGGCCGATGCGCATGCCGGCACGGGCGAGGGCACGGAGGGCGGCCTGGCCACCGGGGCCGGGCTGCTTGGTGCCGGTGCCGCCGGTGGCACGGAGCTTGACGTGGAGGGCGGTGATGCCGACCTCCTTGCACTTGGCGGCGACGTCCTGGGCAGCAAGCATGGCGGCGTAAGGCTGGGGGAGGGGTTAGGGCTTGCTCTGTCGCTTGCGGGGAGCTCGACTCACCGAAGACTCGTCACGGTCGGCCTTGACCTTCATGCCACCGGTGACACGCGAGATGGTCTCCTTGCCCGAAAGGTCGGTGACGTGGACGAAGGTGTCGTTGAACGAGGCGAAGATGTGAGCAACGCCAAAGACGTTCTCGCCCTCGGCGACGTTGGGGCCGAGGTTGACAACCTCAGCCTGGGGAGCCTTGACCTTCTTGGGAGCCATCTGAGGTTTGTTAGTATGCTGCTTTTGCGAGGTTTTCCACAGCGCCGCGCCCGGCATGCGCGATGGTGATGCTCGTCGCCGTCGCCATGCCGGTCGCGTCGCTGTCGTCGTCGTCGTCGACACCCACTTTGATTGATTAGGGGACTTGAGGTGCAGAAGACAAGAATTGTCGCGAAGTTCAAGGTCGCTCGCGCGCTCGCAGGGTCGCATCCTGCAGCAATCCATCGCACCAAAGGCAGTCGTCCGCCAACGAAAATCGGCGTTTGGCCAGACCGTCCGGGATTTTCTCATTTGTGGCACTTTTACACACCGTATCACGTCCCCCCACCTTGGATCCAAATGGGCCCCGCATGCGTCTTGCCACCGTAACGCCAATCCCCATTGTTGTTACGGAGCGCGCCGAGTGCCAGTGAGTGGTGCACGCTACGCTCCAGTGGCCCGTCGACCCGTATATCACCCCTTCGTCGTCACGTTCACCGCTGCCCAACCACCCACAATGGTCTTTCAACCACTGCCAGACCCGTCGACGTGCCCAAATGTGAGCTCCCCTCACCAGATCTCGAGCTGATACCAGAACCACGACCCTTGGACACTTGCGCTATCGACTGCGCTCATCTCCGGCCTCGTCGTCAGCTACCTCCCCCAAGTGAGTTGTCAGGCGTCAACTGGAGCAGTCAACTCACACCTCAGCACTACCGTATCATCAGCACCGGCACATCGGAGGGCCTCTCGCCAGTGCGTCCATGTCCCTCTGTCTCCGTTCACACGCTCACGCCGCAGTGGTTCCTCCTCCTCGGCGCGACGTCGTCGGCGTCAGGCATGATCAACCTCCTCATTGTCCAGTGGCCCCTGTTCCGATGCTGTCGGGTAGTTGTGCGTCTGTCTGCGGTGGCGCGCCCCACTGACATCCAGAGCGGGGGGCAGTGCGCCGAATCCCTCCTCGGCTTCGTGCAGGTCCTGATGCAGTGGCTCCTCTTCAGCATCATGTGAGCCGCCCCCCACACGGGTGTGTGTCTGACACACAGCTTCATCCTCTACCTCGTCTACTTCCCCCATGTCCCGCACATGCGCTTCCCGGGCCAGCTGGGGTACGGCGCGACGCGCGGGCACGCGACCGACGCGGCCGAGGCCGCCGCGCACGACAAGCTCGTCGCCGAGAACAAGGTCGAGTGGCGCAAGGCTGTCGGCGTGGCGTGGCTCACCCTCATCCATCTGTAAGCCGCTTGCTCGCTCTATCCCCGCTGACAACAGTGTCGCGCTTCTTGTCGTTACGCTCGTCCTGCTCAACACCCTCCCGGTCACCAAGCCACCACACCCCGCCCTCCGCCGCCTCGCCCAGTTCTGTGGCGTCACAGGCACCCTGCTTGCCATCTGCCAATACGCGCCCCAGATCTACAAGACATTCCGCGCGGGCCTCGTCGGCGCCCTCAGCATCGGTACAATGTGTATCCAGGTGCCCGGCAGCGTCATGTTCTGCGTCAGCATCGCGGTGCGCGAGGGGACAGACTGGACGTCGTGGATGCCTTACGCCGTCACCGGCGCCATGCAGGGCGCGCTTCTGGTAAGCTCGCACCTGACCACTGATGCAGCTGACACCCAGGTTATCTGCCTTGCCTGGAAGCGCCGCCAGAAGTCGCTCGGCATTGACGACTTTGGAGACCCGCTGCCTCGTCCACCCACCAGCGATGAGCGCTCGGCGCTTCTGTCCTCGTAACAATCTCAAGCACTGGGTGTCGCCGCTCCCGGTGGCAACCACTCACTCGCCCGCACAGATCAAATAGTAGCATATGTCGTGTTTTAATGGTAAACGACTTTGTTTGTACAGCACAACACGGCTCTGGCGACGACGACCAGAGACAACCCGCGGCATTCCCGAAACTGAGAACAGACTCGACTTGAATACAAGATCGCAAGATGACGCAAGACAGTCGCGACGGTCAGGTTCGCGGAGAGTAGTCGCTGCTGGCCTGGATGAGGTCCTTTACGTCCTGCGTCGCATAGTGCAGCTCGGTCGGGGTGCGGTTCGTCCAGCTCTGCTGCGTGCGGAGGATGACAGCCTAAGGGGTCAGTTCTCACTCTTCCTGCTAAACGTACCTGCTGAGCGGCGTAATTACGGTGGTCCATCTCAAACATCTCCTTGCTGACCTCGAGGCCGTCGAGGAACATGTCAACGTCCTGGATCGTGGACGCCAGCCCATCAACAGCAAGCACGGTAGCGATCTCGAAGCGCGAGCGCGCGTCGGCCGGATTGGGCATGTTCTGGCGTGTGCTGTCGGCGATCGTCTCGATGATACGCTTCGTCTCGCGCAGGATACGCGTCGCGTGGCCAAAATTCTTGCGAGAGGCGATCAGCAGCGCGCGCGTGATCATGTCGCTGGCCAGCAGCTCCATGCGGCGGCGGACAATACTAGGCTCGGACAACGAGGTGCTGGGTGCGGCGGACGAAGGGAGTACAGGAAGCGCAAGCAGCACGGGGTGCGCGAGGCGGGCGGCGCTCCGTCCTGCCAGGGGGTCGTGGAAGCTGCAGTCCACTTCGACGACGGGCACCTCCTCGACTACGCCTTCGGGGTACGTGTTGCGGGACACGACGCTCTGAATGACCGAGGGATCGTTCATAGACAGTGCGTCGAGCGCTCCATTGATACCGTGGATGTTGAGGCTCGGACGACTGCGAAGACTACCGTTGGAGGAGATCATGCTCTGGTGACGGTTGAGGCTAACGCCGTCGTCGCCGCCCTGCTCTTCGCCTCCTTCAGCCACAGGGCCGCAGTCGAGTTCCATCTCGATCAGGATCTCGCGGCGTTCCCCATGACGCACTTCGTGCAGGTCAATGTCGATGTCCTTGCCCGAGGTGGAAATCACAGCTTGCGACGTGCCTGACACCTTGGTGACACGGAAATCGTCGTCCTGACAAGTGAGCCGCAGCTTCATGTTCGTGAGTGCGATGGACATGATACCGCCGATGGCACCGGCAAGGGCATCACGCAAGTGGTACCACTCCTTGACAAAGGTGTAGGTGCCGTGCGTATGGTTCGAGATCATCCACAGTGGCGACGGGTCGTGGGCCTTGCCATAGCCAAAGGTGTGGACGGGCACCCTGGGACCCGTTAGCCAAAGCCTCTCCGAGCTACTTACTTCGCAGCGTCCAATCGCGCAGTGACCAAGTCCATCTGAGAACGCTTGATCTGCTCAGCCGTGTCGCTGATGAGAACGAAGCCACACAGTGGGTTCTTGACCTTGCGTTGCAAGATCACGTCAAGGGCCACATTGACGGCCGTGACTACGTCAGGCCGCTCGTCCTTTGTAATCTCAACCTCGAACTCTTCGTCGTCGATCTTTCCGATGCCAAGACCGTCAACGAAAGCCTCGAGACGCTTTCGGCTGTCATGGTGGGTGGCGTTGAGGAGTGGTGTCTTGCGGACGACGCCTTGTGCTCCCAGCTCAGTGGCGACGAACGCCACTCGGTCCTTGGGACCCATGCAAGCTAGGACAAACTGCAGTGCAGTTCGCATGAGCCTGGTCTTGAGCGGCATGCCGTTCGCGCCACCGCCGGAGATGGGGGTAGGGTGGGACGGTGTTGAGAGGGCAATCACCAAATCGACGGGTGTGTGCTGTCGAGCCAGCGGGGTATGGTATGCCAGGTCTCCCAAGCAGGTAATTGGGCACGCTGGGGGTTCCTCGTGAAGAGACGCGGCGACTGGGGCTGGAGACGAGGCTCCGGCACTGTTGATAGTGGGCGCCCTCACCCCCGGTGGTGGCGGTCCCATGAGCTTGGCGACCTTGCCAGGTCCGCCCGTTACAGAGTGTGAGGCGGGGACTGGGTTGTTGGCTTCCTCGACGAGCCGGCTGACGGTCGACTTCCACATTTCGTGGCTGCTCCTGTCGCTGAACGAAAGCATGAACGAGTCAATCCCCTCCTGCTCTGTCTCCATGGTGAGCGCAATGCTGAGTTCCTTCTTCGTGGACGCGTCGACAACGTGGTGAACGTGGCGGAGGTAGATGCGCCCTCGTAGCTTGAGCACGTTACGGCTGCTGTCGCCATTGGACTTGCTCGATCCGTGGAACATGCTGCGGATGCCCAATTTGCGCTCCTCGGACACACAAATAAGCGCCTCTTGGAAGAGGTAGATGTGAAAGTCCTTCTGGAAGGTGCCCTTGCGGACCTTGAGAATATCGAAGAGTCGCAAAGGACCCAGGGTGTCGATTCCGTGGCTCTTGTAGTTTTCCAACCGCCGTCGCAGATCAGTCACGACATGCGTGAACGGACTGGGTAGGTTGGGTGGCAGCTTGGGAGACAGTGGTCCGCTGAGGGGTTGGCCGCCAAGCACCTCGTGGAATGATCCAGCCGACGGTGGGGATGGGAGGGGTGGTGTCACTGGTGGAGCGGTGCTGTTTGCCGACGAGGCGTTGAAGCTCTCCTTGCGCGTGCGAGCGGGGTACTTGCTCCTATCCGCAGCAGGAGGAATATCAACAGAAACCAGTGCGGTGACCATTTGCTTCCCGTTGTTGACCCGCCGCACTGAAGCGTACTCGGAAAGGATGGAGATGCGAGGGATGACGACCTTGACGTGCTGGTCGTGCAGTCGAGACGGGAGACCAGCACCCTGCTGCTGTATGGGATCGACACCATCGTCCCCGTTACCATCGGCGTGATCTGCCCCATGGACTGACATTGGCCGTCCAGTGCCCATGATTGGGATACCCGAGCCGTTCTCGCCTCCCATCAATGCTGCGAGCTCTGGTTCGTTCAGCAAGTGCCACGATAACCCAACTCACTGTTCTTGCCCATGCTGCGCTCCCCACCTGTGCCACTGACTCGCATTGGCTGGCGGCACACACCGCAAACGCCAATATTACGAGACGAGCTAGACGGCAAGACCTTGCCATACACCGTGACGAAACACTCCTGAGCCTAGTTAGCTGGGTTCTGGCTCTCACTTTCACGACTCACTTCGTGGAGGGCGTGGCCGCACTCCGGCACGACATGTGGCTTTTCGCCAGGCAGGCGGTAGGTAAAGCTCAAGCTCTCACAGCAAATGGGGCACTCCTCCTCGCCATTCTCATCTTCTGCCGAAACGAGAGTCACTTGATGGGCAGGGGTGGCGACGGCGGCCATCTTGAACGACTCGTACAGCGATGGGATCGAGCGGCCTGTCGCTGGAAGACCAGGAGCCGGCGCAGGGGCGGGAGAGAGGCGCTCGGGTCCTTCGGTTGCGAGGCGGGGCGAAGGAGCTCGGTTGAGCGCGGCAAAAGGATGCGCACCTGCCGACTTTTTCGAGTGACTAGAGGCTGCGGAGGAGACGGTACTCGACCTCTCCCCTCGGGTCCGCTGCGAGGCTGTCGGCGCTGTGTGGGGACGGCGACGTGACGGTGGTCCTTGACCAAAGGCTGGCGGAGGACCACGGTCGGTGCCCCTTTCCGACGCGCTCTCGATGCTAATGTTGTCCCGGGTGGTGGTGCTCGCCGTCGTCCAGGTCGACTCACGGCGCGAATCGCCAGTGCCCTTGTCCTCCTGCCACTCTGATTGACCTGTGTGTGGCTCCTCCTCGGGTACTGTGGATACGGGCGTGGGGCGCTCTGGGAGAGTCCAAAGGGCGCTCGTGTTGTAACGGGGAGTCGTGGCGGACTCAAAGTAGTCACTCGCGTTTGACGATACTTGCGAGTAGCGAGACGCCCGTCGGCTTTGATCAAACTGGGGTAGTTCGTCCGGGGAGTACTGACCGTCCACAAGAGCTGCAAAGGCTGGTGGGCTGCGAATCGACGGCTTGCGTGGCAAAGGCAGCGCTGGCGGTGGTGAAACCACACGGGGGTGGAAAGGGTGCTCTTGAGGCGGTACTCTTCCCCGTGGCGAAAGAGGGTTTGGATCGACGGCATCGCCTGCGGTGTGAGCGTGGGGAACAATGGGGATCTGGCGGGGAAACCTACTGTCGCTCTCATTGCCGTGCAGCATGTGATAGCTGGTCAGAAGGGAGGTCCCAACAGAGCTCGGGGCATGTGTACCTGCTGTGGCCCTGCTGCTGTAGGACGGGTACGAGGGCGAGGGCTCTGGTGCCGACGACTGCTCCTGTCTGAACGCGTATGATGGCGGTGGTGGTGGTGACAGTGGCAGGAAAGGGGGTTTAGGGGAAGGTTCGGGGGATGGCCTTGGAGAGTGCTTGCCCGAGGAAGGTGGCTTTGGGAGAGGGCCGAGGCGAGCCGGAGCCGTGTCGTGCAGCGTACTCATGGCGTCGCGAGATGGGTTATGGAGGGCCGTGGTCAGTGCGACGGCGCCAAAGGGTTCAACCGCGAGGTCGTCCAGCGGCGTCGCGAGGTCGGGCAGATCGGGCGATGAGTGGGGGGATGCCGCGTGGGACAAGTCGGCGTCCAAGGTCGGCGCAGCGGGCGAGGAGAGGGAGGGGAAGGGGGAGGGGGAGGAAGGAGGGACGGGGGAAGGTGCCGGGACAGCAGTGGCAGCAGGGTCTGTCGTGTGTGCTGCGGCCGTAGATGTGTCGCGCTTGTCCTCGTCAAGGTCGTTTAACGGGGTGCTGTCAACGGCGGGGTTCCTGTTGTGGTGGTGGACGAGGTCGACGGGGGACAGGGTAGGCGACGAGTCGTCCTTTGCGATGTAGCGGTCTAGGAGGGGAGGGCACGAGAGCTCGAGTGAGGGCGGAGAGAGTGGTGGCAGGGGTCGGAGAATGACAAAGTCACTAAGGCTGACGCTGGGGTTGTGATGGTGGTACGAGAGCCGGCGACGGGATGGTGGTGGTGCAATCGTCGTCGTTGTGTTGGATGATGCAGCAGACGACGACGAAGACGACGAGATCGAGGACAAGGGGGTTGTGGGCAGGCTGCTGCTGCCTGTCGAGTGCATCGACTGTCGCCGCACAGACCGGCTGGCGCGCGTGTTAATGACTGCGCCACCTCTTGTGCCACCACCGACGACTTGCCTTAGCCAGGTTTTGTCTGCTCCGCCGTCGGCCAGGACCAGTCCTCTAGCTTGGGCCAGCTGCTGGCTTTGTCGCTGCTGCTGCTGCTTCTGCACGGCTGCGGCGCCTCGCGCTTTGACACGACCGCTGTCGGGCTCGCCGTCGCTGTTATCGCTGCAGCCGCCACCGCCGTGGTGGTGGTGGTGGTGGCGTGTGCTCGGGCCGTGTGCGCCAGCGCCAGCGCCAGCGTCAGGGCCGGCACCAGCGCCAACGGCAGCAACGACCGTCTCGTCGTCGCCCTCAAATCTCACCACCAAGGGCAGGCCACCCAGCGCGGCCTGATGGCCAAGGAGGGGACCGTGGGTGGTGCTCGCTTGGACCGGCGACGGCGGCAGCGGCTCAAAGCCTGGCGACGAGGGCGACGCAGATGCACTGGCAGGTACCGAGATGGGGGACTTGCGGTGTTGCGGCTGCTGCTGCTGCTGAGTATGTGTATGCAGGGGGACGGGGACGGGGCGTCGTCGTGCATGCCGTGCGCTGTGATGGTGGTGGTGGTGCTCCTCGTCGCCCTCCTCGAGATTTACAAACGACACGGATCGGTGTTTTGGCGTGCCCGCGCCCTGCACCGCCCCGCTGAGCGAGAGCGAGCGCCGGAGGGACGCGAGCGACGGGCGGTAGCTGCGCCTGTCGTCTGGGAAGAGGGCCTCGAAGCTGTCGAGCGGGCTGCTAGAGGCCGACAGGGGCCCCATTGTGTCGCTGTCGTCGTCGTCGTCGTCGTCGTCGTCGTCGTCGTCGTCGTCGGCGTCAAGGTCAAGAAAGTTGCAGGTGGGTGGCAAGACGAAGCGGCCAGAGTAGTCAGAGTAGTCGGGGAACAGGAGGCTCGGCCATGTCTGACGCCGGCCGCTGTTCGCCGCGCTCGTGACCTCGGCCACGGCCGCGTACGCGTACGGGTGGTACACTCGCGGCGCCTCGGCGTCGCGGTCGCCTGCGATCGGAGGGGCGTACAGCGGTTCCGACAAAGCGAGGGATACAAGCGCCGCGCGCGCCGCCGCCGTCGGGAGCACCCCAGCCCGACCGGTGGCGGCGGCCGGCAGCGAGGCGGCCCGAGCGGCGCGCGGGTGTGCTTCTGATTCTTCTGGCGGCCCGGCCTCGAGCAGGTCGTCGCTGGGTCGGGTCAGAGCCACAGCAAAACTTACTCACGCAGTGAAGAAGAGGAGAAAGGCTGGGTCTGCGGCTGCCGCTACCGCCGCTGCGTGCTCGCCGCACACGGCCGCCGTCGTCGTCGCCGAGCACCCCGACGAAGCGGAGAACGCAGCCGGGCTCTGCGGCCACGCGCCGTCGTCGTCGTCGTCGCCGTCGCTCAGCCCGACGTTCACGTCCACCGGCGCAGGCGGGCAGCACGGGCGCATGGTAGTCAGTCAGTGGGAGGTGTCAGCTGCTGCACGCCGAGATGTGAGCGTCGTCGTCACCACCACCATCAGCAGCACAAAGCAGCGGGGTACGTGCCCTCCGTCGGTCAGTCCCCGTCCCCTCTCTTCCTCTTCGGGCGTGGCTGGCGGGCGGCGGGCGGTGCAGGCGTCAGTCAGCGTCAGCTGCGTTCCTTCTCTTCGCGCCGCACCACGGCATCCTGCTCGCTCGCTTGGGCCCAGAGATCCAGCGCACAATGGGCTCTCGGCGGCGTGTGGCGCGCCGCGCCGCGTGCACGGGGCATGTGGCGCCCGAGCAGTGTCCCGGCTACTCGCTTCATCGCCTCCCCCTTGGTCGTGCTATCTCCAGTCAGTGGCACGGGGGGGAGATAAGATTCCCGAGCGTGAGGCGCGCGCGGGGCGTCGGTCGGCGCGGTCGGTTCATGAACAATTGAGCGTTGCAACAGTAGTGCCGCCGGCGGTGGTGCGGCCTCGGACTCGTCATTGTCACGGCCGACGGGATCAAACGCGTGCCCGCCCAGACTTCCTTCGGCTTAAGTGACCGATGGCGTCGGATTGAGGCTACGACAGCTGGTTGGTTCGCGCCTGAGTCTTTCTTTCCGAACACACGTAGGACACGCAGGCAGTGTTGATCGACGACGACAGCTCGTGGATGATGCTAGAGATGCTAGACGCGGCGGCCGTGCCCCGTCCAGCAGAACGTGGCCCTAGTGGGAATAGCAATGAGGCAGCAGAAGCCGTAATCAGTCAACGCAATCTATCACCTGCTGTTGAACCGCGCCTGCCGCAAAGTCAGTCCCGCCGGCAACGGCACCACACCGAGCGAGCTGCACCACCAATGCCACCCCTCCCAACAGATCTCAGTTCACTTTCCGTGCATATGTAGGTAGAGCCTATTTACGACCCTTAAGCCTGCTCCTTCTGCTCCTTCTCGAACTTGGCAAGGACATCGTCGATGCCACCGACCATGTAGAACGAGTTCTCGGGGACGTGGTCAAACTCGCCGTTGAGGATACGCTCGAAGGCGGTGATGGTGTCCTTAAGAGGGACAAGCTTGCCCTGGATACCGGTGAAGATCTCGGCGACCTGGAAAGGCTGCGACATGAAACGCTGGATCTTACGGGCACGCTCGACGGTAAGCTTGTCCTCCTCGGAAAGCTCGTCCATGCCGAGAATGGCAATGATGTCCTGGAGCGACTTGTAGGCCTGGAGGATCTGCTGGGTCTTGGTGGCGATGTTGTAGTGGCGCTCACCGACGACACGGGGGTCAAGCATACGCGACTTGGAGTCGAGGGGGTCGACGGCAGGGTAGATACCGAGCTCGGCAATACCACGCGAAAGCACAGTGGTGGCGTCAAGGTGGGCGAAGGTGGTGGCGGGGGCGGGGTCAGTCAAGTCGTCGGCGGGGACGTAGACGGCCTGGACCGAGGTAATCGAACCCTTCTTGGTGGTGGTAATACGCTCCTGCATACCACCCATGTCGGTGGCGAGGGTGGGCTGGTAACCGACAGCCGAGGGGATACGACCGAGAAGGGCAGACACCTCCGAACCGGCCTGGGTGAAACGGAAAATGTTGTCGATGAAGAGAAGCACGTCCTGGCCCTCCTCGTCACGGAAGTACTCGGCGATGGTGAGGCCGGTAAGAGCGACACGGGCACGAGCTCCCGGGGGCTCGTTCATCTGGCCGAAGACTGCACGTGTGTCAGTTGATTTTTCTTCTCAGCAACAAAAAACACTCACCAAGAGCGACCTTGGAGTCACCCTCGAGGTTGATGACACCGGTCTCACGCATCTCGTGGTACAGGTCGTTACCCTCACGGGTACGCTCACCGACACCGGTGAAGACGGAGTAACCACCGTGGGCCTTGGCGATGTTGTTGATGAGCTCCTGGATAAGGACGGTCTTGCCGACACCGGCACCGCCGAAGAGACCAATCTTACCACCACGGGCGTAGGGGGCGAGGAGGTCGACGACCTTGATACCGGTCTCGAGAACCTCAGCCTGGGTCGACTGCTCGACGAAGGCAGGGGGGTCGGCGTGGATGGGGCGGGTCGAAACACCCTTGATCTCACCACGCTGGTCAATGGGCTGGCCAATGACGTTCATGATACGGCTGGAGACGACGTCAGAACTAAACTAGAGAGCAGTTGTTCAAAACCCACCCAAGAGTCTGGGGGCCGACGGGGATGGTGATGGGGGCACCAGTGTCGACGACCTTCTGGCCACGGACAAGACCCTCGGTACCGTCCATGGCAATGCAACGGACGGTGTTCTCACCGAGGTGCTGCGAGACCTCAAGAACGAGACGGCCGCCCTCGGGCTTGGGCTGGCCCTCAGCGAACTGGACGTCAAGAGCGTTGAGGATAGCGGGGAGGTCATCCGACTCGAAGTGGACGTCGACGACGGCACCAATGACCGACTTGATCGAGCCAGTCTGGAGGTTCGAGGGGGTGGCGTAGCCGCGGGTAGCGTTGACTGAAGCGGAGTGGTTAGTGACCATGATACTTTGCTCCTCTTTCTACAGCCCGACCCTGGATGTTCCGAAGCCCTCCGCATCACATCTTCTCCCGACGCCGAAAAGAGTCTCAACAACGCCAGCAGCGAGCCGAAGCTTGCCATGAAAAGATGGGCGAGGGGCTTGGGCACGGCGGGGTGGTACTTGCGAGCTTGCTACTCACCCTGCTTGGGGGCAACGTTGACGCGGGCCTCGGCGCGGGCCTGGGGGAGGGCGGTGGCAGCCTTGGCAGCGGTGGTGAAGAAGGCCGCGTTGGCGCGGGCGTTCTTGAGCTGCTGGCCGCCACGGCGCGAGATGCGGATGGCAGAGCGGGTGACGAGAGTCATGTCGCCGAGGTTTTAGAGAGGGGAGAGAGGTGAGGAGTAAGGAGAGGAAGGGGTGTAGAAGAAGTAACAGTCAACTTGGTGGGGTGCACACGTTACCGGGGGATTGCAGGGGACTCCTGGCGCGACTTGCTCCGTCGTTTCGCTGGCCTACCACAGCCGCCCGTCAGCGGTCGCTGGCACCAGTCTGCCGCTCCGCCCGCCAGCCGACCCTGCCACCAATGAACTTCACTGGCGGAGAAAGCGGTGTTTAGGGTGTGGCGGATGGTGCCGCGAGCGCGGGAGCGGATTCCAACAACGTGGTCTGCCTCCACTTGCGCCAAAAGTCGGAAGAGTGACCGGCAACGAGCACTGCACCCACCACTCACACACAATGAACGCGGCAAGGCGATTTGCGTCAACAGCAGCAGCGACGACATCAAGGGCGGCATCGACGACGGCGGCGGCATCTGCACCGGTCCAGAGGCTGCCCGAGGTCGTCGACGCCCGCGCGCTCCCTGACGCGCTGTTCAACCTGATCCGCCGCAGCATTGAGGCGCGTCCAGCGGGCTCGACGGGCCCCATTCAGATCCGCAACCCCTTTATCGGCATCGCCGAGTGCGTCGCTTCATAGCTGGGGCTGCATGACATGCTGACGCCCACAGCGAGGGCCAGAACGGCTCGTGGACCGTGCCAATCTCGGCGCGCCGGCAGAAGAAGTTCCTGCAGCAGTACCCCGGCTGGGCGCTGCCGCCGTCGCCGCTGAACCGCATCGACGAGCCCATCCCCGTGCAGTGGGTCGACGGCACGCTCGTGACGTGGGAGGGCGCCGTGCCGGCCGAGGAGAAGCCATTGGGACTGTACGGCTCGAGGAAGCGCATGTTCAAGGGCCACAAGCACGAGCGCGAGAAGGCCGCGCGCGTGCAGGAGCGCCAGGACCGTCTCGATGGCATGGAGGCGCGCGTCCAGATGTGGAAGAAGGTGAGTGTTGTGGGAGGAGGGGTATTGTTGTTGTGGTGTGTTGACGATCGCAGACCAAGGAGGAGGCAAAGCGCAAGCTCAAGCCGTCTCTTCCTTTCTAATGTCCCACACGCACATTTCACTTCTCACTTGTACGAACCATGCATGGCAGGTAGCATCAGGCGGCGCGGCGGGGGGGGGGGGGGGGGGGGGGGGGGGACGGCGGGCCGGGAAGGCCCCGGGGTTTTACCACGGGCCCAATTTGGCGGCCGCCCGGGCGGCGGGGGTGTGC